>LR812538.1:55240955-55375955 GCA_903798195.1 Danio kyathit | reverse complement strand
CTGGTCTTCAGACGAGAAGGAGCAGTTTAGGATCTACAGGTGTGTATGCCTGTCTGTGCATCCATGCTGTGCAGGAGTTTTCCTTTAACATGATCATGCCATGGGAGTACTAATGAACATGATCCAGTGTTAATTCAGGCTTAATTTGGTGCATTTTGCACATTATGTACTATAAATGTGCATTGTCCCTGATGAAAAAAAATGCAATGAAATAAGAATTTAGTATTAAAAATGGGTGTGGCTAAAGCATTTATAATGGATTTCCTTTGAAAATGAATAGTGCCGTGCAAAGATTAATCACGCATTAATTGCATCCAAAATAGGGTTTAATTTAACATAATATATATGTGTGTGTGTATTATATACAGTTATTATGTATATGTGATTCACAAACTTACATAGAAACAAAATTACACAAAAAAATATGTTGCATATATATTTAAATTGTTATATACACTAACCGGCCACTTTATTAGGTACACCTGTCGAACTGCTCGTTCACGCAAATTTGTGATCAGCCAATCACATGGCAGCAACTCAATGCATTTAGGCATGTAGACATGGTCAAGACAATCTACTGCAGTTCAAACCGAGCATCAGAATGGAGAAGAAAGGTGATTTAAGTGACTGAACGTGGCATGGTTGTTGGTGCCAGATGAGCTGGTCCGAGTATTTCAGAAACTGCTGATCTACTGGGATTTTCACGCACAACTATCTCTAGGGTTTACAGAGAATGGTCTGAAAAAGAGAAAACATCCAGTGAACGGCAGTTCTGTTCAAATGCCTTGTTGATGCCAGAGGTCAGAGGAGAATGGCCAGACTGGTTCCAGCTGATAAAAAACAACAGTAACTCAAATAACCACTCATTACAACGAGGTTTGCAGAAGAGCATCTCTGAACACACACACGTCCAACCTTGAGGCGGATGGGCTACAGCAACAGAAGACCACACCGGGTGCCACTCCTGTCAGCTAAGAACAGGAAACTGAGCCTACAATTCACACAGGCTCACTAAAATGTGACAATAGAAGATTGGAAAAATGTTGCCTGCTCGATGAGTTTCGATTTCTGCTGCAACATTCAGATGGTAGGGTCAGAATTTTGCATCAACAACATGAAAGCATGGATCCATCATGCCTTGTATCAACGGTTTAGGCTGATGGTGGTGGTGGTGTAATGGTGTGGGGGATATTTTCTTGGCACACTTTGGGCCCATTATACCAATTGAGCATCGTGTCCATGCCACAGCCTACCTGAGTATTGTTGCTGACCATGTCCATCCCTTTATGACCACAGTTTATCCATCTTCTGATGGCTACTTCCAGCAGGATAACGTGCCATGTCATAAAGCGTGAATCATCTTAGCTGGTTTCAAACATGACAATGAGTTCACTGTACTCAAATGGCCTCCACAGTCACCAGAGCTCAATCCAATAGAGCACCTTTGGGATGTGGATCAACGGGAGATTCGTATCATGGACAAATCTGCAGGAACTGCATGATGCTGTCATGTCAATATGGACCAAAGTCTCTGAGGAATATTTCCAGTACCTTGTTGAATCTACGCCACGAAAGACTAAGGCAGTCCTGAAGGCAAAAGGGGGTCCAACCCGGTACTAGTAAGGTGTACCTAATAAGTGGCCGGAGAGTGTAATTTGTATCATATAAATATATTTTATATCTAAATAGAAATAAGCATTTTCTCAATATATGCATGCATGTGTGTATTTATATATACATAAGAAAAATATACACAGGACACAATGTATGTCAAGTATGTCAAAACAAACGTTTATTTTAGATGCGATTTAATTTTTGCTCAGCACCAAAAATGAATTACACAACAAAACTAAGTTTGTGCTGTTCTTTTTTTTTAAGCAGTGAAGTTTTAATCAAATAACGCCTCTCTGTGCTGTTTGACTCTTTTAGGGTGGATATCTCTGACACGCTGATGTACGTCTATGAGATGCTGGGAGCTGAATTACTCAGTAACCTGTACGACAAACTGGGGCGACTCCTCACCAACACAGAGCAAACAACAACATGGCAGGTCAGAAAATATTACATTTAGTCATCAGTTTTGCTCTCCTACATTGAGTTGAGGCTGCAAGACTTGTCAAAAATAAATAAAAAATAAATAAAAAAATACTACAAAAATGCATTGCACAAAAGATATTGAATAAATGAAATAAATAAATGCTTCTTGTTTTAGTGTGAAGCGCAGCACAGTTTTGTTTTACACATGAACAGCTCAATTAAATTTTGCTAAATGGCTCTGCTAAATTACCTAATATTGTGCGTATTTGGATATGTCACTAGGATTTCTTTTAATAATATTTAATGTTTAAAATCATATCTAATTTATGTATTCATTTGTTTGTGTTTTTTAATTGTATATTTATTAATGATCTTTTTTTTTCGCTATGATTATTTGAAAAAATATTTGATTTAATGTATATTTTTTGTGTAAAATAAGAGTATTTAGGAAAATGTTCTTATTCTAAGTAATTCTTATTTTATTTTACAACTTTTAATTACAAAAGTAAAATAAAAATAAGTAAAAGTACACTATTTTTTGGTGTATTTGTCATTAATTTAATTTTTCTGTGTATTTATAGTTTTTATTTAATTCAGTTTTAGTTGTTTTACAAAAATGGAGACTCTGTGAGACTTATAAAACTTTTAAAAAAAAAATAGTATATTCAGGCATAATCTGGCGCATTTTACATAAAGTTAATCTAATATAAGATTTTAAATATCTAAAATAAGTTTACTTAAGAAAACCAATAAAACAATTCTTATTTTACTTTACAGGTTTTAATTCCAAAATAAAATCACATTTTACATTTTTGTGTGTGTGTGTGTGTGTGTTTTTATGACATATCAGGACACAAATCTGTATAATGGCATAGGTATGACACAGGTATTACAAAAAGCAGGTGAAATATGAGGACATTGGTGACGTCCTCACTTCTCAAAAAGCTTCTAAATCACACAGGATGAGTTTTTTCAAAGAGTAAAGCTGTACACTGTCTCCTGTGATGGTTGGGTTTAGGGGTAGGGTGGGGTGAGGGCAATATAATATACGGTTTGATCTGTATAAAATGAATGGAAGCCTATATAATGTACCCACTTTTCAAAAACAAACGTGTGTATGTGTGTGTATTTGTCATTTATTAGTTTTTTTTTATGTGTATTTATAGTTTTTATTTAATTCAGTTTCAGTTGTTTTACAAAAATGGAGACACTACGGCCAATTTAGTTTATTCAATTCCCCTATAGCGCATGTGTTTGGACTGTGGGGGAAACCGGAGGACCTGGAGGAAACCCACGTCAACACGGGGAGAACATGCAAACTCCACACAATAATGCCAACTGACCCAGATGGGACTCGAACCGGTGACTTTCTTTGCTGTGAGGCGACAGTGCTAACCACTGAGCCACTGTGCCGCCCTTGTTAAGATTTATATATTAAATTAAGAAATACAATGTAATCTAAAATAAGAGTGCTTAAGAAAACTAGTAAAACTATTTTTTCTTTTTATTTACAGCTTTTAAATGCAAAATACAGTAAAATCACCATATTCTTTTTTGTGTGTATTTGTCATTTAATTAGGATTTTTATGTGTATGTATTAGGGGTGTCAAAATTAATCGTTTCTTCGGTGCACCGCAATGCAGACGCGGACAATTCGGTATCAGTTCAGTAATAATCATAACCGGTTATTATACTGACGTCATTTATCTCACATGCGATATGTCGCCGCAGCTTACTATGGCGAGGGAGGCGAGCCGCGAGCGCGAGTATTTACAACGATCTAACTACGTAAAAACTCTGAAAACTGTGCACAATTTCACTGCGTGTGTGTGCAGGACAGTGTTTCACTGACACTTACAGCAAAAGCCCCTATTTCACTGCGATTAAGAGAATGAAAGTAATCTCCATTCTCTCTCTCTCACTGTGGCCCATGAGTGCATCTGTGAAGAGCGCCAGCGTGTAAGAGCCAATCACAGCCCTTTCTGTTGAGCGCGTGACCAATCAAAGGGGTGTAAGAAAGAACTTGGTAGACAAGGCTCAGGAAGCGAGCGGGATATTTATATTTGTTTATTTGCTATAGACCATTTCAATGTGGTCATGTCATTGCCCATGAACATTTGCTGCTTGACGTTAAACTATTTCCTAACTGTAACAAGAGGCAATTCAATCATAACTTGATTTTAAATCAGCCGTCATAACACTATTTATCAATATGTGGACCTTTTTGGATTTTCAAAAGCAATGGAAATTAAAAATGTAAAACAGGAAATACGTTAGGACCATTGTTTTTGTTTACATCCCTCAAAATGGTCTTATATATATGACTGTTTGTATTAAAGGACAAAATTGTTTTACAAATAGTATATAAATATATTTATACATTTTAATACAAGAATTGCTGTGCTGTGAAGAAAATATAAAAGTGTGTATGGAAAGCATCGTCAATGCACCGTGATGCACCGTGATATCGAATTGAACCGAATCGATGGCATGATAATCGTAACCGAACCGAACCATGAGACCAGTGTAGGTTCACACCTCTACTATGTATAGCTTTTTTTTTTAAATCTGTTTCAGTTATTTTACAATATCAAACCAAAAATCTGAAATATTTACATGGCAACATTTTTAAAACTTACATTTTTTTAATTGTTTTTATTTTTTTTTATTGAACAGTTTAGATTTTAAACTAAACTTGACATATTTGACTATAATAACTTTTTTTTTTTTTAACCAAATCTTGTGCATTTTCTTCCAGCACACAGAAGCGCTGTTGTACGGCTTTCAGTCCATCGCCGAAACGATAGATGTGAACTATTCAGACGTGATCCCAGGACTCATCGGCCTCATCCCAAGAATCAACATCAACAACGTCCAGCTTGCTGACACCGTCATGTTCACAATAGGTGTGTGTGAATTTATTTATTTAATTTTTAAAGGTGCTGTATGTAAGTGTTTGACTCTTCTAAATCATAAAAATACCATAATATGTTTGCAGATATTTAAGAAAGATGCTAAGTGAACATTCTTGTTTATCTGAAAAACAATGCTGAAGTCAGATATTCTGCTTTGAAAATGTGAGTTACGTGCCAGATTGTCTGTCTTTGTTCTGGTCACTTTACCCTGCCCAATGCCAATTATATTTCAGCACCCCAGGTTGCCTTGGTGGAAAACAGCGTATTTCATTTATTCAGTCAGAAAGGCTCAGAAAGCAGGCGTCCGTGACTGAAATGCGACCTCCTGTGGACAGTAGCAGACTCCGAAATGAGACACAGATTCTGAGTTCCACATAAGGTTATTAAATAGCAAATAACATAAATATTCTGAACGTAAACATTAGGTGAGCAGGTTACATTTGTAACCTTGTGTCCTAACAACACACTATGTGATGAAATTTGCAGTGATAAGCAATTTGGCTTTTTGCACCAGACGAAACACAACAGAAATGTAAATACAGCCATTCAGAAGCACAGAATAGTGCACGCACTGCACTCCAATGAAATGGTAAGATTTATAATGTAATTAATACATATTAAACCTCTTTAACATTATTAAATGTAGATGCTGAATCACTGATATTTGTTTTTTTTTGAGTCACAGATCTGAAGTTTAATTTCAAACGGTTTATTTTATTTTCCAGATCTGAGGTGAACTATCTGCTGTTGCTTTCAGTATATGGCAATAAATGTCATGTAAAATGCCATTCAAGCTCACATTTTAGCATTTAACACTGAATAAAGCACATGAGGTGTACCTGAGGTGATCGTAGTTTATCCTGTTGTTCACCTGTGAGAAATAGAAGCCGTTTCTTATATATCAATTCCAGGTGTTGGTTAGAACAAAAAACTACTTTTAATATGGTAAATATTCCTTCTATCACGTGCCCTTGCTTTTATATATACCCGATTTAAATCAGCCTTTAGTCTAGATCAGGGGTGCTCAACCCTATTCCTGGCGATCGACCTTCCTGCAGTTTTCAGTTGCAGCCCTTATCAAACACACCTGCCTGTAATTATCAAGTGCTCCTCACGTTCTAAATAATTGGTTCAGGTGTGTTTGATCAGGGTTGGAGCTGAAATCAGCTGGAAGGTCGATCGCCAGGAACAGGGTTGAGCACCCCTGGTCTAGATAGTCAGACATGTTCCTGTTGGTCTTCAATCTGGCAACCTGCGCTTGCGTGTGCTTTGATCCAGAGATGCAATACCTAGTTCAACCACTGGGTGTCAAACTTACATACTGCACCTTTAATGCATTAGAACTGCAATAAATCACAATATTGCAAATGTACATTCAATAAACATTCTCTTTTTTATATATATTTCAAAGCTTACAAGATTTTTGTGCGTTTTGTTACCAAAACACAAGAATTGAAGCAAATATAGTTTTCAGAAAAGCTGGCACAAAATCAGTCATCAGTGTTTATTTTCCTGATTATGCTTGATAAAACTATAACACTGGAGAAAAGTGATGGTGACATGTATATTTTATTTATTTTTGTTTTCTTATATTGTTAAAAAATCTCTTTTTTTTTTTTTTTGCAATTGTAAACATCACTTTTAGATGTACTGTTACTTTCTTTTCCCTGAAATAAAATGAACCTTATGTTGGTTATAACATTTTTTAAACATCGTAATGCGCATTGAATATTACGGTGGCTCAGTGGTTAGCACTGTCACCTCACAGCAAGAAGGTCGCTGGTTCGAGTCCCGGCTGGGTCAGTTGGCATTTCTGTGTGGAGTTTGCATGTTCTCCCCGTGTTGGCGTGGGGTTTCCTCCGGGTGCTTCCAGTTTCCCCCACAGTCCAAACAACATGCACTATAGGTGCATTGAATAACTAAATTGATAGTAGTGCATGAGTGTGTATGAATGTGAGAGTGTATGGGTGTTAGTTGGTGGTTCATTTCGCTCTGGCGACCACTGATAAATCAGGGACTAAGCTGAAGGAAAAAATGAATGAATATTGAATATTACTATTGTGTTATGTAGCGGAAGCACCGTGCTACGCACATAAAATAAGGGATGACTCTATTAACAGAAGTCACCCAGAGTCCCCTTTCCTGCTCCCCAAGCGCACACATACACACTACGGTTGGGCCGATAGACGATGCCATCGTCCATCGTCGATGGCCGATAGACATCACGATGCTGAGCCGGCATCGCGATCCATCGCCCCGCCCCCGTCGCAAACCAGCTCGTGAAAATACACACTCAGGCCCGTTTTACACTAATACAGCTTACTTTTAAAGTGGCATTTTAGAATGAAAATGACCACGTCCACACTGGCGTTTCATCTAGCATTTCTGACAGCCCTCCGTCCACTGAAAACGCACATCACGTGACCACACCCAACACCACAGACACCCACACACTGTCATGCGCTCGTCTGAGCTGCAGAGAACCGTGTACGTCGGACAGTTATCAAAGATGATAGTGGATACGCGTCTCACTATAGTTGTTAAACGTGATATTTATTTAATCTTGGTCTCTATCCAGGGCTTAATTGTGCCGGAACACTCCGGATCCGGCACCTGATTTTACTGATCTCCCTCCTCAACCGCCCTCCTCCCCTGTCTACTGTTCATTTTCACTTTGTTCCGCGACTCTCCAACCCTCTTCACTTTCGTCCGCGACATCTCAGCGGCGCTCACTTTTGTCCGCGAGCAACCCCCGCACTGCTCACTTATGTCTGCGACACCCCCTCTGCTATCCACACGCACCAAACAAATGACTGACACAGATCACTCTGCCTACTCATGCCAAACTCCCCGCGGAAAAAGTGATTGACAGGTGGTAATTTGTGTGTAACTTATCTTTATTTATTTATGATTTGGTTATGGGTAAAACAAAGACCAGGTAGTTGAAACGGTAGGCTACAAATAATTAATTCGTTATGAATTAATTAATTATTCATCAATAATTAATTCACCTCCAACTTCATTCCCACATATTCCAATACCTAGCGGGATAGACTTGATCATTAAAGCCAAAACCTTGTCAAGAGGCCAAATTTCATATTTATATAATTTACTCTCTCCAACTAACGAATCTGTCCTAAATAAGATTAAGATGGACTGGGAATCAGAACTTCAATTAAATCTCTCTAAAGATTTCTGGGAGGAGGCCTTAAATGCTATCAATTCGTCATCAAGTTGCGCTAGATTATCACTCATACAATTTAAGGTCCTCCACAGACTACACTATAGCAAAGAGAAACTCTCAAAGCTCTATCCTGACAGATTAGATAACAAATGTAATAGGTGTTCACAGACCCCATGTAACCTCACTCACATGTTCTGGTCTTGCCCCAAATTGTCTGAATTCTGGCGGTTATTTTTCAAGGCAATGTCAGACATATTGGACCTTAATCTAAACCCAAACCCTCATATCGCTATTTTTGGAAAACCCCCAGATGACTACCATGTCACAAACATTCAAAATAATGTCATCGCCTTTTCCTCTCTTGTTGCTCGCAAAAGAATTCTTTAATGTGGAAATCACCCCAACCACCCTCAATTAAAGTCTGGTTACACGACATGCTAGGTCTTCTGAAATTAGAGAAGATCAAGTTCTCTCTCAGAGGATCATCTCACAAGTTTTATACTCATTGGAGGCCACTACTAAATATTTTGATGATTTAACACCTCTTGAAGTGAATATTTAAGAAATTATTTTATGGTCGGATTAGCTTTTACTTTAGCATTTTTACTCCGGTATTGTCATGCCCTAAACTAGACATATTGGTTCACCTCAGCACAACTAAAACCACAATAACCAAGAAGTAGGTAGCACATTATTGTTATTGTAACTTATTATTTTTATTTATTTTATTTTTTACTTTATTTTATTTATTTTTATTTCATCACTCCGTCATCTGTTATGTGTTTTACAAAAAACTGGTTACGTGTATGTATGGGTGGGATGGGTGGGGGGATTTGGGGTTAAATGTCTACAAAAGTGTTTAGGAAAAAAAAAAAAAAGCAGAAATTGGACATTTGTATACAACTAATGCTATTCATTTGTGTTCAATAAATAAAGTTTATAAAAAAAAAAAATAATTAATTCACCTCCCCTAAGAAGACGATGCCATGGTCCATCGCAATGTTTCACATTAGACATCGTACGATGCTAATTGGTCAACATCGCCCAACCCTAATACACACACACACCACACACACACACACACACACACACACACACACACACACACACACACACACACCACAGGCCAAGTTGCCAAAAAGGTTACAAAAGAATTTATTTAACAAAAATGTTTTCAGTCAAAACCGAGGTTTGAAGGAAATTGAAGGCCAAAACAACAAACAACAAGATTTGCGAACAAATTTTAAGCACCTCTTACCTGAAAAAAATTAATATTTCAAACAAAAACTACTAATCTCCTTAACTAGCCATTAAACAAGAGACAACAGACCAAAAGAAAAGGGACTTCCCTTGTATCATTATGAAATAAACTAAGACAAAATAAAAAATATTAAAAAGATATTTTAGGTGGCTGCACGGTGGCGCAGTGGGTAGCATGTTCGCCTCACAGCAAGAAGGTCGCTGGTTCAAGTCTCGGCTGGGTCAGTTGGGCTTTTCTGTGTGGAGTTTGCATGTTCTCCCCGTGTTGGTGTGGGTTTTCTCCTGGTGCTCTGGTTTCCCCAACAGTCCAAACACATGCGCTATAAGGGAATTGGGTAGGCTAAATTGTCCGTAGTGTATGTGTGTGAATGAGTGTGTATGGATGTTTCCCGGTGATGGGTTGCAGCTGGAAGGGCATCTGCTGCGTAAAACATATGCTGGATAAGTTGGCGGCTCATTCCGCTGTGGCGACCCTGATTAATAAAGGGACTAAGCCGAAAAGAAAATGAATTTATGAATGATATTTAGGTGTGTTTGTTCTGTCTCCGCAGGAGCGCTGGCGGAGTGGCTGGCTGATCATCCGGTGATGTTGAGCAGTGTCCTGCCGCTGGTGTTACAGGCGCTGGGGAATCCAGATCTGTCTGTTTCCAGCGTCTCCACACTCAAGAAGATCTGCAGAGAGTGCAAATACGACCTGCCGCCGTACGCCACCAATATAGTCGCTGTGTCACAGGTATTACACGAGCTTTTAACACCAGAAATATTCAACCAGTCATTTTGACCATTTTCATACATTTAGCAATAAAAATAAAACCATAAAATGCTGAATTTTTATTTTTTTTTATTGTGTATTTATGATGTTGAATTCCATTATGGAATCTTGATCTTTTTTCCAAAAACTTATTTGTTGTCAAAAAATGTATTTGTTTTATTTCCTTATACTGGATAAATCTGTCTAATTTAGTTGCGTTCTCTGGTGATCTTATAGGGTGTTTGTGAGTTACTTAAACAGTTAAAAAAAAAAGGTTACTTAATTAGTGATTCTCAAGAGAAATTCTGCACTCGCTGCCTGTAATGTTAACTTGCATTATGCTAGCTCACTATCCTCGGCCCGTTCTTAATTTTGATTCTGTAAAATGTCCAAGAAACACAGTAAAAATGGACTTCATTTAGTCTCAACCTTTATTACAGCTCATGATGGACATTTCTCAAAGAGGGAATAACAAAAATCTTACCTGAGACGGTTGTGTGGGAGCTCGAGTGCCCAGCAGGCGCACCGTTGTGATCGATGACTCTCGCTTGTTTACTAATGCCTGTGGCAGCGGTGATGTCATTTTGACAGTGGACTGTCGCTTTTTGATTCGTACTCGTAAACAGGTTGTCGTGTCTGTGTTAAAACTGTATTCGTGTTTGTAAAGTACACCCATCGTAAATGTATCAGTCATATACAAACAGACAAAGAAAATGTCGTATATGTGTCTGTTCTAATCGCAGATTTTGGAATTGTACCCTCGTAAAAGTACAAGTACGATCCGTTTTCCTTTACGATTTTATAATTACAGATGCGTGAATTTTTTTTTACGCACGAAATATTTATGACAGTGATTTTAATCCAATACATGTAAGCCACTGCACTGTTCAGGTCTATAGCAGGATTGGATGTTGGTGCATAAGAGATTTGCTTTTGATGTGTATGGCAGGGCTATTCAATTGGCGGCCCGCGGGCCAAACCCGGCCCCCGAGGCAATTTGTTCTGGCCCTCCAAATAGTGTGACCAAGACATCAAGAATAAATTTAGTAAAGTCAAAAAACGGCCGCTATAGTTATGAAGTGACGTGCGTCTGTTCAATACAGCATGAGCTGCGCAGAGCGTGAGTCACCTGACAGTGGCGAGAGCAGCCGAATACATTTGAATATGTTTGTAGAAAAGGTCTTTTGTACAATGCACTGATATCGTTATTAGGGATGCAACGATTAACCGATTTCACTATTAACTGCGCTTTAATTCGTCACGGTTAATTAATCGTAAAGGCTTCTCTAAGCCGCATTTCTGCATTTCTGTTCTGCCGCACGAAACGAAACTGCTGAACAAAGTAACGCCAAGTTGCCAACTGTGCGCTAGTTTAAAGTTCCGAGCTTGTCCTTTGAAGCTAATACGCACGCACACTGTAATAACTACAGCCACGGGCCGTTCCCATATCACGTCTTTCCCGTGCGCAAGTTTGTTACGTCGTAAGAATATAGGCCAATATGCGGGCGCAAGCGGAAGCAAACGCGCTCGCGGCTTTGGGCGCACGCAGGAGAAGACATCTCATGCTGTAACGGTGAGAGCTGTGCTCAGCTTTCAGTGCAATGTAAACAAAAGACATGTTAGACGAACTATTATTAAAATGATTATGTATGTATGAACGCAGATGATAACAACAGTTAATCTAAATATTGGCGCCGACCTTCATAACAATTATTATTATATTATTTTCTCCCGTTCCTCTCTATAAACACACACTAATTAAATTGTGTAGCCCTATAAGCACAGAAAAAACCTTTAGCATAAAAACTATTACTAATGAAAATGCCTTTTAAAGGTTTTTTAATATTAGTTAGGGATGTCCAGATCTAAATCTAGCTAATATAAAGCTTAAATTTACATTAGACGTGATAACTGTGAAACCAGGATTATTCTTCACACTATATAATCGTACAACCAAAATCTATAATTGTTGCATCCATAATTGTTATGAAGTTCAAAACATAACATGAACAGATCTGAATGTAGAAGAAACCTATACTTCAGCAATACACTGATTTGTTGTGCTGTGAAATACAACATTTGAATGTTTGTTAAAAAAACTTATTGTACAATGCACTGATATTATATGTAGTTTCAAAATACAATATATTAACATTTTAATGTAGACAAATACAACGTGGGTGTCTAAAGGAGCAAAAATACAACATTGGCTTTTAAATGCAGTTGTGTCATCATTTATGTTGCAAGTCATATCTCTCCGGCCCTTCGTTTGGGATGCTTTTCATGAACTGGCCCCCGTGACAAACTAATTGAATAGCCCTGGTGTATGGTCTTTTGTCGCATAGATAAAAATTCGGGTGCAATTTCGAGACCTGCCATCCCTAGAATGCACCTAGAGGGACTGTCTAGTAACTCATATACAATAATAGGCTATATTACAAAAAAGACTTGATAAAGTATGGCGACAGCGTTCAAAGCTTTATTCTCAAATCTCAATAGTAAATCAAATTTAAATACGACTTACCGAAAATTCAACTCAGTCTTATATTGCCACTGTGATCATTCTAGTATTTGTCTAATTCTGCTTATTCCATTGTTATAAATTTACACTGTTTTCTCCTCTGAATCACTGTGGCGTTCTCTCTTTTTTTTAGGAAGTGCTTATTAAACAGATCCACAAGGTGAGTTCATGTTTCCATTGTTGATTTTCACTCTGATATAGCTAAATTTATAGTTGATGAAGTATAAGCATTTAGCGCTCTGCTTAAAATAAAAAAATGCTGAAGCATAACCTTCCAAAGAGCCTGTTGATACCTTGTGTTAAAGTACAAATGAAATCAAAACGAAACATATTGATTTTGTAAGCTCGCAGTGCTAGTTTTGTGGTGAACAATTCATCGGTGTATAAAAAAAATGGACTGGGATGGAGACACTGTGTTCACCTGTTCCTCTGTTGAATGTGTGCAGACCAGTCAGTGTATGTGGCTGATGCAGGCTCTGGGTTTCCTGCTGTCGGCTCTGCCTGTGGAGGAGATCCTGAGGAACCTTCACTCTCTGATCACACCGTACATCCAGCAGCTGGAGAAACTGGCGGAGGAGACGGTGAGGATAATAAAAAATCAGATATTAAAACTATTATGTTTAACCCTTGTGTATTGTTCAAGGCTGTTTTTGCCCCCGTTGACTTCCATTATACACTACCTGACAAAAGTCTTGTCGTCGATCCCAGTTGTAAGAGCAACAAATAATAACATGACTTCTAGTTGATCATGTGGAAAGAAGGTCGATTTTTTTCTAATTTATCATCTGTTGAACTGCATCTCAATCATCACAAATACTGCTGAAGACCTACTGGAACCAGCATGGACCCAAGATTCTCACTGAAATCAGTCAAGTTTGGTGAAGGAAAAATCATGGTTTGGGGTTACATTCAGTATTGGAGCGTGCGAGAGATCTGCAGAGTGGATGGCAACATCAACAGCCTGAGGTATCAAGACATCTGCGCTGCCCATTACATTACAAACCACAGGAGAGGGCAAATTCTTCAGCAGGATAGCGCTCCTTTTCATACTTCAGCCTCCACATCAAAGTTCCTGAAAGCAAAGAAGGTCAAGGTGCTCCAGGATTGGCCAGCCCAGTCACCAGACATGAACATTATTGAGCATTTCTGGGGTAAGATGAAGGAGGAGGCATTGAAGATGAATCCAAAGAATCTTGATGAACTCTGGGAGTCCTGCAAGAACGCTTTCTTTGCCATTCCAGATGACTTTATTAATAAGTGATTTGAGTCATTGCAGAGATGTATGGATGCAGTCCTCCAAGCTCATGAGAGTCAGACACAATATTCAGTCTTTCTCCACTGCAGCATGACTTTATATTCTATACTGGACATTATTTCTGTTCAGTGACAAGACTTCTGTCTAAGCAAAATCAGACCTTACTGTCCTAATTAAATCATTAAAAATCAAGACATGATCATATTTTATTTTAGTCAAATAAGCGTAATCTAGAGGCCTTTGCCTTTCATGTAAGCCACTTCTGATACCAAATGATCAACTAGCAGTCAAGGTATTATTAATTGTTCCTAAAACTTGGATAGGCGACATTTGTTGGGAATTGTAATGACATTTTTTTATTTCAAAACCCTGAGAGCAAATAATCATGCATTCTTGATAGTTGGTGGTTTTCCCTGTTGGGAAGAGGTAAAATGTGTCATTTCTTTTACTGTTGATCATCAGTTGGCACCATTATGCCTTTAGATAGGCCTGTGCAAATTTTTTTTTGGCTTTTATAAGTCAATGGGGCAAAAATAGCCTCCAATATAATGAAAAGGTAGTAAATTTGACCAGAGTTTGAGTTTTTGAAAATTTTCAAAACATTTTCCCAAAATATCTGTAAAAATAAGATTTGCCATCAGAAATGATTCCATTTGCTGAAACACAGAGAAAGTTGAGGCCAAATTAAGACCATATAAGAGCACCCACTCTGTGTATGTTTTGAGGAATATGAATCATGTTTGTTCATACTTTTGACAATATTTGTAAAGTAGACCTCAAATTCTAAAGCAATATGAGAAGTTTTGCCCCAGAAATAAGCCTCTTAAAAACATCAAAAAAAAGTTTACAGGTGTATCCCTGTAACAAAATAATGCTTCAAAAATCAGTCACCAGAATAAATGAGATATAGTTTGCTTTCTGTTTGGACTACAATGTTATGGTTTAAGCAAATGGTTCCGCAGGTGACGGTAAATGCATTTGAATCTAATACTGTTCCTACATGACAAAAACAGTGGGATATTCAGAAGTCATTTCCAGTGATATATAGTTTCTCATAAATAGATTAGGATTTAAAGGGGAGCTATTATGCAAAAAGCCTTTTATTAGGGGATTAAACACAGTTGTGTGGCCACAGTTTGTGAATATAACCAGCTTCTAATAGTAACACTTTGATTGACATTCTCCATTTGTATGTGTCATCAGAGGGGGAAAGCCCCACCCATTAGTGACCATCTCTCTCTCATTAGCATAGGACGTTAGTCTTGTCTATGAATCTGCCACTATGCTGACACACAGGCATTTGTAGCTCTGCCCTCTTTTGAAAAGAGCACAATCTCATTTGATCGACAGTCACCAAAATGGCACATTTTTGCTTTAAATTCAAAGCCGCATGCTGTGTTCACACCAGACGCAGAAGAAGCGTGCGTCAAGTGCGAGTGATTTACATGTTAAGTCAATGCAAAGGTGCGAATAGACATCCTGCGGCGCGAATTGCGCGAATGGTGCGGTGAATGGCGAAATACGCACCAATGGCACGGCGCAAATTGAGGGTTTGACGCGCTTAACGGGCGAATCGCTCGAGTTGGAAAATCGGACATTTGTACCGCGTTAACCAACCAGGAGCTTGATCTTGTGGGGGCATGATTGTGACGTATCGCCTGTTGTTGGTGTCCCGGGGGAAATCCTTCAGCCGACACCGACAACAGTTCATCAAACTCGGCTCGGCTCAGTCAGAAGCACCACTGAAAGCCTCCGTCATCCAGGTTAAGTTTCTGGAGGAGTTTATGAGCTCACAGAGTTGGGTGCACCTCTGAAAGGATCTAGTGGACTCAGACACTGCTCCAAACGTATCGACGCTGTTTTTCAGCCTTCATAAAACACATTAACACAGTTATTTTATCAATAAAATCCTTGTTAGCCATTTAGCAACGAAGCTACAGACACCTGACAGACAGAAGCCCTGCCCATCACGCGAATCCGTATCTGTCCTGAAGCGGATTTGGCACGCAAATGAAGCGGATTTTGACGCGCTAATGAGCGGGTTTTGACGCGCGAATGAAGCGTATTTTGACGGGCAAATGAAGCAAGTAAACTAGGGATGCACCGATGCCGATACTTGGATCGGATATCGGTTCGATATCGCATATTTTTGCTGGATCGGGTATCGGCCAGCTGGTACCGATCCAAATCCGATCTTGCGCGTGCGCTATATTCTGTGTTTATAAGCCATCTAATAGGCTAAATGAAGCCTATTTTAAGGCACTAGAACATTGTCATGTAGGCCCGCTATATCCGAAATGTTCTGAAGCCATTCTACAGTTTAATGTGAAGTACAGATGAATATTAAAGTGTTTAAATTCATGTTCAGTTCAGCCCTTCCCGCCGCTGCGCGGCTGCGCCCGTCAATCATTCTCCATTCATTCACAATTCAGTCTGCTTGTCGCATTTGACGACAGGAAAAACTTTCTCTAAGACTATTTGTTCCTTTTAGTCTAAATAATTAGTGGAGATATGCATTTAGTTTTGCATTAAATGGGTTCATTTTGACCTGCAGCAGGAGTTCATTTCATAATGTTTGCGCTGCTGTGTGTGTTAGATCAGATCGCATTCGCAATACTGGAGTGGAGACGGTTATTACCTGCTCTTCACACACAAAGTAGGCCTACCTGAAATGTTTAGAAAGCCTCAATAATGCACTGGACAGATCCTCAACGCACTTATTTCTTCCATTTGAGCTGCTGTTTTGCAAATGTCTGCAGATACCGGAGCGCTGCGCCCTGTCTCCGATGCATCAAGCGCTTTCATTCACGTGCCGGCTGCATGAGCAGAGGTGACGTGCGCCGCCCTGAAAGATTATTCTTACAAAGAGTTTGTTCTCCCATCCTTCAGATTGAGTTTATTTTTCCAAGGTGAATAATTTAATTGCTGCGAATAGTTTTAAAGCCTGGCCCTTTGTGGTCAATAGTTTATTAAATAAATTAAAGGTGAAACTGACGGGCGCAATATGGATTGTTATTAACAGAAAATGATTTAGCCTAATATAGGCTATTCTAAAACTGTGAATATTTCACTGTAATTTTATATATTAATATTTGATTTAACAGACCAGTTTGTGTTTTGGCGCTGAAGCATATAAGCGGACCTTTGGAACTTTCTCCGTCTCACTCACGGCGAGATTTGGAGAGGAATTATTAAGTAAAACTGGCATCAGACGCTTTAGTTTAATCTGCATCAAACCTGCAGGAAAATATCAGGCTGTAATTTAATATAATTAATAAATTTAATAAAAGGCTGATTATTTTACCAATGATGTCAATAGCCTATTGCAGATTTCAAAGAAAAATCTTAATATTAAAAAGGAAAGGACAATATCACAAGGAATGCTCAAATAATGTAGCCTAGTTTTACAGCAAGCATGTTTTTAGTTAGATTGTGCCGTCTGTCATGTATACCTATAGGTCTGTTATTTTTTACTAAAGAAGATGATTTCAGTTTAGCATCAGAGCTATAGAAACTGCTCATGGCTCGTTAACCGAATGTCAACCGCTAACAGATTAATATTAAAATATTAATTAAAAAAAATAATTGACGTGCCTATATTTTGTATGACACATTAAATATTGCATTTTAAAATACTTATTTATTTTAAATGCAAACAGCATCAGAACATAATAGAGCATCTTCACCTGCTGTGTTTTTAGCAGCATATAGAAAAACAGAAACTAAACAAAAAGAATAAAATAATCCTGCTCTAGATCTTTTTCTTAAATGACAAATTTAAATTACAAAACAAAAACACTGACTGAATACTTTTTAAAAAGCGGCAGGCTGTTTGTCCAATCATGTTTTTTTCTTCCATCAAATAAAAATATCAGGCTACCTCAAATAGATCGAAATAGAAATATGCATTTAATTAATGTTAATTAATTAATGTTAAATATTACAAATCCCCTGTCAACATGTTTATTAGAATTCAATAGTTTAAAGATTATGTATTTAATTACGATTATGACTTATTTCCTCTGTCTCATTCGCGGTTCATGTGCGCGCACTGCGTGTAATGAAAGACAATGAACCTAAAGGCTCTATGTTGACTTTTTGTAAAATATTGGCTACTACATAGCATATAACAATTTTGTTGTTTACATATGATATTGCATTATTTGCTTACATGTTTTGTTAAGTTGTAAAATGAAAGCCTCAGTTTGGTGCGAGGTCCATTAGCCTATGCAAAAAAACAAAAAAAATTTAGATTTGTTTGATTGGTAGATTAGGCTATGTAGGCTATTTAGAAAATTATATTATATAAGAACTATTAATAACTGTAATTTTCCAAATGGAAAAAAGGTTGGTTTGTTAGTTGAACACTAAATCACCAATAGCCTATTTATTGAGTTTATGACACGGCTCTGGCAGCACAGAGGCGATCCACGTCATTGCTGGCTGGTTTGTCAACAAGTCTGTGTCAAACTATGAGCAGAAATATCCTTCTTTCATTTTGCTTCTTTGACAAAATATGTAGGCACGTGTGGTTGCACGTTACTGTGACTGCACACGCTTTTCCATTCCAAAAACGCGAGGCCACCGCACTGCCTTTATTGATGACAAGATAAAAAGGAGCGCGGTGCTCTTTTTATGTCACTAGGAAACGACTGAATCAGCTGAGCCGTATTGTGCGCGAGTGTTCCTGTAAGTAATTGTAATTTTTAATTGCATTATGATATTCAAGATTTGTAAAGTCATACAGCTTTGAATGACTTGAAACAGCGACCACAAGTCTCTCCTCCATCATTAAAAGCTCGCCGAAGTCGTCTTGACAACACAGACACTGCTGTCACCTCAAAGAAAACCCAACCCCGCCTCTGCCTTAATTTGATTGAAGAATGAAAAAGACGAGACTGATGTAACACGCTTTTTCCGCTCAAGAGCACATAGCGCGCAATGGCAAAACATTAGTAAACCATGCAAAAGATGCACCTATCAGTCTCAACGCAAAAAAGCATTGGGGACAACAAAAAAACGGCATTGGATCGGTATCGATCGATATTCAGAATTTTGGTATCGAGATCGGATCGGTTGGGAAAAAATGGTATCGGTGCATCCCTAAAGTAAACTCAAATGTTCACGCGTATATTTACGCGTCTATTTATCCGCGCATTCCGCATCTGGTGTACACACATTATAAAAGGGGACAGTTTCGAAGAGTTATAAAACATTGTGTTGTATTTTGGGCTGAAACTTTTTCACATACACACTCTAGAGGCATCAGAGACTTATTTTACATCTGGTAAAAGAGGCATAATAGGGTCCCCTTTAATCACATTATAGTGTCCTGCTGGTGGGACTGTGACACTTAAGAGAATATAATAATCTAGCATTGAATCGAGAGCTTGAGAATCGGAATCAAAGTCGATCAGTAGATCTGAAGCGTTTTTTGGGGGGTTTTGGCCGGGTTGTGGGTGAACAGACTCTGAATCTGCGTGATGGAGGAGTTCTCAGCAGGAACAGATTGGCATTACTCCGGGTGCTGGAAGAGTAAACCGCAGGAGAAATCCGCTTAATGTTACCGAGAGCACAGCGCGGATGCATATTAGGAAAGTGACATTTCAAACACAATATGGCCACATGCTTGATCTATTTTTGTTGCACAGATAGAAGTGGTGCCAAATAAAAGCTGAAGCAGTATCAACGCGAGAAGAAAAAAATAAATAAATAAAGTGCCACATCAGTGGACTGACAGTGAACTGATCTAGAAATAGCATTCAAACAACATTTTGATGCTAAAACTTAGTGTTGACACACTTTCTTTCTGAAGTTCAGGCTTATTATAGTTCTCTAAAACTAAAGCAATAGCAAAAACAAGCATTTTTTTGTTACTTGAACATAGATTAATACTATTTAACTTAAGTTTATAAATTGTCCATAGTGTATGAGTGTGAATGTGTGTGTGGAAGTTCCCAGAGATGGGTTGCGGCTGGAAGGGCATCCGCTGCGTAAAATCATGCTGGATAAGTTGGCGGTTCGTTCCGCTGTGGCGACCCCGCAAGGGACAAAGCCGAGAAGAAAATGAATGAATGAATGAACTTAAGTTTATTTTAAAAATATCTTCGAAATGACGGAGCTGTAATGAAAATACTAGTCGTGTTGTAAAAGCCACATATCTAAAAATAGAAACTCCAACTAATAATAAATGCAGATGTGCTAAATGATAATAAAAGAACATATATTTTTACTTATACATTTAATGTTACATTTGCTTCTGAAATCTATTAAATGTTCATCAACTTTGTTAGTTAGCTAGAAACAAATTATTTCAAGAGGGGTTTTTTTTTCGCATTAAGCGCACAATTTTACATATTCATAATATATTTACTTGTTGTCTTTAGTATTGAAAAAATGACTTGTGTCATAATCAAAGTATATTAAATATACTTGTATTAAATATTATAAAATACATGAAAAATAATATGGAGTAAATAATATAGAATATATAAATAACATTGAATAAGCAGAGTATTATAAAATAATTAAACTATTATAGAATATATAATATATATAAAGAGTATTAAATAAACAAAGAATATTATCGAAGAATTCAAAGATATTTGTTATAGAATAAATATTATAGAATATATAATAATATTATATAAACATCTAAAATATTATAGAATAATTAAACAAATTATAAATAATATATAATATTTAAAGAATATTAAATAAACATTTATAATATTATAGAGTAATACAAAAAATTTGAAAAATGTATGTAGAATACATGAAAAATATAATAATATTATAGTTAATAATATTATAGAAAAAAATATATACAGAATAAATGTAGAATATATAAAGAGTATTAAATAAACATAGAATATTATAAAATAATAGAAAAATATTATAGAATAAATAATGTAGAATATATAAAGTATATTATATAAACATCCAGAATATGATAAAATAATTTTAGGACAAATAGTATGGAATGTATAAAAATGTTAAATAAATATATTGAATATTATAGAATAATAAAAAAAATATTATAGAATAAATGATATGGAAAATATATAATATGAAATGAACATAGATTATTATAGAATAATTCAAAAATATTATAGAATAATATAGAACATATAAAGAATATTAAATACATATCTAGAATATTATGTAAAAGGTCAAAAATATTATTAGATAAATAATATAGCATATATAAAGAATGTTAAACAGAATATTCTAGAATACTTTAAACCTATTGAATAATATAAAATATACAGTACAATGAGTAGAATATTATTATAGGAATAATATTATAGTTTTCAATATTATTATAGTATTAATATTCTAGAATAATTCAAACCTGTTAATATAGAATATATAATTAATAGAATAATGTTAAAGTAATAATATTATAATTTATGTTATTATAGTATTCATATTATAGAATCATTTAAAACTATATATCAGGGCTATTCAATTAGTTTGTCACGGGGGCCAGTTCATGAAAAGCATCCCAAACGAAGGGCCAGAGAGATATGACTTGAAATATAAATGATAACACAACTGCATTTAAGAGCCAATTATGTATTTTTGCTCCTTTAGACACCCATGTTGTATTTGTTTACATTAAAATGTTAATATATTGTATTTTGAAACTATATAATATCACTGCATTGTACAATAAGTTTTTTTTAACAAACATTCAAATGTATTTCACAGCACAACAAAATCAGTGTATTGCTGAAGTAGGCTTCTTCTACATTCAGATACGTTCATATGTTCTGTTTTGAACTGCATAACAATTATGGATGCAACAATTATAGATTTTGGTTGTACGATTATATAGTGTGAAGAATAATCAGTGTTTCACAGTTATCACGTCTAATGTAAATTTAATCTTTATATTAGCTAGATTTAGATCTGGACATCCCTAACTAATATTAAAAAACCTTTAAAAGGCATTTTCATTAGTAATAGTTTTAATGCTGAAGGTTTTTCTGTGCTTAAAAGGCTACACAATTTAATTATGTGTGTGTTTATAGAGAGGAACGGGAGAAAATAATATAATAATAATTGTTATGAAGGTCGGCGCCAATATTTAGATGAACTGTTGTTATCATCTGCGTTCATACATACATAATCATTTTAATAATAGTTCATCTAACATGTCTTTTGTTTACATTGCACTGAAAGCTAAGCACAACTCTCACCACTACAGCATGAGATGTTTTCTACTGCGTGCGCCCTGACAGCCGCGAGAGCGTTGCTCCGCTTGCGCCCGCATATTGGCATATATTCTTACGACGTAACAAACTTGCGCGCAGGAAAGACGTGATATGGGAACGGCCCTCGGCTATAGTTATTACAGTGTGCGTGCGTATTAGCTTCGGTGGACAAGCTCGGAACTTTAAACTAGCGCACAGTTGGCAACTTGGCTTAACTTTGTTCAGCAGTTTCGTTTCGTGCGGCAGAACAGAAATGCAGAAATGCGGCTTAGAGAAGCCTTTACGATTAATTAACCATGACGAATTAAAGCGCAGTTAATAGTGAAATCGGTTAATCGTTGCATCCCTAATAACGATATCAGTGCATTGTACATAAAAACATTTCTACAAACATATTCAAATGTATTCGGCTGCTCTCGCCACTGTCAGGTGACTCACGCTCTGCGCAGCTCATGCTGTATTGAACAGACGCACCTCACTTCATAACTATAGCGGCCGTTTTTTGACTGAACTAAATTTATTCTTGATGTCTTGTTCACACTATTTGGAGGGCCAGAACAAATTGCCTCGGGGGCCGGGTTTGGCCCGCGGGCCGCCAATTGAAAAGCCCTGACTTAGAATATCATAAAATGTTTAAAAAATGGAATAGAATAATATTTTAGGAGTAATATTAGAATGATTTAAATTATTATAGTATTCATACTCTAGAATAGTATTAAACTATTATAGATTAAATAATAAACAATATGTAAAGAATATTAAATAAATATATAGAGTATTATAAAATAAATAATATACAATATATAAAGAATGTTAACCACAGAATATTATAAAATAATTCCAAAATATCGTAGAATAAATCATACTGAACATATAAAGAATATTATATAAACATCCAGAATATTATAGAATTCAAACATATTATAGAATAAATTATATAGAACATATAAAGAATATTAAATAAAATCTAGAGTATTTTAAACTAATCAACAAAATATTATAGAATAAATATTATATATTATATAAAGAGTGAAACTTAAGTTTATAAATGCATGATTCTATCTACAGACATTATATATACCTCAAAATATGCATCAATTGTTTTTACTCATTTTTACAGAATAAAAATATAAAATCTTACACAAAACACAGATTTCCAGCATCAAGACACTAGAATGTCACTGTAAACTAATTTTTTACAATGCCAAAACACCCTGTCGACCATCTTCAGCATGCGTAAGTAATGTCAAACATCCATAAAATAGATATTCCGGCATTGTCTTTAATTCCAAATCCAAGACAATCAAAACCCAGAGTTCCCTCTTATTTCCCACTCGGCTTCATACAGTATCTGGCCTCTCACCATGTGCTGCATTTCTATTTTTGACTTTTGCTTTTTCATTCTCTTCCTCCCCGTCTGCTTGTTCCCAGAAAGACATTACATCAGCCTTAGTAAACAGCAGAGCTGCTCAGTGTTCATACAGCGCCACCTGCTGCTGCTCACACACTAAACATCGCCACGCTTGGGGAAAACTGATCAAAACACACAACGCAAACAGGAACAAAGTGTACACTTTACATTTTTTTCATGAATTATATTTTAATAAAAAAATAAACATGCTGATTTAATATCAACTGAGTTTAGAAGCTTGTAGCTAGCGCTTTATATTGTAGGGCTTTAAAAAAATAAAATAATTAAATGCTATATTTAAAATAACAGTAATTGTTTTTACATTTATACTTATTTAGCTCAGAAATGTAAATCAGTGTCTATAAATGTGTTCATTTGAGCAAAACATACTAGAAAAGAATGCATTGAAAAACATACATAAGAACAGATTTATGTACTAATATATAAATTTGATAAACATTGTATCTTGGAGGCTGTGCCGTGTATCAGGATGATAATGCACCAATGACTGGTGACAGAGTGGTTTTATGAACATAAAAGTGAAATTGAACATCTCCCATGGCCTGCACAGTCACCAGAACCTAATATTATTGAGCCAGTTTGGGCTGTTTTGGAGGAGCGAGTCAGGAAACATTTTCCGCAGGTCCTCACTGAGCTCCTTTGTCTTAGCCATGACTGTCCACAAACCAACAGCAGAGAGCTCCTGTTAAAACACCTGTTCCCAATGAATCAGTTCATCTTTATTTCTATAGCGCTTTTACAATGTAGATTGTAAAGTTTAAGTTCAGTTCAGTTAAGTGTGGTTTAATTTTCACTGCTGAAAGTCCAAACACTGAAGAGCAAATCCATCGATGCGCAGCTCCACAAGTCCCAAACCATGCAAGCCAAGGAGTTGCATATAATATATAATAAAATATAATAATATATAATATAATATAATATATAATAATATAATATATAATAAAATATAATATAATATATTATAAAATATAATATAATAAATAATATAATAAAATATAATATAAGCATGCTAAAACTAATTAACCCATATAAGATAATCTAAACTGACTGTTATTTTATAAGCAGGGCTGTAGTGTAGTGTTATTCCCGGTTTACCGGTGTAAAATGAGAGCGTCTGTGCTTTGGCTGAAGGTTTAATTGTGTGTCTGTGTGTGATGTCATCAGGAAGGAGGACAGTGTAGCGACTTGCTTTTCCTCTCCGCCAATCACTGCGCTGTCGTCATGGCGATCACAGCAGTAATTAGACTGTTGGCTTAATGCTTGTTTAACGACTGGTTAATTACCGCTCATGTTCCCAGGAGCAAACGCCCACCGCACCCGCCATTACTGAGCTTCATTATTCTGCTGCATCATCAAAGTGCTCAGATTGTGGGATTATTATTATGTTTATATATAGATATGTGTGTTTGATGTAGTTTGTAACACTGTTTTTGATTACACCATTGTAGGTTTGTTTCTATATTTTCTGTCTTCATGTTAATTTTAGTTTTTTTTAATGATCTATATAGTTTAAATAAATAGGTATTTCTTCTATTTAAAATGCTTTTTTTAAATTAATTACTTTATTTTTAATTTTGAATAACTCAGTTTTCCTGTTGTTTTCCTGTTGTTTTTAGGGGTGTACAGTTTAGCCAAACCTCATTATGTATTAGTGTAATCATAAAAATAAATTATAAAATTATTATTATGATGATGATGATTATTAATAATAATGGTATTAAATAGTAATTATAATTTAATATTTGTTATCATTAGAATTATTCATTTAAAATATTATTTTTCATAAAAATATCTATACAGGGAATGCAGAATTATTAGGCAAATGAGTATTTTGACCAGATCATCCTCTTTATGCATGTTGTCTTACTCCAAGCTGGATAGGCTCAAAAGCCTACTACCAATTAAGCATATTAGGTGATGTGCATCTCTGTAATGAGAAGGGGTGTGGTCTAATGACATCAACACCCTATATCAGGTGTGCTTAATTATTAGGCAACTTCCTTTCCTTTGGCAAAATGGGTCAAAAGAAGGACTTGACAGGCTCCGAAAAGTCAAAAATAGTGAGATATCTTGCAGAGGGATGCAGCACTCTTAAAATTGCCAAGCTTCTGAAGCGTGATCATCGAACAATCAAGCGTTTCATTCAAAATAGTCAACAGGGTCGCAAGAAGCATGTGGAAAAACCAAGGAGCAAAATAACTGCCCATGAACTGAGAAAAGTCAAGCGTGCAGCTGCCAAGATGCCACTTGCCACCAGTTTTGCCATATTTCAGAGCTGCAACATCACTGGAGTGCCCAAAAGCACAAGGTGTGCAATACTCAGAGACATGGCCAAGGTAAGAAAGGCTGAAAAACGACCACCACTGAACAAGACACACAAGCTGAAACGTCAAGACTGGGCCAAGAAATATCTCAACACTGATTTTTCTAAGGTTTTATGGACTGATGAAATGAGAGTGAGTCTTGATGGGCCCGTGGCTGGATCGGTAAAGGGCAGAGAGCTCCAGTCCGACTCAGACGCCAGCAAGGTGGAGGTGGAGTACTGGTTTGGGCTGGTATCATCAAAGATGAGCTTGTGGGGCCTTTTCGGGTTGAGGATGGAGTCAAGCTCAACTCCCAGTCCTACTGCCAGTTTCTGGAAGACACCTTCAAGCAGTGGTACAGGAAGAAGTCTGCATCCTTCAAGAAAAACATAATTTTCATGCAGGACAGTGCTCCATCACACGCGTCCAAGTACTCCAAAGCGTGGCTGGCAAGAAAGGCTCTAAAAGAAGAAAAACTAATGACATGGCCTCCTTGTTCACCTGATGTAAACCTCATAGAGAACCTGTGGTCCATCATCAAATGTGAGATTTACAAGGAGGGAAAACAGTACACCTCTCTGAACAGTGTCTGGGAGGCTGTGGTTGCTGCTGCACGCAATGTTGATGGTGAACAGATCAAAACACTGACAGAATCCATGGATGGCAGGCTTTTGAGTGTCCTTGCAAAGAAAGGTGGCTATATTGGTTACTGATTTGTTTTTGCTTTGTTTTTGAATGTCAGAAATGTATATTTGTGAATGTTGAGATGTTATATTGGTTTCACTGGTGAAAATAAATCATTGAAATGGGTATATATTTGTGTTTTGTTAAGTTGCCTAATAATTCTGCACAGTAATAGTCACCTGCACACACAGATATCCTCCTAAAATAGCTCAAACTAAAAACAAACTAAAAACTACTTCCAAAAATATTCAGCTTTGATATTAATGAGTTTTTTGGGTTCATTGAGAACATGGTTGTTGTTCAATAATAAAATTAATCCTCAAAAATACAACTTGCCTAATAATTCTGCACTCCCTGTATAGTTCGTATACAGATGCAAAAAAAGTTTTGCTATGTAGATGCTATAACTTTGTGGTAGGTTTTCCATTTAAAATGGGCTTATTTATTACATTATTTTTAATAACTTAGATTTACTGGTGTTGTTTTTTTTAGGGGTGTACAGTTTGGCCAAAAACTTTTATTTTGTCAGTGTAATCATAAAACAATAATAATAATAATAAAATAAAAATATAATAATAATAATAATATACTACTAATAAGGTGACGCAGTGGCGCAGTAGGTAGTGCTGTCACCTCACAGCAAGAAGGACGCTGGTTCGAGCCTCTGCTGGGTCAGTTGGCGTTTCTGTGTGGAGTTTGCATGTTCTCCCTGCGTTTGCGTGGGTTTCCTCCACGTGCTCCGGGTTCCCCCACAGTCCAAAGACATGCGGTATAGGTGAATTGGGTAGGCTAAATTGTCTGTAGTGTATGAGTGTGAATGAGTATGTATGGATGTTTCCCAGAGATGGGTTGCAGCTGGTAGGGCATCCGCTGCATAAAAACATATGCTGGATAAGTTGGCGGTTCATCCCGCTTTGGCGACCCCAGATTAATAAAGGGACCAAGCCGAAATGAAAATGAATGAATGAATACTACTTATAATAATAACAATAATAGCAATTTATTATTATTCGATATTGTTCAAGCCTCGGCTGGGTCATTTGGCATTTTGCATCTTTTCCCCGTGTTTGTGTGGGTTTCTTCCGGGTGCTCGGGTTTTCCCCACATGTCCAAAAACATGTGGTATAGGTGAATTGGGAAGGCTAAATTGTCCAAAGTGTATGTGTGTGAATGGGTGTGCGTGGATGTTTCCTAGTGATGGGTTGCAGCTGGAAGGGCATCCGCTGCGTAAAACATATGCTGGATAAGTTGGCGGTTTATTCTGCTGTGGTGACCCTGGATTATTAAGGGGACTAAGCCGAAAAGAAAATGAATGAATGAATATTATTAATAATATTATGAATTATCGAACTAATAATAATAATAATAAAATAGAAATATTATTATTATTATTATTATTATTATTATTATTACTCGTTTAAAAGATAAATAGTAATTATAATTTGATATTCTTATCATTATAATTATTTATTTAAAATGTAATTTGTTTCTCATGAACTATATAGTTTGTATAATATCTATATAGTTTGTATATAGATGCAAAAACCATTTGTTAAGTAGATGCTAAAACTTTGCTTTTGTTTATAAATAATTAGCAAAAATAGGGTAAATAGGGAAAAATTATGCCAAATTATATATCTTTTTTTTCTTTTTAAACGTGTTTTTTATTTTTTAATTACATTATTTTTAAGAACTGTATTTTAATGTTGTTTTATTTAGGGTTGCACAGTTTACCAAATCGTTACTATATATATCAATATAATAAAAAACGTTATTATTAGTAGTGATAATAAATTTAATTATATATATTGTTGTTGTTTTTGTTGCTATTGTTGTTGTTGTTGTTGGTAGTAGTAGTAGTAGTAGTAGTATAAAGTTATTTTATACTAGTAGTAGTATAAAATAAAGTAATTATTCTTAATTAATAAATAATCTAAAAATGAAATATATTTTATTTAATTACTTTATTGTTACAAAATAAAAATATCAAGCAAAATAAGTATTATTACCTCTGAGATTTTGTCTAATTGTGAAGCAACAATAATAGTCATTTTACATTACAGTTATGAAGTTTTAAAATTAGATACATGTCTGAATTTCATTATTTTAATATTGCAATAAGACCTTACAATTTTGATTATTCATAATCACCCGACGTGCATGTTCTCCCCGTGTTGGCGTGATTTTCCTCCGGGTGCTCCAGTTTCCCCCACAAGTTCAAAGACATGCGCTATAGGTAAATCGGGTAAACTAATTTGTCCGTGTTTATGTGTGTGAATGGAAGTGTATGGGTGTTTCCCAGTGATGGGTTGCACACGTAACGCATATGCTGGATAAATTGGCGGCTCATTCCACTGTGGTGACCCCAGATTATCAAAGGGACTAAGTCAAAAAGAAAATGAAGGAATGAATAACCGCCCAACGTTTACTTGGAGTTATGGTAGCATGAAGTGTAGATGCTCAAAATATAATGTGTTCACAGATGTCTTGAATGTACAGTTTCAAAAATAATCAATGTAATCCTATATGTGCATGAGACTGAAAATCGCCTAATGATATTGCCACATAAAATGTTGACTGACATTATAATTGATTGATTTCAGAAAAAAACGAATACAAATAAAGTCTCTGTAAGTTGTTTGTAAAATATGGCTCATTTAAATAGTAAATACTAATCTGCTCCTTGTTTCTCTTTTTCAGCCAAACCCCTCCAATAAACTGGCCATCATTCACATCCTCGGCCTGCTGTCCAATCTGTTCACCACACTGGACATCACCAAACAGGAGGAGGAGTCAGGAGAGAACGCCCTACCCATCAAATCAGCCCCGCCCCCCACAGGCCCAAACCCAGTAAGCACCTCCTTTTTGCCGCTGAGAAGCCCAGTGCTGTATATGCAATCACCCCCTCATTGAGGGAAAGGGTACTGAAAACCATACTCATCGAAAACTACCATAACTGTCCAATAATATAGTGAAAGTTATAGGTGGGCGATATGGCAAAAATACAACAACATGTTTTTTTTTCCAGGAAAATTACGATTCTTTCAAATGTTTTGTCGGAAGAGTAGTAAAATAATACAGATTAGGGACGTCATCAGAGTGAGAAAATAGTTGCTGCGTCCCAAATGGCACACTATGTACTTATGCACTCACACACTCAACAGCATAGTTTATGTACAGTTGAAGCCAGAATTATTAGCCCCCCTTTGATTGAATTATTATTAAATATTTCCCAATTTATGTTTAACGAAGCGGGGAAATTTTCACAGTACGTCTGATAATATTTTTTCTTCTGGAGAAAGTCTTATTTGTTTTATTTCGGCGAGAATAAAAGCAGTTTTACATTTTTAAAAAAACTTTTTTAGGTCAAAATTATTAGCCCCTTTATGCTGTGTGTATATATATATATAATTTTTTTTATTTTTATTTATTTTTTTTTTTATAATTATTTTTTCGGTGTTTTCAACTTTATTTGATGGGACAGTAGAGAATATTGACAGGAGAGCATGGGGAGCAGAGAGAGGGGAAGGATCGGCATAGAACCGCGAGGCGGAATCGAACTCGGGTCGCTGTGAATACCGGAGTGCATGTGTCGACGCACTAAACCACTACACCACTGGCTCCGATTTAAGCTATATTTTTTTGATAGTCTACAGAACAAACCATCATTATACAATAACTTGCCTAATTGCCCTAACCTTCCTAGTTAACCTAATTAACCTAGTTAAGCCTTTAAATGTCACTTTAAGCTGTATAGAAGTGTCTTGAAAAATATCTAGTAAGATATTATTTACTGTCATCATGATAAAGATAAAATAAATCAGTTATTAGAAATGAGTTATTAAAACTATTATGTTTAGAAATGTGTTCTCTCCATTAAACAGAAATTGGGGGAAAAAATAAACAGGGGGGGCTAATAATTCTGACTTCAACTGTATGTAGTGTCGTCCCAAATGGAACACTTATGTTTTTTTTTTAACTAAGTGAAAAATTCAAACAGTTTGCCTGTTGCCAAATTAGTCAAATAAATGACCCCAAATAGTACCTGCCATGAGTATAACGGCATTCACCATCGGGAGGCAGTATAGTCACACATGTAGGAGAATACAGCTTTCACAATACAAAATAAATAAAGCCTGGTTTATGCTTCTGCGTCGAGTGATCGGCGTGCGCCACGGCACCTGCCTTGCGCGTAGTCGGGCATTTATAGTCCTGTGTGCTGTTTGTGTTGCTCTGCAATAACACTTCAGAAACACTAGCTGGCAGTAGATGTTTATGTTCCTCTGTGGCGAGTTTCTTCGCGGGTGTTTTGTTTTTTCTGAACGCTACCTTAATGTAAAAGTAGCTAAAACTTGCTCATTCAGAGGCGGGAACAGGCGGATGTGCAACAACTTTAATCATAAGGTAAACACAACACAATAGTTTTCATCTGGAGCTCCATCACAGGACTCCACACTTGTAAACACTCGCTCCATCAGGCTCCTGGCTCTCAGTACTGCCCACACTTGTCATAGCTGCCAAGCCAACGAATTGCGGAGCTTGTGTTACGCGTCGTTCCGACGTGTAGTTACATTTTTCAAGAGGTGCGCATCAGCCGCGGCGAGGGCTATGCGACCGTGCGAAGGCTGCGCCGGACCATACGCTTGACGCAGAAGTATAAACCAGCCTTAATCCAACATCAGCTCCCAATAGCTCCGCCCCTTCCACTACATGAGCAAAGCAGTGGCTGTTGAGTGTGTTACACACTTCATTTTACCAGTTGAATAAGTGCATCATACGGGTATTTAAAGTACACTTTAAATACCCGGGGCGGAGCTATCAGGCACTGACGTTGGATTACTTTATTTATTTTGGATTGTGAAAGCAAAATTCTCCTACATGCCTGATTATACCACCTCCCGAAGGTGAATGCTGTTATACTCATAGCAGGTACTATTTGGTAGTTTGATCATTTATTTCGCTAATTTGGCAACCGTCAAACGTCATCAGAGAAACTGTTGAATGTGTAAGTGCATAAGTACATATTGTATAAGTGTATGGTGTGCCATTTGGGACACAGTGATACACCTATAGACCATTTTGAGGGACGTAAACGAAAACAATGGTCCCAACATATTTCCTGTTTTAGATTTTGAATTTCTACAGCTTCCGAGAATCCAAAAAGAGCCACATATTGATAAATATTGTTATGATAGCTGTTTTAACATTAAGTTATGATTGAGTTACCTCCCGTTACAGTTATGAAATTGTTTGATAACAAGCAGGAAATGTTTTTGGGCCAATGACATGAGCGCATTGAAATGGTCTATAGGATTCTGGTATATGTACGCCATCTTGTGGTCAAATGCAGAAATTCAATCGGCTCACCAACTCTCACCGTACAGTATGGGTGTTTTCTAGTTGTTGAGTGCACGTAGGATGTACACTCATTAGGGCGAATTTCATCGCAGGTGTTTTGTTTTTTCTGAACGCTACCCTAATGTAAAAGTAGCTAAAACTTGCTCATTCAGAGGCGGGAACAGGCGGATGTGCAACAACTTTAATCATAAGGTAAACACAACACAATAGTTTTCATCTGGAGCTCCATCACAGGACTCCACACTTGTAAACACTCGCTCCATCAGGCTCCTGGCTCTCAGTACTGCCCACACTTGTCATAGCTGCCAAGCCAACCAATTGCGGAGCTTGTGCTACGTGTCGTTCCGACGTGTAGTTACATTTTTCAAGAGGTGCGCGTCAGCCACGGCGAGGGCTATGCGACCGTGCGAAGGCTGCACCGGACCATACGCTTGACGCAGAAGTATAAACCAGCCTTAATCCAACATCAGCTCCCAATAGCTCCGCCCCTTCCACTACATGAGCAAAGCAGTGGCTGTTGAGTGTGTTACACACTTCATTTTACCGGTTGAATAAGTGTACTTTAAATACCCGGGGCGGAGCTATCAGGCACTGACGTTGGATTACTTTATTTATTTTGGATTGTGAAAGCAAAATTCTCCTACATGCCTGATTATACCACCTCTCGAAGGTGTATGCTGTTATACTCATAGCAGGTATTATTTGGTAGTTTGATCATTTATTTCGCTAATTTGGCAACCATCAAACGTCATCAGAGAAACTGTTGAATGTGCAAGTGCATAAGTACATATTGTATAAGTGTGTGGTGTGCCAAAATGCAGAAATTCAATCGGCTCACCAACTCTCACCGTACAGTATGGGTGTTTTCTAGTTGTTGAGTGCACGTAGGATGTACACTCATTATTGCAGTGCATTGTGGGATTAATTAAGTGCACTTCAGAATGTCAACTTTGATTTCGGACACCACTTGAAATGGCTGCTCCTTCAAATAGTTCACTATTTAAGGGTAAAGGGGTGACTTTTAATGCAGAACTTGAATTCAATGTGTGTTTGTGTGTTTCAGGTGGTGGTGGTGCTCCAGCAGGTCTTCGCTCTCATACAGACAGTCCTCAGTAAATGGCTGAACGACTCGCAGGTTGTGGAGGTAAATATTCATTTCCTACTCTATCAGTTTTTTTTTTTCCTATTGCTACTGCTGCGTTTTAAATTATGGGTCGCACTTCCAGTTTGGGGTGGCGCAGTGGGTAGCGCTCTCGCCTCACAGCAAGAAGGTCGCTGGTTTGAGCCTCGGCTGGGTCAGTTGGCATTTCTGTGTGGAGTATGCATGTTCTCCCCGTGTTCGTGTGTGTTTCCTCCGGGTGCTCCGTTTTCCCCCAAAAGTCGAAACACATGTGGTACAGGTGAATTGGGTAGGCTAAATTGTCCGTAGTGTATGTGTGTGAATGAAAGTGTATGGGTGTTTCCCAGTAATGGGTTGCAGCTGGAAGGGCATCCGCTGCGTAAAACATATGCTGGATAAGTTGAAATTAACTTCCAGTTTGGAGAACTTCCATACAAAATAACTTGCAACATGAATTTTAAATAAGGTTTGTGCTACAAATACTCCATATGGCAGTGAAAATTATGAATGAAAATGAATTTAATGATATATTCCCCTTATTTCACTATGCCTAAGTAAACAAACATTTTTTTTGGCATTTAATTTTGATTCATTTGACTTTGGGTAAATGACTATTAATAACAAATCACAGTAAATGGTCAAAATACTTATGCTACTAGTGTGTTTATGACAGTAAATTACAATTGAATGATTCCATGATCTATTGATGTTCTTGATTCTGATTGGCTGGAAGGTGTGCAATATAATGTTTGACAGAACAAGGACGTTTTTACAGTATTTTCTATAGTATTTTTTTCTTTTGGAGAAAGTTTTTAGTATTCTAGTTTAATTTTAGGGTCAATATTGTTGCACTTTAGAATATTTCTTTTCGATTGGCAACATAACAGACCACTGTTGTCCAATGACTTGCCTAATTAGCCTAGTTAAACCTTTAAATTGCACTTTAAGCTGAATACTATACGGGTGTCAAAATTAATTGTTTCTTCTGTGCACCGCGATGCAGATGCAGACAATTCGGTATCGGTCCAGTAATAATCAGAACCGGTTATTATACTGACGTCATTTATCTCAAATGCGCTATGTCGCCGTAGCTTACTATGGCGAGGGAGGTGAGCGCGAGTATTTACAACGCTCCAACTACTTAAAAATGCAGAAGCTGTGCACAATTTCACTGCATGTATGTTTGCTGGACAGTCTTTCACTGACACTAACAGCAGAAGCCTCTATTTCACTGCGATTGAGAGAACGAAAGTAAACTCAATTTTTCTCTCTCACTGTGGCCCATTTGACCTGTTGGCGTGACTTTTCCTACCCTCTCGGCTGTTACAGCGATACTTCTGGATACAGACACGAGTGCGCGAGTTTTCTCCACCACGTTTATCATGGATCAGCTGTGATCGATGTGCTTATCCAAAACCACCCAATCTGGCAACACTGCGCCACTGCCGTTTATCAGTGTCACTCATCGGTGAACAGCACCTGTATAGTAAAATGTAAAACTGTGTATGGAAAGCATCGTCAATGCACCGAGATATCAAATTGAACCGAATCGATGGCATGATAATCGTAACCGAACCGTGAGACCAGTGTAGGTTCACACCTCTAGAATAGAGGAAAAATTAGTTATTTTATTTTATTTGACAGGGACAATGCTCATTAATGTCACGTTCACCAGCGATCTAACAACCAGAGATCGCTGGTAAACACTCACATTCACATGAATTACAAATCTGCCGGTTTATGGACTACAGATCCCAGTCATGCAACACACACACTCACCTGCTCCAAGTCACCATTGATTAGACTCACACAGCTGAAGCTGCTCACAGACTGATTACTTGGACTATAAGTGCAGCTCAAACACACACAATGTTGCTGAGTCTTGTCTACTGTTTATGCGACACTACAACGCGTTTTCCTTTGTGTTGCTTTGCCGTGTTTCTGATCCTCGACTCGTTTATTTGTTTATTCCTGTTTGCTGCTTGCCTTGTGATCATCTGCCTGTTATTTTGACTACGACTCTGGATTGCTCTTATGCATCTGTTTGCTCCTGTGTTGATCATTGCTAGCCTGACCTCTCTAATAAAACCCTGCATTTAGATCCTCACCTCTGTTGTCAGTGTCACATCCCTGTTACAATCAATATTAAAAACTGTAAATAAACCAGCGTTAGGGCTAATTTTTATCTGTTTTCCCCTGTCAGATTTTGAAAAAGGCAACCCTAAATCAAAAACACATAATTTCACATAAAAATATCACTAAAATTACATACAACAAAAATATTTTAAAAATGAGAACAATTTCTTTAAAAAAACAAGAGAAAAGAATTAGACTTGATTAGAAACTTGATTCACTTTTAGCCATTTCTTATGTCAACTTGTATTTAAATGTTGAGTAATTTGTAAAACCTCTTAAATTAATTTTGTACGTGTATTCCAGAAATGACTGGGAAATTGTATGTATTATGTTTGGAAATGTTGAATTATGCAAATATTTAAATAGCTTCTGTTGATTATATTACATATGCTAAGAAAATTAAAGAATGAATCGAATTTCCGGCAGCCTAAAAGGATTTTTCTCTCTCAGGCGGTGTGTGCCATCTTCGAGAAGTCTGTGAAAACTCTCCTGCATGATTTTGCGCCGATGGTGTCTCAGCTGAGCGAGATGCTGGGTCAGATGTACAGCACTATACCACAGGCGTCTGCGCTGGATTTAACCCGCCAGGTACCCACCACACACACACACACACACACACTGATATATCTGCATTTATACAGGCAGCAGTGTCATTTTGAAAATCATACGTTTCTTTCATTTTTGTGGGAGATTTTTTTAGCATAACTGTAATGATTCCGGATGTTGTATGGAGCGTTTAGGTCTTGTTTCCTTGACTGCTTTAGGGCTGTCATGAATAAAATTTAAATGGCATTAAATATGACATTAAAACTGCTAGTATGTGAGTCTTCAAGGTGTAGTTCAGCCACAAATGAAAATTTCATCATTTACTAACACTCAAGTGGTTCTTTCATCTGTTGAACACAAAACAAAGCATATTCTGAAGAATATTGGGGAAAATGCATCCATTTACATCTACAGTAGGAACAACAATATACAATGGAAGTCATCTGACAAACCTGCATTTATACAGGCAGCAGTGTCAATTTAAAATGATTTTATCATAACTGTTTGATTCTGGATGTTTTCCGGAGTGTGTTTAGGTCTTGCTTTAGGGATGTCATGAAAAAATAAATATGGCATTAAATATGACGTAAATATGACATTTAATCTGCGCGTTTGTGAGTCTTAAAGGCATAGTTCACCTACAAATTAATATGGCATCATTTACTCACACTTGAGTGGTTCTAAATTTTGACATCTATAGTAGGAACAAAAACTACACCGGAAGGTAATGGCTGCTTTTTCCCAACATTTTTTTAATTAATCATCAGTTATTTTACTGCACATACAAATACATTGTCAGCTATACAGTAATGGCCCGTTTCCACTCAGAGGTACAGTACGGGTCACCTTTATCAGACTTGCGTTTCCACTGCCAAAAGGGTACCCTGTTGATAGGCGTGGTGTACGACAGAAAGTTTCAGACAACGTCATTTTTCCTCAAGGAAATGTCACAGTAAAGCTCTACGGGTCGTTCACATATCATATGAGAGGCACTTCTCACAAAACAGATGCTTTTTACACATAAATACTTGTGTATAAATGTTCATTACTAACCTTTCTATGAAGATGATTTGATTACTGCAGATCAATAATAGTGCAAAATAGACTACTGTAAGGTCTGTGATTAATTAAAATACAATAAATAAATAAATAAATGCAACATATATGAACACATACAGACCCTTACAGTCTCTGATATGATACCAATTACAGAAGAACTGTACACAGCATACATTTAGTCCTTGTTTGGGTTCAAAAACAACACAAAATATAGCCCACAGTCAGTGCAAATCTCTCATCTGTGTCTTTAATCTTCACCAGCACATTTAATCTCTGTTAGAGAGTAATTCCGTCATTCCGAGTTCATAATAGTCCAAAAGGTGATGATAATAGTTCAACATGGCAGTTTGTTCATGTTTTATGTTGCAGAAAGCATCATTTGCTGCTGTGTTTTCCGGCTTCTCCTTTGTTTTTTCGCGCTTCACTCTCGCGTTTGTCCCTTTCTGAAAGGGTCGGATATCAGAAACGCTTCAATGATCACTCACACGTTATTAATATGAGCTTAAGAAGTTCGTTATTTCAAATATAGACGCGCGGCGAGCTCTCTGGAGAAAGTGAATACGCTCTCACTTTTAGACAGGCTCGTAAAACAACAGCAGGACACGGCAGATTTTGTTCTTCTTGGCTTTGTGGCTGTTCATCAAAACGACGACAAGGTTTGTTTGAGCTCGGGTTGAGCATGGCTGGTTATTATATGTACATAATATATTCGGCTGTGTTTTTAAAAATGACGGTTCCTTTGTTTTCATTCTCCTGCTTCTGCGAGTGACATGTCTCTGTAAACCAATAGCGTTCAGCTGTGCGTCTAACTCCGCCTTTTGGTACCCTTTTTTCATGCTAGGTACCCTTTGCAAAGGGTACCCAAAAAGTGGTATGGTACAGTTTGCTTTTAGGTACCCTTTGACAGTGGAAACGGCCATAAAAGTGTACCGAACCATACCATATCGTATCACTCTGTGGAAATGGGCCATAAGAAATAATGAAAATATTCAAACAAGTAAACAAATTAATACAATCAGGTTAGGGACTAAATGAGCACCATAGAATAGAAAATCAGAAGAAATTATTAATGTAGTGCCAAAGAGGTGTCCATAACTGCCAAAAATCATCGGACTTTTGATGTATATCATAGGTGAGTTTCTCAAGTGGAAATGGCGTACATACTTGAGATAACCACATTTTAAAGGAGGGTATTTGAGAAGATGACCACAATAAAAGTATACATTTTTTTTGCATGTGCTTGGTTTGGGGGTCTAACACATTCTCCACTGCACTACCTGCCAAAAGTCTTGTCGCCTATCCAAGTTTTAGGAACAGCAAATAATAACTTGACTTCTAGTTGATCGTTTGGTATCAGAAGTGGCTTATATGAAAGGCAAAAGCCTCTAGATTACACTTATTTTACCACAATAAAATATGATCATGTCTTGATGTTTAATGATTTAATTAGGACAGTAAGGTCTGACTTTGCTTAGACAAAGGTTTTGTCACTGAACAGAAATAATGTCCAGTATAGAATATAAAGTCATGCTGCAGTGGAAAAAGACTGAATATTGTGTCTGACTCCCATGAGCTTGGAGGACTGCATCCATACATCTCTGCAATGACTCAAATCACTTATTAATAAAGTCATCTGGAATGGCAAAGAAAGCGTTCTTGCAGGACTCCCAGAGTTCATCAAGATTCTTTGGATTCATCTTCGATGCCTCCTTCATCTTACCCCAGACATGCTCAATAAGGTTCATGTCTGGTGACTGGGCTGGCCAATCCTGGAGCACCTTGACCTTCTTTGCTTCCAGAAACTTTGATGTGGAGGCTGAAGTATGAGAATTTGCCCTCTCCTGTGGTTTGTAATGTAATGGGCAGCACAAATGTCTTGATACCTCAGGCTGTTGATGTTGTCATCCACTCTGCAGATCTCTCGCACGCCCCCATACTGAATGTAACCCCAAACCATGATTTTTCCTTCACCAAACTTGACTGATTTCAGTGAGAATCTTGGCTCCATGCGGGTTCCAGTAGGTCTTCTGCAGTATTTGTGATGATTGGGGTGCAGTTTAACAGATGATTCATCTGAAAAATCCACCTTCTGCCACTTTTCAAAATGATCAACTAGAAGTCAAGTTATTATTTGTTGCTCTTACAACTGGGATCGACCACAAGACTTTTGTCAGGTAGTGTATATAACAAATAAAATGCCAGAGAAAATCTATCTTAAAGAGCCTTTGAAGGAAATTATGTACTTCCAAAAAGAGATGATTTTGTGACAATACCAGGAACAGTGAAGGAACATTCCTTTGCATGTTTTACAGTTAAAACAAAGATCAGAGGAGTTTCTGTAAATCATAACAGATAAACTCTGTTAATGAATTTATAATTGAGTTCATGAATACCCAATTAAGTACAATTCAGGAACAAACTGTTATATATTTCAGACCAATCTGTATCTCCAATTTGAGTGATCTGTACATTTAATGAGTGATTCCCAGAATTATTTATTCAAGTGATTCGTTCAAAGTTGCTGATTCACTTTATTAAATAACCTTCTTTGTTTGAGTCTTTGAATCTTTGACTCTTTGAATGATTTGGTCAACAATGGATATGGAAAACAGCACTCTTATTTGTGTGTGAAAACCACACACATCATTTTTTATAACTCTTTAAAACTGCCCCTTTTAGGCTTTGATCGAAATGGCGCCATTTTAGTGACTATTGCTTTAAATTCAAATGAGATTGTTCTCTTTTCAAAAGAGGGCGGAGCTACAAATGCCTATGTGTCAGGATAGCAAGAGATTCAAAACTCTAACGGCGGACGGCTGCTTCTCGCTCAAGGCTGTCTATGCTAATGAGAGAGAGATGGTCACTAGTGAGCAGGGCTTTCCCCCCTGAAGACATGTACAAAGGGATAATGTCAATCAAAGTGTTTCTGCAGACTGTTTTTATCAAGTGTGATCATCAGTGGTGTAAAGTAACAAATTACAAATGCTCAAATAATTGAGTAGTTTTTCTCAGGAATTGTAATTTACTAAGTAGTTTTAAAGATGTGTACTTTTACTTTCCCGTGAGTACATTTTTAGTGCAGTATCGGTACTTTTACTCCACTACTTTCCTTCAACCTGCAGTCACTACTTTACTTTTTCTTCTCTATGGGGATTAGAAAAATCAGTCCTGTTATTCCTGTCCAATCAAATCACACATAGAAGGTAAATTACATCATAATGAACTACCTCAAGACATGGGCGATTTATAAATGCAGCAAACTGTGTGGAAGCATTAAAAGTGTCCAAGAGGATGTCCAAAATCTTTACACGCATTGACCCAGAGACTGTTTAGATGCACATCACTAATGAGAAGAAGACGGATGTTTGTTGTATGATGACCCAAATGGCCACCAGCAGGCATAAGATGTCAACATGACGTCAGATTGACATTGTACCCCAACATCATGGGGATGTTGCATTTTGTTTGCAAATGAAAATCGGGTTTATGTCAGAACCCAACGTCAGGCCGACATCAATGTCCAACCTAAAATCAACCAGGGCTTAATTTGTGCCGGAACACGCCGGATCTGGCACCTCTGAAATCTGATCCGGCACCTCCTTTTACTGATCCCCCTCCTCAACCGCTCCTCCGCTGTTCACTTTCACTTTCTTCCGCAACTCCCCAACCCTCTTCACTTTTGTCCGCGACAAATCCCCTCGTGCTTCACTTTCGCCATCAAACGCCTCGCCATCTTAACCCCCATCAGCTTTTTACAGCGTAATCTTCGATACTCTTGAGTACTTTTGAAAGGTCTATTTCAAATTATTTACAACAGATACTTTTACTCTACTTGCACTACATTTGTAGGCAAGTAACGGTACTTTCACATAAGTATGATTTTTCAGTACTCTTTCCACCACTGGTGATCATAAAAAATAAAATTAGTACATTTTTTACTATAAGAGGCTAAACTGTGTTTAAACCCCTTATAAAAGGGATTTTTGCATAATAAGGACGTACTCACACTATGCTATCCGAACCGTGCCCTGGCCCGTTTCCCGGATCGTTTGAGTAGTGTGAGTGCTCTGAATCGGGCTCAGGCACGGTACACTTGGGCGGCCCTGGCCCGGTTGGAAGAGGTGGGCCAGAGCGCGGTTCACTTGGGCTCAGGCGCGGTACGCTTACAGTGTGAGTGCAAGCGTGCCCGAGCCCGAAACTGAAAGCGAGACGTGACTTAAAGGGACTATTATATGGATTAATTAATCATTCGTACTGTTCAATGAACGCAAACTGTCGTAGATTATTAAAGACGCAAACCCCTCACTGCACGACAGCTGCGCCTTTAGTAAACTTCCTAATTCCTGCAGCACGAGGACTTTTTAGGAGCGTCAAAAGTGGCTGATCTGTTCGGCGAAATGTTAGACTGTGTGTCGCCGCATATCACACGACACAAACAATATAACAAAAGAAATCTCCACTGTGCTGAGCGAGAGCGCTTCTCTTCCTAAACTGAACAGCGCGTCATCGATGACGTAAACGTGCCCAGGCCCGAATGTAATGTGAGTGCGGGCCGTCGGGGGAGACGGGAGGGGGGACAAGCGTGCTTTTGCCCAGTTCAACGCAACTGTACATAGTGTGAGTACGCCCTAAGGGTAGTCTTTAAGCTAAAGTATTACCCTTCTTCCTTTCATTTAATTCATTTTATCCTTCCACAGATGGTTCACATATTTGCCAGCGAAACCAATCACTTTCCTCCAATCAAAGCACTGTTTGAGCTGGTCACTTCAGTCACTCTGACCATCTTTCAGCAAGGTAGGCATGCTGGAAGCAGCCGGATGCAGAGGGCCAAGGAAATCATGTGGTTTCAATGTTTTTACTGTCACAGTTTCTAGTTGTCTGCATGAGTCTGTTGTTTAAACCTGCACTCACAGAAACAGAGTTCAGAAACAAGCATGGTTTGGGTTTTGTCATCTGAAATGGTGTGGTGGCTTTTAATACTGTAATTCTGCTCGGGTTTTTCACCCCATGATTTTCACACACACAGAGGTCAAGGGTGTTTTCACACTATAGAGTTTTCAAATGCATGCAGTCCTCTTTTGCCAAGTCTTTTCAGGTGATCTGATTGATTGATAGGTGAGTGGACGGTCCTTCACTTATATCTGGGATGTAGTAGAATGGATCATCATTTATGCTACAAATGCATTGTTTCTGAATGCAGTTTATTTCTTTATAACATGGTTAATGGCTTTAGGAAGTGCGCAAACTATAAGTTGCCTATTGGTGGGGGTCTGCTTTTTTTCAGTAGTTGATGTAATACACATGCATGCCTCATTGAACCAAATACAGTTGAAGTCAGAATTATTAGCCCCCCTGAATTATTAACCCCCGTTAATTTTTTTCCCCAATTTCTGTTTAACAGAGAGAAGATTTTTTTTCAACACATTTCTAAACATAATAGTATTAATAACTCATTTCTAATAACTGATTTATTTTATCTTTGTCATGATGACAGTAAATAATATTTGACTAGATATTTTTCAAGACACTTCTATACAGCTTAAAGTGACATTTAAAGGCTTAATTAGGTTAATTAGGTTAACTAGGCAGGTTAGGGTAATTAGGAAAGTTATTGTATAATGATGGTTTGTTCTGTAGACTATCGAAAAAAAATACCTTAAAGAGGCTAATAATATTGACCTTAAAATAGTGTTTAAAAAATTAAAAACTGCTTTTCTTCTAGCCGAAATAAAACAAATAAGACTTCTCCAGAAGAAAAAATATTATCAGACATACTGTGAAAATTTTCTTGCTCTGTTAAACATCATTTGGGAAATATTTAAAAAAGAAAAAAAATTCAAAGGGGGACGAATAATTCTGGCGTCAACTGTACATGTATTTAATTCGATGACATCTCATCCACACAGAAACAGGTTATTTTTTTAGCTCGTCATTGAGTCTATTTATTTACTTGCGTAAATGTGTGTAAATATGTAAAAGAGTTCAGATGCAAAAACCTCTAAACGCTGTCTGAAATTTTCTTCAAAAATTATCATTTTTTTTAGGCTCGGGTGTGTAGGTTTGGTAATTTCACTTTCATGACAAATAATACGTCCTTTTCATGCTCCTCAAAGTGAAATAACTCAACGAAAACAAAGGAGGCTGAGAATAAGGCTCATTTTCTATGAAAATTTCAGACGGCACTTAGAGGTTTTTGCATCTGAACTCTTCATATATTCATTCAGTTTTTATATTCTTTAGTAGTGTTATTGAATAATGTGCAAATGTTTAGATGATTTATTGACCAAGGATGTAGAATTGGCATGGACGGAGGCGGTGTCCTCACCAATATCCACCAAGTACTGAAATGTCCCTACCATTAATTTAATCGACTTCAAAATGAAATAATGCTCCATCAACCCTTAGTAACCTACATGTGCACAAAGTCTGCTACAAGTATGCTGTCATACTATTAACCAAGACTGTGCAATTAATCGAAATTCGGTTTGAACCATGATTATGAAAAATAATAATCGGGAAAAATAAAACAGTGAAATTGCGTTACACACCTCTCTAAATTTCCCTACATTCATACCTCCTCAAAGACCGACTGCAGTAAAATCATGTAAATTGACTTTAATTGACATTAAGTACTTTATTCATGTTTATAAAAGTGGGAAACAGAATTTGTGCTGTTCAATGCATGCGTTTAAGGGATCTAGGCCTATGTCCCTATCAATGTCAAGAGCGAATCTACGCCTATGTTATGGACAATACGGTTTGTAAAATAATATTTTCGGTCTTTTTAGTAGATGTTGTTATATGAAAGACTTGCTTTGTTTACCAATTGCATTTACAATGTAAACCCTAAATAAAAGTAAATATATATATATATATATATATATATATATATATATATATATATATATATATATATATATATATATATTATATATATATATATATATATATATATATATATATAAATTAGTGGTGGGTCATTATCGACGTTAACGTGCTGCGTTAACGCGAGACTCTTATCGGCGTTAATCTATTCTCAAAGTTGGGTTGGGAGCTGGGTCTATTCTATGCAAGCTATGACGACTTTCACCTTGATATATTAGCGTGGATGTTTACCTGACCGGTGAGCCGTCTGACAAAAGAGTGCCCTTCTGAATCAAATCAGCAGGATGTCTGACTCTAACTGCAGTTCGGCAGTTTTAATTTAACTCCCGAACATGAACAAGGACTGGTGAGAGTGTTATGGAATTTCATAACGCACGCCAAATGGAAAGAAAAAACTTCCCCATTTCGCGATGCTTGCGTGTGTGTGTTTGTGTGTGTGCGCGGTCCTTTACTGAAAGCCGCTTGTGGATCTTGTCGGAAAATATGGCGAAAGGTCCTAAAGACCGCAGTGTTTACTTCAATTATGCCACTAATATATGCATGGGGCCCACTCCACATGTCTTAATTTAATTTCTGTTTAGTTCAGTTATGAATTAAGTCGGATGAAGGTAATCAAAATTCATGTTTAACTGAATAAACAGTTAGTAAACACATTGAACACATTTTATTTTTATCACCAATTATCATAGTAGAGCAGTTTCTCAAGCAGTTTGTGATGCATTTTGGAAACAGGAGATGAGCCCCTGGTCTAATGCGCCACCTGGCTTGAGAAACCTGTTCTCAAAGACTTATTATTTGGGTAGCACACATATTCTGAATGCCTTCGGCAGTATTCAAATAAGCCATTTTAATCTAGATGAATCTAGATTAAAAAAAATTAATCTATGCCCACCTATAATATATATATATATTTATTTGTTACGTTTTAGTTAAATATATTCTTAAATTAATTCTGCATAAATTTGCTGATTTATTTATTTTTATTATTATTATTATTTTATTTTTTTTTACAAAATTCTGAGATGAAATACTGGAAAAATTACCCTGCTCATTTATTTATTAAGACCCGTGCACACCCAGACACTTTTCACTCAAGCGTTTGTGTTTCACTCGAGCGTTTGTGTTTGTAACAAACATATGTTTGTGGTTTCGCTCAAGCTTTTAACACCAGGTGACCAAACAAAGGGTGCCAATGTAATCGTGCACACCAAAGTGGAAAACACCAGTTGTAGAAGCATCATTTTTGAAAAAACGGCTTGAGCTTGTTTTTTCGTTTTGTTTTGATGCGCCGCGTCAAAAGCTTTGACTGTGACTTCGTCAAACTTCAATTTTAGTCTTCAGTTTCGGACTCAGGCACACTTTGCACTCAAACTACAAGCATACCACACCAAAACCCAACTGAACCGCGCTCTGGCACACCTTTCCAACCCGGCCAGGGCTGGCCAACTGGACTGCGCTCGAGCACGATTCAGAGCACTCACACTTGTCAAATAGACCAGGAAATGGAGGTCAAAGGGCATGCTTTGTATAACCTAGTATGAGTACACCCTTACTAAAGTCAAAGTCAGCTTTATTCTATTCAATTCTGCCACATGTGCACACGTACAAAGAATTAAAATCACATTAACTCTCAAACCCTGGCTGCATGCAGATAATCAAAACACCAACACAGGAAGAACATGCAAACTCCACACAGAAACGCCTATTGTTAGTAAAATGGCTATTTTTCAGTACGATTTTTTAAAATATGCATTTATCAAATTTGACAAGCAGTGTGAAAACATCCTAAAAATTTAGCATCCTGCCTCACGTACATATGTTTGTTGTTTGCATGTGTCCTCTAAACACTCTTACCGTGCGTTCACACAGCCGCCGACGAGAGCGTAAATTTCTCAGGCCTCCCTGCTGTTAGCATTCTGACGCATCTAATACATTTACATGTTTTCTAATGAAATAAACCAGTTAAATGCTAGTCTAATTTCAACATGTTGTATGTAGAATACTTTAATATAGGTAACATATACAGTTAAAGTCAAAATTATGAGCCCTCCTGAATTATTAGCCCTTGTATATTTTTTCTTTGCCATGATGACAGTTCATATTACTTTACTAGATTTTTTTCAGGATACTAGTACTCAGCTTAAAGTGACATTTAAAGGCTTAACTAATTTAATGAGGCAAGTTAGGGTTGTTAGGCGAATTATTGTTTAACAGTGGTTTGTTCTGTAGACAATCAAGAAATATAGATTGCTTAAGGGGGCTAATAATATTGACCTTAAAATGGTTTAAATAATAATTAAAAACTGCTTTTATTCTAGCCCAAATAAAACAAAAGACTTTCTCCAGAAGAATAAATATTAACGGAAATATGTTGAACAATTCCTGAATCTGTTAAACATCATTTGGGAAATATTTGAAAAGAAAAATTCACAGGAGGGCGAATAATTCTGACTTTAACTTTAGGTAACGTTTAATTGGTCTTTATGTTAACGTTGTGTGCATCCTACATTACGAACTATAAATCTGCATAGCAAGTATCAACCTCTGCTTCTTATTGCTTGGGAACTAAATGTGGTTGAACCGCATCATAGCTCATTACCATAAAGTCTACCTGATTTCAACTCTTCTTGAGCAAATGAAAAGCGTCTTGAAGGGGGCGGGGCATATAAGATACTAGAGAGCATTTGATTGGTCAGAAGATTTGATGAGTAACTGAAGTATGAGGTGACGTGAATAAAACCGTTCATCCATTTAGGCGGAAGTGACAAACTGCAAGCTTTTGGATGTTTTTTATAAGATTTATATTTTCTAAATGTGAATTTTGTCACTTTTACAGAGCACTCTAGCATATAGATATCCTTAAGTCTAACAGACTGAAACTAACATCTAAAATTCTTTATTTTAATTTCACGAGACCTTTAAGTAACAATAATTAAAAAAAGATAAGCTAGGAGGCTAATGGTGAATGTATGATATGCTAGTACATAGGCTAAATTATACATCAGTGTATGAATTGCGTCATTTAAAATACATTAAAATTCTTTTAGAATGTAATTTCATAGAATTTATAATTTGATTTTATTATCAGGAGCTACAAACTATACCTATTAAAACTCCATTGAACGAAATAGGATCACTCGGGGTCCTAGGCGGTCATGACACCATAGCAAAGTCCCTTTAAGGCAAGTCATTTACTCGGTGGCCATTTTGAAACACCTCTCGGTCAGTATGCTCTGGGATTCTGTTTGAATGGAGAAACATCAAATTCTCCAAAATTCCTTGGTAAGCTTGCGGTTAAATTTCATATTAAGAAAATGAACAACAACTCTCTCTTTATTTTCGTTTCTAAACATTCAACTTGGCAAAATCTGCAGGTCCGAACTCCTCTCAAGGAGAACCCTCAGTCTATCGATCGATGATTGGCTCCTGTATTAGAAGGTGGGGCTTTCTTCGCCATATTGACCGTTACACCTTTCCCCATTCAAAACTAAATTGTACTGTATTACTATGCTAAAGTCTCCCATTGAAAATGAACGCCTCACTGCTACTTTGACGCTCTCGCCTGCGCTGGTGTGAACGCACGGTTACATCACTTCCTTTTCATCATCCAGCTGTCCTGTTTTAACCACATTGTTTCCCGAATCCGTGTAAAATAAGTGAACAATAACCCTTTTATTCCAACTAGGTGACTTGGCAGAGAGGACCTCCCATAGCCTGTGTGTTTGTTGTTTGTTTTCATGTGAAGGAGGCGGGGCTTGATGGGAGGGGGGCGGGGTCTTGTTTGGAGTTTGGGAACGGCAAAGGGAGGGAAGTTTGGGACTGATTGCTACCTTGCTCTTCCGGGGGTGGCGGTGGGAACCAAGCACTCAGTCGGGGTGTATGAATTGAATTTACAGACAATGAGAACTAATACAAAAACGAAAGCAAGTGTCATCACAGTAACAGGTGCCTCCTGGGTTCCCACTCCAAACCCACTGTTTCTTTCGTTTGTATTTTTTTAGGTTTCTTTGCTTTCCCTCGTTACTTTTTGTCTTGGTTTCTCCCCTTCAGAACGGACTCATTAATCTGTCTTTTTATTTATTTGTTTGTTATTTACTCTTTAGTTTTAGTTTTGTTCGCAACTGCCTTCAAAAGTCGTTCATGTTCCCTCCTCTTTCTCTGCCCTACTTCTCTCACGCGTGCGATTATTTACGTCCAGTTGACTTTCCTTTCCACATGACTGTTCGATCTGTTCCGTTGCTGTTTGTATATATTCTTATTATTCTTCTTATTATTATTTCTTAAGTTTCATCTTTATTATATTTTAGGGCCCAGGGATCATCCTGATATTGTTGATTCATTTATGCAACTCCAAGCTCAGGTGTGTTTTTGGTTTCTTATTTCATTCACTTTGGGTTTCTCTGTTCTCTTCTCTTTCGCTGTCTCTTTCTTTCTTTTCGTCCTTATCAGACCCGTGTTTTACTCGGGCTGTGGGAATGACCAGAGGGGTTGTGCTATGAGATGATCGACAGCTCTGTCGACCAATAGTCACGCAGAAGACATGGGATCTGTGCGCATCTCATGCAATCTTAAATCATATTGTTGCTGCTGTACAATTCGTGTTTTTAAAACCGTATATGCTTTATATTACAGTTTATAGAGCTAGTTTATAATAAAAAAATTATTATTATTATTATTATTTTTTTTTTTTTTTTTTTATTTATTTTTTTTTATTGTTAACAAAACATACAGGCTGAAAAAACTGTATAATAAAATATATCAATTCAAATACCCCCACCCCCCTCCCCTGCGGTCTCTCGAAACTGGGGTATCCAGTGAATAAAAGTTAACAGAAAAACAAAATACAGTATGATAAAAAAAATTATTATAATGCATTATTAATTTTAAAAATTCTAAAAATATTAAGCATAAACATTTTCTTTTATCACACTAATCTAAAATGTTTTTGAGTCATGTCAAAGCCTTAAATTTAACGTATGAAATCCTACTGAATACAACTATATAACGTATTCAATTATATAAAATATATTGTACTGATTACAATTAATTATATAATAAATATTAATAATGTACAAAATCCTACTGAATAAAATTATATAAAATATTCAGTCATTATTAATAACTTTATTGTTAGTAACCACATTTCTTTGTTAATAATTGCTGTTTATCAATTTCACTATAATAAATTAAAATCATTTATGTATTATTATTTTTTAATATTATGTAACATTTTTTCTTTAGAATATTTTAAAAAACAAATTTTTAGCGGGAGCTTCAGCCACCATGAAATGGGCCTAGCAATGCCCATGGAGTCAATATCAGGTTTATTAGGCTATACTGTATGTAAAGACTAAATGCACTGGTCTAATATAATATTACACTAATATAATATTGCAATTAGTACTTTGCAAGGAAAGCATTTGTATCCGATGTCATCAAGGTTCAACTGTGTGTTTGATATAATATAATACAATTATATATATATATATATATGTATATACAGTTGAAGTCAGAATTATTAGCCCCCCTGTTTATTTTTTTCCCCAATTTCTGTTTAACGGAGAGAAGATTTTTTCAACACATTTCTAAACATAATAGTTTTAATAACTCATTTATAATAACTGATTTATTTTATCTTTGTCATGATGACAGTAAATAATATTTGACTAGATATTTTTCAAGACACTTCTATACAGCTGAAAGTGACATTTAAAGGCTTAACTAGGTTAATTAGGTTAACTAGGCAGGTTAGGGGAATTAGACAAATCATTGTATAACGATGGTTTGTTCGGTAGACTATCGAAACAAAATATAGCTTAAAGGGGCTAATAATTTTGACCTTGAAATGGATTTAAAAAAAATTTAAAACTGCTTTTATTCTAGCCGAAATAAAACAAATAAGACTTTCTCCAGAAGAAAAAATATTATCAGACATACTGTGAAAATTTCCTTGCTCAGTTAAACATCATTTAGAAAATATTTTAAAAAGAAAAAAAATTCAAATGAGGGCGAATAATTCTGACTTTAACTGTATATATTATAATTAGTTATTTTTTTGTAATATCAACGAATATAATTAAGTTTCAAAATTTTCAAAAATATTTTTCCCTCCTTAATATACAGTGGTCCCTCGCCCAGCTACAACTCAGGACACTGTTCATATTCCTGCCGTGCCACAGAGCACCATCTGAATAGTTTCATTTTAAAAACATTTGAATGTGCTCGTCCGGTTTGTGTTACTACCAACTGTCATGTGTGCGGCGCATCCGATGTGCGACCCCCTTAAGCATGGAGTGTGCTTTAGCTTTGTGGATCAGTGACTGCAGGAAAAAGAACATTACACTGGATGCTAACATTATCCGCACAAAAGCTAAAAAGCTTTATGAACATTTTGCTGACAGCGATGAATGTTTGCGCCTGAAAGCAGGTTTTGATCTTTGGTTTCGTTCTGTAATACTGGACTTGTTTTTCTACGAAGGTTTGAACTTTGAAAGCGTTTAAACAAGAGAAAAGTGTGAAAATGTTAATGCATGTCTGAGAAAAGTGTATAAATTGTGCAGTGAGGGGTTTTACAGCCTTAAAACATCTATAATAATTGTAAAACATAAAGCTGACTATTTCACGGATTTCGCCTATTGCAGGTTATTTTTAGAACGTAACTCCTGCGAATAAAGAGGGACCACTGTACTTTAACATATATATATATGAAGAGTTTGGTTGCAAAACGCGATAAACGCCATTTTTTGAGATTTGGATTTTATTATTGGAAATCACTGTTCAGATGTACCTTAATCTATGTGAGAATTGCTGCCATTAATAACATTGAAGAATGCACATTTTAGGCCTACTTTAAAATGTATTTTTTCACAAAACGCGATATCCGCCAGACCAGTTTCTTTACAAAGTGCAATATTATAGAACGTTCAAGATGCTGCGCGAGCTCAGAATCCCCTGGGAAGGGAGTCATCGCCGGTGAAGTGCTCCGAGTTTGCTCATTGATTTAACGATAATATCAAAACAAAAACATGCATTTTTAAAAAGAGGATTCAATAGGCGAACTAAAAAACGTTTACTATTTAATTGTTTATACTGTAGGCGAGCTGTCAGTCACGTAGGCTGTCACTGATCAGCTGCTCTCTGTCAGTCAGGGCATCAAAGCTTCAGAGTCAAGCTATAACGTCATGGATTTCGATGTAGTTTTCTTAAAAACAGGGTTTGACAATAAGGATGGCAAATGCGATCCTAGAATCGAGAAGCAGCACGACTGACAGAGATAACTGTTCGCGCGGGCAGGTGAATACCGAATGAGAGGATGATCGCTCGCGCCAACAGCTGATGTGATGCGCGCGACTGTTTAAAACGCGTGCTCGCTCCCGTTTCCTTGCATGAAGCTGTGCCTGGAAACTGGTGTGATCGGTTAATCTTACTTATCAAACAAAACATTGATTCACTAGCTTTTCTTAATGGTATTACAGTAGTAGAATATAGCCTAAGGTTGATATATAGCATTTCGCAAAAAAAAAAGTTATGCTATGTTGTGTTGTGTACGTTCTGGCCAAACCTAACTCAGAATCTTATTATTATTAATCAATCTTTGTATATATTATTCCATATATTTATGATATATTGTTTTTTTAACCAATTTAAGATGTTTGACAATGTGTAAATATGTTGCATTTCGGCATGGTTTTTGACTTATTTATGAACTATTTATAGACATAAAATTGAATAAAAAATATCCTGGATTTGAAGAACATGTGTTCCTGGCCTTCACTGAGCTCAAGTAATAGTTTCATGAACAAAAATTGTGAAGGAACTTGACTATTGATGTCTTGCATAAAAATGTCAAATAACCAACATTTCTCAAAATGAATATATCTCGTTTTGCAACTAAACTCTTCTTATATATATTTTTTTTTTATTAGCATTTTTTGTTGAAATTTAAAAATACATATTTAAAGTTCCTATAAAAAGCATGATCGACTTTTTAGGATTCTTTTATAGATATAATAGCCGGCAGCTAGCTCTCTGCAACTCTCACATGATCGTACACTGAAGCTAAGCAGGGCTGCGCCCGGTCAGTACCTGTATGGGAGACCACATGGGAAAGCTAGATTGCTCCCGGAAGTGGCGTTAGTGAGGCCAGCAGAGGGTGCTCAACCTATGGTCTGTGTGGGTCCTAACGCTCCGGTATAGTGAAGGGGACTCTATAATGCTCAGTGAGCGATGTCTTTTGGATGAGACATTAAATCAAGGTCCCGACTCTCTGTGGTCATTAAAAATCCCAGGATGTCCTTCGAAAAAGAGTAGGGGTTTAACCCCGACATCCTGGTCAAATTTGCCCACATGGCCTTCATCCCATATCATAATTGGCTTCATCACCCTGTCTCCTCTCCACCAATCAGCTGGTGTGTGGTGTGCGGTCTGGCACAACATAGCTGCTGTCGCGTCATTCAGGTGGATGCTGCACACTGGTGATGGATGAGGAGATTCCCCCAAAAAATGTGTAAAGCTCTTTGAGTGTTCAGAAATAATAATAAAATAATAATAATAATAATAATTATTATTATTATCTAATAATATTCATACATTTATACATTATACAATATAATATGTAACATTACAATTGACTTTAAAGTCACTTTTGATCAATTTATTGAGTCCTAAAATTTGATAATGTACATAAATCCCTTTATTTTGCTAATTTGTCTTTTTTATATCTAATAAATACTATTAAAGTCCCACAAACCCCTCCCAGTGTCATTCCAGCCCTAAAACCAACGAAAGCCAAACGAATTCATCTCAATTAATGGATTAATTGATGAAAAATGAATCGGCTCTCTCATTTATGTCTTTGGTTTCTCCCTCTCTCTTTCTTTCTGTCTGTTTCTCAGATATCCTCTCATCTTCAATGAGTTTCTTAATGCATCAGTTGTCTTTATCCTACATGTTTACTTAGATTTCTGTTGCGTTCAGTCCAACTGAGCAGAGAAAGTAGCGATCGAACAGATGGAAAAAACCAAGTGAGACCTCTAAAGAAAGAAAGAAAGAAAAAAAATCATCATGCCTTTAGTTTCTATTAAGTTTAAATTTCAGTATTTCAGTTTTTATTTTTGCTGTTACTTTCTTACTTACCTGATCTGTTTGCATTGAATATGTACGTTTGGTTGATTTGTTTCTAGAGTTAGACAGGCAGAGGGAGTGAGTGATAGGGTGGTGGGTGGTGCTCTTGGGTGATTGACAGGTTCCAGGGGCGGGGTTTTGAGTCATGTGCTCTGTTCATTGGCTGTGTCTGATTCGTAGGCTCTCAAACGGAAGCCCGATTTATTCTTGTCAGAGAGTCTTGATGTGAAAGCTGTTTTCCACTGTGGTAAGTCAAATCTTCAATGGATTGTGGTGTTTTTTTGCAGTGTGAATGATCCTCTGAGTCATTTCTCTGATGTGTTTCGGTCACAGGAGTGCTGTCACTGAAATTCCCAGAAGCCCCTACAGTCAAATCCACCTGCCTTTTCTTTGTAAGTCAGAGGTCATCGTGACCACACTGTTTATGTCAGGAGTGCTGGTCAAAAGTGTTTAAAAATATCTATTGCCCACAAAAATTGATGAGCATAATTAAAGCGTAATATTAAAATATAAAATAAGTCAAATTCTCTTTGAATATATTTAAAAAGTGTATTTTATTCCTGTGAATTTTTAGTGGACACACACACACACACACATACATATATATATATATATACACACACACAAACACAACTTTACAAAAGTCTTGTTGCCTATCCGAGTTTTAGGAACAACAAATAATAACTTGACTTCTAGTTGATCGTTTGGTATCTGAAGTGGCTTATATGAAAGGCAAAAGCCTCTAGATTACGCTTATTTTACCAAAATAAAATATGACCATGCCTTGATTTTTAATAATTTAAGTAGGACAGTAAGGTCTGACTTTGCTTAGACAAAAGTTTTGTCACTGAACAGAAATAATGTCCAGTATAGAATATAAAGTCATGCTGCAGTGGAAAAAGACTGAATATTGTGTCTGACTCCCATGAGCTTGGAGGACTGCATCCATACATCTCTGCAATGACTCAAATCACTTATTAATAAAGTCACTTGCAATGGCAAAGAAAGAGTTCTAGCAGGACTCCCAGAGTTCATCAAGATTGTTTGGATTCATTTTCAATGCCTCCTCCTTCATCTTAGCCCAGATATGCTCAATAATGTTTAGGTCTGGTGACTGGACTGGCCAATCCTGGAGCACCTTGACCTTCTTTGCTTTCAGGAACTTTGATGTGGAGGCTGAAGTATGAGGAGTGCTATCCTGCTGAAGAATTTGCCCTCTCCTGTGGTTTGTAATGTAATGGGCAGCACAAATGTCTTGATACCTCAGGCTGTTGATGTTGCCATCCACTCTGCAGATCTCTCGCACGCTCCAATACTGAATGTAACCCCAAACCATGATTTTTCCTTCACCAAACTTGACTGATTTCAGTGAGAATTTTGGGTTTATGCGGGTTCCAGTAGGTTTTCTGCAGTATTTGTGATGATTGGGATGCAGTTCAACAGATGATTCATGGGAAAAATCGACCTTCTGCCATTTTTGCAAATGATCAACTAGAAGTCTAGTTATTATTTGTTGCTCTTACAACTGGGATCAACAACAAGAGTTTTGTCAGGTATTGTATATATACAGGGGTTGGCATATAGGAGTATACCCCTCGCAAATCTCTCTTTTAAATTCATATTTTTAATAGGAAGCTATACAATATTATACAGTATTTGTTCATATACATTAGATTAGTCAGTACTGAAGCCAAATCTGGAGTTTATCTAACAAAACAACTTACGATAACAGTCCAAAAACTAGTAAAGCCAAATTTATGTTGTATAAAAAAAATAATAAATACAAATTTTAAAAAAGAGGAAAATCAGGAGAAACAAAAAAAATTGAATTGTGTAGTTTGTAATTTTTTTTTTTTTTTTTGCTAAATTTTGCTTGAATTTAATTGTTTTATCTTTCAATTTCTAAATATGTTTGGTGACTAAAATATTATTTTAATAAATATATCTGTTTAATAAATCTGTTTTGTTTAAATGCACCAAAATACATTGCCTATATTCACAGAGAAATGGATAAAAATATTCATTTTCAAAATGAGGTGTGCTCAATTTTTCTGAGCACTGTATACAGTTGAAACCAGAAGTTTGCATACACTGTATAAAAAGGCGCAAAACCATTTAAAGAAAAAGTCTGATGTTAATGTGACTAAACTTTTTCTCTTTTAGGTAAGTGTCGGATTATCAAATTTGTTTCTGTTATGCTTAATACCAGAATAAGGGGAGAGATATTTTTGAGAAATTGTTATAACTTTTCTTGAAAGTCAAGTTTACGTACAATAAGATTATTATGCCTCTGAAAAAGCTCAGATGATGGTGTCAAGGTTTTGGAAGTTTCTGATTGGCTAATTGACAACATTTGAGTTAATTGGAGGCACAACTGTAGAATAGTATTTAAGGAAAACCTCAAACACACTGCTTCCTTGTGTGACAACATGGGAAAATCAACAAGCCAGAATCAACAAAATCAACAAAAAAGCCAGATTACAATTTGCTAAATTACACTGGGAAAAAGAATAATTTTTGGAGACATGTCCTGTGGTCTGATCGAACTAAGATTGAACTGTTTGACCATAATGACCAGTGTTACATTTGGAGCACAAAGGGGAGAGCTTACAAGCCTAGGAACACCATCCCAATTGTGAAGTATGGGGGCGGCAGCATCATGTTATGGGGCTGTTTTGTTGCAGGAGGGACTGGTCCACTTCACAGCATAGATGGCATCATGAAGAAAGAACTTTATGTAGAAATACTAAAGCAACATCTCAAGACATCAGCCAGGAAATTAAAACTTGGCCACAAATGGGTCTTCTAAACAGACCATGACCCTAAGCATACTGCCAAATTAGCTAAAATGTGCTTTAAGGACAACAGAGTGAATGTTTTGGAGTGGCCATCACAAAGCCCTGAGCTCAATCCTATAGAAAATTTGTGGGCAGAGTTGAAAAAGCTTGTGCGAGCAAGACCTTCAAATCTGACTCAGTTACACCAATTCTGTCAGGAGAAATGGGCCAAAATTCCTTCAAACTATTGTGAGAAGCTTGTGAAAGGATACCCAAAACATTTGACCAAAGTTATACAGTTTAAAAGCAAAGCTAAAAAAATACCAAGGAAATGTATCTAAACGTTTGACTGTCTAGAAAATAATAAAGAATTTTCAAAAAAGATTCTCTCGTTATTCTGGCATTTAGCAAATGTAAATGATTTAGGTAATCCTAACAGACCTAAAATAGTAAACGTTTAGTATGATTTACCATCAGACATTTAAAAAAAAAAAAATGGTTATGCTCCTTTTTTTAGATTGTATGTAAATTTCTGCTTTCAACTGTATATAGTTGAAGTCAAAATTATTCCCCCTTCTGTAAATTTTTTGTTTTTTTTCAAATATTTCCCAAATTATGTTTAACGGAGCAAGGAATATTTTACAGTATTACCTGTAATATTTTGTCTTCTGGAGAAAGTCTTATTTGTTTTATTTCAGCTAGAATAAAAGCAGTTTTTAATTTTTTATAAACCATTTTAAGGTCAGTATTATTAGTCCCCTTAAGCAATATTTTTTTGATTATCTACAGAACAAACCACTGTTATACAATAGCCATCCACCTATTTTTATGCACATTTTGGACAAAAAAGCGGTTGATGGAAACACCAAGATGCGCATACGTTTTGTAAATGCGCATAAAAAATGAATGCACATAAATGAATAGGATAAACTTTTTATTCGATTAGAAAAGATGTGCATAAACTACGATGGAAACACTTTTACAGAACAATTTCCAGTATGCGCATTAAAAAAGGTCATGTGACTTTGTTGTAAGAGATCATGTGATGAAAAAACTGTGTGAATGGACAAACCAGCAGGCTGAGCACAATGTAAAACATTCGAAATTTTGTTTTTGATCGTTCTAAAATGCATTAACCATTGTGTTATATTATTAATGACCTCCAGGACTGTCAAGAGCATCTGTGCTCCGTGTCTCACGCCTTCAAACGCCACCGCGCGTTCATTGTGTGTCAGCATTGTCTTCTGAGGCATTTATTAAATGAAGAAAAGATTCTCGCAGCTTCTCCACCCACAACAAATTCCCTTTTTACTGTGGATAATTGCCGCCAGTTAATCAGGAAGTGACGATTTTGTTCTCTGCTTTATTCTTTTATGTGATATTCCAGTTTTGCGGATAAGTTTACTTCGCATTTTTGGATGGAAACATAGCTAGTGAGTTGCCTAATTACTCTAACTTTTCTAGTTAACCTAGTTAAACCTTTAAATGTCACTTTAAGCTGAATACTAGTATCTTGAAAAATATCTAGTCAAATATTCTGTACTGTCATCATGACAGATAAAACACACCATTATTAGAAATTATCAATTAAAACTTTTGTGTTTAGGAATGTGTTGAAAAATCTAAACAGCAGCACTTGGTAAGCATTTGAAAAGAAGGGATTTTACAGAAGGGATTATATTTTTGTCTTGAACTGCATTTATTTAAAAGCTTACAGTCTTTTTGATTAAAAGGGCAAGATTAAATGAGTGAGTGGAGTTCAGTTTGTTTCCATCCTGTAAATCTCTTGATAAATACCATGTGGTGTTTCTTCATGTTGTCCTTCACCTCAGACCGAGCTGATCCCGCACTGCGCAGACATTCCTCCTGTGGCTCGGGTGGTGCAGGAGGATGGAAAGCTCCTGCTGGTAGCTGTGCTGGAGGTGAGTGCACGAATTCAGCAGAAGTCCAGCACGGTAAATAATTAACACACTCATAAAAATTACGTTTGCTGTTTGTTCAAACTACTTAAAGTACAAATGAAATCAAACACACCATATTGATTTTGTTAGCTCACATTGTGGTGAACAATTCATCTGTGCATGTTAAGAAAAAAAAATCTTTGCCCTGGTGATCTGAAAATGCTCTTCATGTTTGTTTTCAGTTCAATTCTCAGATTAGGTCTGTCTGAGGTATTGGGCGTGGCTAACATACTTAACCACGCCCCTCTTACTGTCAGTTTTGACAACAAACAGAAATGGTGAGCAGGAGGAGTCTGTTAGGTTGTAACAACTCTCCTGAAATTCTTTTCCCGATTCTTCGGAATGAAATGTCTACTTTACTACATCCAATCCAAAACAATCTCACGGCAATTCGTAACTTTTTGATTTATTGGCTAATTCAGATGATCTCATTCGTACAGTTTAGTACGATTTGCTTGAGTTTAGGGGTGGGGTTTGGGTGCCATGCCTCCTTTTTTTAAAATCGTACATTTTTATACGACTGAATACTTACGTTTTCTTATGAGATCAGGCTGTCCAATCAGCTCGCAGTAGAAAAACAAGCCACGCCCACTGTTTTCTCAATTAATATTTTATTTATCTAGGAACTGCGTCACAATGCGAAAAAAAATGGAAAATGGTTGCAGCTTCCGGTTCATGTGGACTTTGAAATGAGCAGAAACAAGGTTTTTTGAGGACAATATATTTGTTTTAAGTTCAATTCACTTACATTTGTAACAACTAATAATTAGTTAATTTAATTCTTTCATGTTGTCTCAACACAAATCGATTGTGTGGAATCCGGCATTTATTAAAGTTCATTCATTCATTCATTCATTTTCTTTTCGGCTTAGTCCCTTTATTAATCCAGGGTCGCCACAGCGGAATGAACCGCCAGCTTATCCAGCACATGTTTTGCGCAGCGGATGCCCTTCCAGCCGCAACCCATCTCTGGGAAACATCCATACACACTCATTCACACACATACACTAGGAACAATTTAGTCTAGCCAATTCACCTGTATCGCATGTCTTTGGCCTGTGGGGGAAACCGGAGCACCCGGAGGAAACCCACGCGAACGCAGGGAGAACATGCAAACTCCACACAGAAACGCCAACTGACCCAGCCGAGGCTCGAACCAGCGACCTTCTTGCTCTGAGGCGACAGCACTACCTACTGCGCCAATGCGCCATTTATTAAAGTATTTTATTTAATCTTAAAATTATAAAAAAAAAACTGATCTATTTTTTAGGATTATTTTATGAATATAAAGTAAAAAAACACAATCTTTTTTTTTAAATCAGCAACAAAAAAAAAACATTTTATTGAATGTACAAAATTCTACTGAATAAATCAAATAAAATAAAATATTCGGACAAAATAAAGAAGTCTTACAAAATGATATGATTTTATAATAAATAAAAAACAATTATTTACAAAGCATTTTTAATTTCGATTTTCATCTGAGCGCATTTAGAATTTTCAGTGTTGTCCCAGAATTTCGGTGCATTTCTAGAAGTAACTGTAACTGATGTGTTTGTTGGGCAGGCTATCGGCAGTCAGTCGTGCTGCAGTTTGATACATCTGTTTATCAATAGCTGCATTTCCACTGTCGGGCCAGTGCTAGCCAGGGCTTTTATCCAGCTGGGCCTGGCCAATCGCCCGGGAGGTTAAGCAGTGTGGCCGAAATCATGTCGCGTTTCCACTGTCAGGCCAATAACTTGCAAACCCCACCCCTAGAATGCCCCATGAATCAAACGACACACAACCTGCCCAGTTCAGCAGAAATCAGGCAGATAAACCACATCATCGCATCATCACGAAACGACTCAAGTGGAGACAACCGAAACAAGCAAATGACACGTTACTGTACAGCATTACATTATATGTCTATACGCACAGGCCTATGTATTTTTATTCATTTACTTGTCGACCGACTGTTGGCATCGTGCATCGAGTGGTCTCGCCACCAAAGGAGGGATGATGCAGTGCACCACCCTTAATATAAAATCACAGAATGTATCCGTTAATAACTCCGTATAAAACCTTTTATTTTTATTTTTTATAACATCGTTGTTTTGGCAGAGTGGCATATCTAGGCTGATTCTCCCCAAAGCATAATTACGATATAAAATATTACAAATCCTTCTGATAAAGTTCTACATTTAAAAATATTTTTTTAAATTTTGCCACGTGATATAAAAACATAAACATTTGTTTGAGGACATAGAACACATTTATATACATGCAGCTTTTCCCAATCCGCAGCAAAGAAATATCACTTATTAATTAAAACTCAATTCAATTCATCTTCATTTCTATAGCGCTTTCACAATGTAGATTGTGTCAAAGCAGCTTCACATAGAAGATTATAGTAAATTGAAACAGTGTCAGTTCAGTTTTCAGTGTTTAAGTTCAGTTCAGTTTAGCTCATTTCAGTGTGGTTTAATATTCACTGCTGAGAGTCCAAACACTGAAAAATCCATCGATGCGCAGCTCTACAAGTCTTGAACCATGCAAGCCAGTAGCAACAGCAGCGAGGAAAAAACTTCACCAATTGGTGAAAGTGAAGGATAAAAAACCTTGAGAGAAACCAGGCTCGGTTGGGCATGACCATTTCTCCCATGGCCAAACGTCTTGTGCAGAGCTGCAGTCTAGGCGCCGGAGGCTGGAGAACGCTGGACGTCAGCGAAACCTCGGCTGCCCCTGGAGTCTCACAGGAATCAGACGCATGCTCTCTACTCCTCCATGACCACCACAGCAGCTGCTTAGGATACGTCCTGGTCCGGGATTAAGGAAACCTTGGGATCATCTCTTCGCAGGTCTTGGATAGCATCAGTGGCGCTGTATAATCTCTGGGGGCTTCGGAATGGGTATCCCCAGGTGGAAATAGGGAATAAAGATAATAATTAGCGTAGCCTCTGTTCATAGTGTATATAAATGTGATGCAAAAACCTGCATGAATTACATGCATCATACCGCTAAGTGATGCACTGAGTGTATGCTTTGCTAAAAAGATAGGTCTTTAATCTAGTTTTGAACTGCGAGAGTGTGTCTGAGCCTCGAACATTATCTGGAAGGCTATTCCAGAGTTTAGGAGCCATAAATGAGAACGCTCGTCCTCCTTTACTCGACTTTGCTATTCTAGGTACTACCAGAATTCCTTGAGTTTTGAGATCTTAAAGAGCGGGTGCGATTGTAGCGAGACAGAAGGTTGGTTAGATAAACAGGAGCTAGATTATTCAAAGCTTTATAGTAAGAAGCAATACTTTAAAATCAATGCTACTTTATTATTTTATGCAACAGCCTAAAATTTAAAATTGAAACATAAGGGCGATCTGAAGCAAAAGACCCCTAGCCTATAAGGTGTTTTATGGAATATCTTACAACTGACCAGTAGCTGTGTTTCTTCTTTCCCTTATTTATTTATTTGATTTGTTTGGCGCATGTACTCGTGCGTGATAGAAAAACTAGTGTAATGACAGCGGCACACCGTCTTGCAAACCCCGCCTCTGCTTTCACTCAGCCCCGAAGCCCCAGCTGGCTCACTTTGGCCCAAGATATTCGGCAGGCGGAAAAAGACTGGCCGCTGGCTCCGAGAAAGCCGTGCTTTGGCCCAATCAGACCTTAGAAGTGACTGTGGAAATGCGACTGGCCCTGGCTCACACTGGCTCACTCGCTTTAGGCTCAACGGTGGAAACGCGGCTAATTACATGCCGTAATATGTAATTTAAGCCATACTTTTTAAAAAATTCAGGCTATGTTTAAAATGTTTGTTGCGTGATTTAAAAAAAAAAATTCTGGTAGACATCAGTCGAAATTGTTTAAAAGGAGAAAACACTTCGAAGTTGTCAGCAAATGCTTTACCAGAACAGCATCTAACAAAAATCTGTCGCCTCACATCAAGAAGGAGTCCTTGCTGGGCCAGTTTCCTCCAGGTGCTCCGGTTTCCCCCACAGTCCCAAGACATGTGCTAATTTGGCCAACTACCGACCAGATTACTCATCTAATTTGGCCAACTACAGACCAATTTCCAATTTGCCATTTGTCTCAAAAATACTTGAAAAATGTGTTGCATCTCAAATCTATAACTATCTCTCTAGTAACAATCTGTTTGAGCTCTTCCAGTCTGGGTTTCGTCCCAACCATAGCACTGAGACTGCTCTCGTCAGGATCACTAATGATTTATTACTGGCAGCAGACTCTGGTTTACTAACAATTCTTATTCTTCTGGACTTGAGTGCAGCCTTTAACACGGTTTCGCACGAGGTTCTGTTGAATAGGCTTGCCTCACTCAGGATCTCTGGCACCCCTCTTTTATGGTTTAAATCATATCTTGCAGAACGTACTCAGTTTGTCCAAATTAAAGATTTTAATTCAAGATCTCAGATTGTCACTACTGGTGTTCCACAAGGTTCCGTACTGGGTCCACTCCTGTTTATCATATATCTATTGCCTCTTGGTCACATTTTTAGAAAATACAACATACAATTTCACTGCTATGCTGACGACACTCAACTCTACCTTTATATTCGCGATGTGTGTTTTATTATTTGTTTTAATTTGTTCTAGCATGTTGATACTTATTGTAAGGTGACCTTGGGTATCTAGAAAGGCGCCATTTACAAATAAAATGAATTATTATTATTATTATTATTATTATTATTATTATTATTATTATGTGCTAAAGGTGAATTGAATAAACTAAATTGGCCGTAGTTTATGAATGCGAATGTGCAGTGTATGGGTGTTTTCCAGTACTAGGTTGCAGCTGGAAGGGCATTCACTGTGTAAAACATATGCTGGATAAGTTGGCGGTTCATTTCGCTGTGGTGACCCCTGATAAATAAAGGGACTAAACTGAAGGAAAATGAATGAACATGTATAATTAACAGCGTTGAGGATGGTCATTAGTTGTGTTGCGTGCTCGTTTTTGTGCAAATTCTGTAGTATAAAATTGGTCGTAAATCTCTAGAAATAACTGATGTGTTTGTTGGGCAGGCCATCGGCGGTCAGTCGTCCCGCAGTCTGATGGATCAGTTTGCAGAGGTGCTCTTCTGTCTGAATAAGCACTGCTTCGCTCTGCTGACGGTGTGGCTGAAAGAGGCTCTGCGTTCGCCAGGCTTTCCGTCCTCACGTGTGTCAGACGAGCAGAAAAACACCTTCAGCCAACAGGTGCTCAGGTGAGAAGAGTCCACGTCTGACTTTCTGGATCACTTTTAACACAATTGATCTTTGTTAAAGAGGCTAACTTTAGAATTTGTGTGCACAAATCTTTTAAAGGGGACCTATTATGCCCCTTTTTACAAGATGTTAAACAAGTCTCTGATGTCCCTGGAGTGTGTATGTAAAGTTTCAGCTCAAAATATCACACAGATAATGTTTCATAACTTGACCCTTTTAGGCTTTGATTCAAATTGTGCCATTTTGGTGACTAATGCTAATAAGAGAGAGATGGTCACTACTGGGCGGGGCTTTCTCCCCCTGATGACACGTACAAACGAAGAATGTCAATCAAATTGTTTCTTTTATTTATAAGTGTGATTATATAAAAAGCTTAATTAATAAATGTTTACCATTAGAAGCTGGTTATATTCACAGACTGTTGCCACACAACTGTGTTTGAACCTCTTATAAAAGTGATTTTGAATTCACTTAAAGTCTTACAGTCCTTAAAAACACATCCAATTAAAAATCTTTCACACTATTAGATTAGACTTTGTAATGACTCCTCCAATTACATGTTCAGATCTGTAGTTCCTGTTCCTAATTATAATCCCAACTTGATATTGTAGATTCTGCGATGTGACAGATTCGCACATTGCTATATTGTTACGTTCCTATTGTTACGGGTCCCGGCCGCGGAACTCGTAGGCAGATTAAAAGTGCCTGAATTATCAGGAGAAACAAAATCACATTGAGACTTCAGTGTCTTTCCCCAGGCGCAGCTTAGTAGCATCTGTTTATTAACAGTCATATTATAGCAACATATCCTCACAAATCATGTAATGCAAAAATATCTTCACAAATCATGTTTCATTTAATCAAACATACAGTTTTGTTCTCTTCGTTTGTATAGTTTTTCTCTTTTTTTTTTACAACAATGAATTCATCACATACTTATACGCTCTCATATAGATATTATTCCTTCTGTATATTTATCAGCAGGACACAGAATACACTTTAAATTCTGTCAAACATCTTTTTCATTTTTCTTTCTCTATAAATACCTCTGTATATAACCATTTACCATAAAACGACTAAACTCACAGCACAATCATGCGTCTGTTATTTGTATCATTTAAATTGTAACTGTACGTTCACACCGAAAGCAGCGAGAGCGTCAAAGGTCGCTCTGGCCGCCCTGGCAACAACGCTGTCTGCCTTTAGCTCCGGCGGCGAGAGCGTCAAAATTCGCTACACATTGATCTCGTACTTAAAGGAGCCGTTGATGCATATGATATCAGTTACACTCCCGCATAAAACATGCTTTCTAGCGTGAAGATGTTGCACACTTATTATCAAATTCACTCAACTACGGAAGATCAAGTTGCATGTGGTGTGGCTTTGCTCCAATATGTGTCCATATGCCTGAAATATTCTCAAGCAGCAATACTGTTTTGTATTGTCGCATGAAATTCCCGCTTTTTTTTTTTTTAAGAAAAAATAATATATAACATTGATGCACATTAGTAACTTGCCAGTAACTTTTTTAATGTATGTTCCTGTAAGGAAAACATTGCAAATAATTGGAAATCCAGCGACCGCAATAATCAAACCCTTGGGAACAACTGTGGTCGGAACCAAAGTTCAGTGACTTTGTTCTCTGACTCCTCTCAAGCGGTGGACTTCTACATTCTGATTGGTTGCCGCCGAACCGCGTCACAGCTCATTACCATAAAGTTGACTTGATTTCAACTCTCCTCGACGCTCACACCAGCAAAAACGCGCCGCACTGCTCCTCGCCGCTTATCGCCGCCTACTCCCATTGAAAATGAATGACTTCCGGCTACTTTGACGCTCTCGCCGCTTTCGGTGTGAACGTACAGTAACAGTTACACTTGACACCAATTACCAATGTTACTCTCATAAACTTTACACATTAACAAATATAACCAATATATACAAATAATAAGTCATTTTCTGTTCAATTATCACATACTGAGTAAAATACATATTATTTACTGGGGAGTCAGTTATAACAAACATAACTCAGACCAACTGTCATTTTACCGGTACTTTCATCTGAATCGCTCTACTCAATTAGCAACTGTAAATAAGCTATTCACTTTAAAACACATAGGAAATGTGTACTCGCATGTTTTTTTACATTAATTATAATAAACATATTCACTTTTTATGAAACATACCTGAATTATCAGGAGAAACAAAATCACATTGAGACTTCAGTGTCTTTCCCCAGGCGCAGCTTAGTAGCATCTGAAGTAAACACAACGAGTATCGCCATGGTAACCCACAGCTCATGCTTTCTCAACTGCTGATGTTATTTTGTTTCAAACACAGTCATTAGTAGTGATAATAAATGACTTTTAACAGTATATAAATAAATAAATAGATACATTAATAAGAAACAAACATTAATTATTGTGGATACACAATGGTGTATCACACAATCAAAGTCTAGGGGTTAAAAATAGGAATGAACTAATGGAAAAAAAGGGGGGAGTTTTGAAAATCAACGTTCTCCAGGCCCAAAATCACCAGATGACAACACATTGTCTCGTTCCAAGAATTTTGATCACCATCATCATCATTTTCTTAGATGTTTTTTTTTTTAATCAGGCAATAAGAAAATGATTAGGATAAATTAAAGAACATAATACAAAAAAAGATACCTTAGGATATGGGAGTCCTAAAATAACAAACAAACAGTCAAGTAACTAATTTAAATGCAAACTAACTTACCTAACAAAAATAAAGATTTCCCAAAAGAATGAACAAACAAATGACTTCCCTTTCTCCCTGTCTACCCACCAAAAACAGGACAAAAAGGTTTAAATCAACAAAGTACATCCCACATCTTACTCGTGTCATTACATAAACGAATTGTTTACATTATTAGTAAAGGTAGCGCAGGAGTCACATGCCACCCAGTCTGGGACTGGAGCAAGCAAATTGAGACGTGTCGTCTCCCCTCTCCCTCTCCGCTGCAGCCAGCTTATATGAAGTTGACCACTGTTGCCAACTATTTTCAACGAAAAGGCGCTAAGCTCTGCCCGAAAAGTCGCTAAAAGTCGCTAGATTACGTCATGCTCTAATTTGCATATTACTGACGTCATCACGTTCTACCATTTCCGTTTAACAGCCTATGGTAAATAAATGAGGTATTTATATTTGCACTAAGCTTTATGCAAGCATGTCAATTTAACTAAATTGATTGCTGTTTGAATACAGTATATCATTATAGATAAGTAATTTGCAGTAATCGCTCAGACATAATAAACTCAAACAAGTTCTGAAACTCTCACTTAAAACATCTCTGATTGTGAACAAGAAAAGAAGAAACGGTCAAATCAAATTGTTCAAATAAAGGAGAAGCAGATCGGTTTGACTGTACAAGGGAGATACCTTCACACTGCCGGTGCTAAATCATTTGCCGTCGGTACGCAGAGGGGTGATCTGCTGTCAGGCTGCAGGTGGGAGAGACTGCTGTATGGGGACTGGACCGCCTGTCAGTGCTCTGAGGCGGGGGAGGGGCCGCCGGCATCACCCGCAGCTCGTTGAGAAGAGTAGGAACGGTACAGTAATGGACAAACGACAGTCTATAAAAATCTCCAGTAACACACAAAAAAAGTCGCTAGATTTGTCGCTAGTCGCTTTTTTGAAAATTTGTCGCTAGGGGGGTCTGAAAAGTCGCTAAATCTAGCGACAAAGTCGCTAAGTTGGCAACACTGAAGTTGACAATTAGCTGAGTAAATTTAGGTCAGGTGACGGCATTCTGCAAACAACGAATGACACAGAGGAAAAGAAAACACAACACTGCAGCGTAGAAACTAAAGCCGCAGTCACACTAGAGTTTGAGCTTGCGAAATTCTGTCGTACGGCGCTGCGAAAAGGGGCGAGATTAAACAAGATGATTAGACATTAAAAAAGCGAGCGATTGCTCCATGTTTTAAATTTCTGTTCAGAGAGGTCATGTTTTGATCCTCGATTGGTCTCACGCAGTCAAGTGATGCGATTTCGCAGGTCAGAGTTCACCAAGCTGACGCATGACCCTGCGTTTCCGGTCTGATGCATTCGCATGCGTATGAATGCAAGACTATAGGAAGGAAAGTCCAATGTGACCGCGGCTTAAAGGTGTGTTCGACATGAAGCACAGCTGCAGCCGGGTGATCAACGAGATTAGCCGAGCACAGGCGGGGGCGGAGTTGAAAACAGAGCCGGACAGCCGGACACTTCGGGGTTTAAAGTTGCGGCAGTCATGATGACCGATCACATGGCATCATCATCATTTTTTTTTTTTTTTTTTTTTATATAAAAAAGATTTACAAATAAAACACAATACAGCCTCTACAAACTATAGTTCATTTTTAAACAATAAGTGATTTATGAATTAAATATATAACAAACGCATGAGAGAAATAAGGGGAAACGAAAGGGTAATATAAACACAAAAACGAACAGGCCTGTTAAATACAAAGCAATAAGCACAAATTCTGGGAGTTTAAACATCACTCTAGGCTAATAGTTCTTGTTTGAATATTTTTTGAAAAAAGGGTTTACATTTATAGATATAAAACTTTCCAATAAATATTAGTGTAAAACCCAAAACAAGGTGTTTTGATTAAGTCCTAAATAATGATTAAGATTATTCTGGATAATGAAAGCATTTTCAATAAGCACTTTAATCCAAAAAGATTGAACAAAAGGACATACCTAAGATAAGTGAGCTACACTTTAAGTAGAAGTTTCCCAGAAAGAGCAGGTATAAACGGCTAGACAGGAAAGAAATATATATTTTATAATCCTAAAAATCTTTTTATAATTATTTAATAAAATAGTTCTTTATTTGTTAAGAAACCTTTAGGGTGTCAGGATCAATGATGATAATTATTTTATTACAAGTCTGTAAGACTTATTTGAGTTAATATTTAGGTTATTTTCTAAAATATATCATTTAAATTGTTCATAGAGCTGAATGCCGTAAATAGTCTGTATAAAAAAGGTTGAAAATAAACCTGTGCAAACAATCTAGCCTTTATAACCAGATTATTTAACAAAAGATGATCCTGCAGTAAAATATTTGTAATCTTTTACTAATCATGATATATACAAGACAGAGAGGGTATGAACAGTGAATTGTTTGTTTTGAAATTTGTGAGATGGAAGTAGTCCAATAATAAACCTGAAACACACGTGGTTGTTGTCATGCGGTGAACTCGGCCAATCATGTAATATCGGTGTCGTCATCAGACCTCGTGCAGCCGCTCTTCATATGCTGCACGGCCTGAATCAGTCGTCTGATCTCGGAGCACTGTCGCGGTACTTTGATGCCACATGTGACAGTCACATGGCGTCGGCGCAGCATCAATCCGGACAAAATTTCTAACCAGCATGCACCGCTTTAAGACAGATTTCAATCTATCTGCGCAGCGCTGCATGGAGTCGAACGCACCTTAAATAAATAAACAATCACGGGATGTAACAATATATCAATGCTAAAACGATAAATGGACCCTTTTCACATTTCCGGGTCTCTCAGTAGCAGAAGTTGTTATAGTTGGGTAAACTTAGAGCGCAGTGTATGGGTGAGGTCAGTGTTTTTACAATCCTATTTGCTGAAATAATAAAAAAAAAACTGCACCATGGTGTTATCAAGACTTACAGAAAAAGAAACAAAAATAGTGTGAGACTGATAACAGCAGCCAAAAGAGAGAACAATGTCAAATGTACTGTCCCGCACCCATACACTCAGCATTACAAACGCCTCACATAAGCACATCATTTGTTTTTTATAATGCAAAGATGATATAATATAAATACATATAAATATTCAAAAATCTAAATATTAAAAACTTTCAAGGATTTAAGATGCTTATGACTGTTAAACGCGTCTTGTGATAAGAGTCCATTGTTCAGCCCTATCTTGAAATTTCTATTCAAGACCTTAAAGACTAGGGGTGTAACAGATCATGGTTGATCAGTGATTCGTACGGATCACAATCCATGGTTCGGAACACACGTGACCCGCGGATTAATAATTTATAATTTTTTTCACTTGTAGATTAATCCTAAATGTGTAACCATCGCAGAGAGATCACCTCTCGCGTCATTCATATCACATGTATGAAAGCATTTAAGCTTTCCTGTAAAATATAATGATGACGAAAGAAGTTGTGGTGGGTTATTCAGGATGTGGTGGGTTTCTTAGGTTATTAAAGGTGTTTTCTGTCACTACTTGTTTAGCCTGCATTAATGCATTCAGTGTAAGCTGCACGATTAATCATTAAAAGATCGGGGTCTCAACACCCACACAACATAAATTATAAATGATGGTGATTTGCATATGTTTACTAATCCTTCGAATGGCTGCATTCAAATCTGTGTTTGAAAAACACAAAAATCAAGAAAGAGATTCAGTCTTTAGTTATTTGAGATGTGGTGGGTTTCTTAGGTTATTAAAGGTGTTTTCTGTCACTACTTGTTTACCCTGCATTAATGCATTAAGTGTAAGCTGCACAAATAATCATTAAAAGATCGGGGTCTCAACACCCACACAACATAAATTATAAATGATGGTGATTTGCATATGTTTACTAATCCTTCGAATGGCTGCATTCAAATCTGTGTTTGAAAAACACAAAAATCAAGAGATTCAGTTTAACTTTAGTTATTTGAGTTAGTTATGAAGTTTGTTACGATCTTCTTAGGTCTAGAATGTGACCGTAACAGAAAATAAATGTTTGGTGATGGGTGATGTGCAACGGCTGGAAAAAAAGAGATAGAATCTCATCTCCCCAAACAGAATGACTAGAGCAGGGGTGTCAAAGTCAATTCCTTAAGGGCCGGAGCCCTGCAGAGTTTAGTTCCAGCACTGCTTCAACACACCTATCTGTAGTTATTAAACAAACCTAAAGCACTCAATTAGTTTAATCAGATGTGTTTAATTAGGGTTGGAACTAAACTGCGCAGAGCTCTGACCCTTCAGGAACTGGCTTTGACACCTGTGGACTAGAGACTTAAACAAGGTCAAATCAAGAAAGAAAAGTTTATTTACATATCAAAATAAAAATAAAGAAAAAAGGGTATTAATTCAGAAGGGGGCAAGGCCAAAACAACAAACAAAAATCAAGATAACTCCTAATATAATACCTTACTAATCTGAAATAAAAAGAGAAACAAAAAAAAAGTGCATTAACCTAAACCAACTCCCTTTACTAACATAAACAGGAGAAAACTGATTCAAAACAAAATGGAACCCACCTTCCTACTTAACCCTCAAAATAAAGATAACAAACAAAACAACCAGACTCACTTCTCTTTGGGTGAACAATTAGATGTTAACAAAGATCACTGAAAGTAGAATTCTGATTTCAGCAGCTTTAACACACAAGAGCTATTTAAGGTAAATCAAGTCTTTAAAGCTCTAGCAAGCAACAGGTCTGTAATGTGGAGAAGAGCTCAGCCGCTGCACAATCTAGCCACCACCAACAACTGGTCTGAAGTGCAGCTCAGCTTAAAGGTGCTGTATGTAAGTTTTTTAGTCTTCTAAAGCATAAAAATACCATAATATGTGTGCAGATATTTAAGAAACATCCCAAGTGAACATACTTGTTTAACTGGCAAACAATGCTAAAGTCAGATATTCTGCTTTGAAAATGGTTTTTCCGTGCCGGAACGGTGTCTTTGTTTAGGTCAATTTCATATGCACGATGCCAGTTTAGCCAATTATATGTCAGCACCCTGGGTTGCCTTGTTGGAAAACAGCGTATTTCATTCATTCATTCAGAAAGGCTCTGAAAGCATGCGTCCGTGAGCGAAATGCGACAGTGTCAGTGGACAGTATCAGATGTCAAAATGAGACAGATTCAGTTCCACATGAGGTTATTAATTAGCAAATGACATAAATATTACAAACGTGAGCAGGTTACATTGTAATCGCGTGTCCTAACAACACGCTGTGACGAGATAGTGATGAGCTGTTTGCACCAGACGAAACACGACAGGAATTTAAATACAGCCTTTCAGAAGCACAGAATATGCACTCACTCACAAAACGGTAAGGTTTAGAATCTATTTAATACATATTAAGCCTCTTTAACATCATTAAATGTAGATGCTGAATTACTCATATGTGTTTAGTTCTAAAGTTCAATTTCATACGGTTTATTGTATTTTCCAGATCTGAGGTGAACTTTCTGCTTTCAGTATATGGCAATACATGTCATGTAAAATGCATTCAAACTCACACTGTTAGCATTTAGCACTAAATAAGGCACACGAGGCTTACCTGAGGTGATCTGTCATAGGTTTCTGTTGTTCAGCTGTTTGAAATAGAAGCCACTTCTAATATCAATTCGAGGTGTTGGTTAGAATCAAAACTGCTTTTAATATGGAGAATATTCCCTCAATCGCGTGTCCTTGCTTTTATTTAGAACAGTTTAAATCGGTCCTGTACTCAATCTGGCATCCTGGCGTGTTTTTATTATGATCCAGGAGTGCAATACCTAGTTCAACCACTGGGTGTCAAACTTACATACTGCACCTTTAAATACTCTCTCTCCTCTCCCAACAGCCAATCACTGGAAAGATCCAATGATCACTTCCAGGTGGACACGGTTACCTGCAGGGAGAGAGAGACACAGAGAGAGGAAAAACACAAAAGCACATTCCACACATCGAAAGATACGTCTTAGGACGTAACAAGTTACAAACAGTCAAATAACACAGAAATACTGGGAGAACAGTTTATAGTTTAGATAAAACCGCTGATGTTTATGATTAAAATCACAATCATATGCATTTAACTTGACGCTCAAAAATGAAAGTTGTAGGCAGCAGTTACATTGTTTAACCAATAGGTGGCCATTAAAAGTATGCCACTGAATAATTCTTCAATAATGATGCACCTAGCAATGAAACATGAAGATTTATGAGTGAACAACTCACAAATAATTATTTATTGAAAATGAGAATAAAAATAAATATGGGTTGTGCAAATTATAATGTTAGATTTATTCATTTAGTGTTATCAGCAACAGTAGGGGTAAATTTGTAGTGGTGAATTTTTCACAGTACTGAATATTTCACATTTATTTTTATTCAGCTGATGATTTCTTTATTTTATTTTTAATAAAATTACAGGTTCACAGTTCTGTTTGTTAAAACCAAAAGTGTCTTGGAGTACTGTTTTTGTAATAAATGGAAAGCAACTGACATTTGTCTCCTCCCCTTTTTGGCTGATCCGAAAAATGGTCCAATCCGCCACAAAAAGAAAACATAATCCGAACGGTGAGATTTGTGATCCGTTACACCACTAATATAGACCATGTTTTCTCCTTTTGACCTCAGGGAGCGAGTGAACAAGCGGCGAGTCAAAGACATTGTGAAGGAGTTCACGCTGGTGTGCCGAGGACTTCACGGGACTGAATATGCAGCGGATTACTGAAACCCCCTCCAGAAAACAACTACAATTCCCAGAAGCCCCTGGAAAAAAATCAATACTGTGCCGGAAACTGAAGCGCCAGGCCTCGGGCTCTTCCTCCAGCTCTCTCTGTCTCTTTCAGCCTCTCTCGCATTGGGATTTCGGGGATCGAACAGTCGACGTTTCCCACAATTACGGCATGTTCGCTGGAAACCGTTCTCCGATTATCCCGCGTTCGATCTTCCGTGGCTCTCGGGCTGTTTTTTTTTCCGCCCCGTGATCATTTGCATCCATTTGAACGAAGAAATAGCATTAGATCAATGTTTTTATTTTTGATTTTGGACATGTATACACAAATATATATATTAAAGTATATATATATCTATAAATAAATGCACATAATAATGTAGTGAAGCGTGGGGTGTGGAGTATGTGTGCTGCTAACAGAGAGAGGGACCAATACAGACTGATTTTTGTTTTTGTTTTTTTCTTCTGTGGCTTTATATCTATCCTCTATATCTGTCTGTCTAACTCCTCACGCTCCATTCTGACAATGTTGTGGACTTTTTTTAATCAAAGGATTATTATGATTGTTTTTGATATACATATATATATATATATAAATAAATTAGGTCAGCAGTGTATTTGGGGGACTAGTAAAGGCTGGGCGATACACACAGAATGAGAGAGAGAGATGTATCTCATAAAAAAATGTAAGTCAGCCATTTTTCTCACTATTTGAGGAGTTGCACATTCTCTTCATAGTTGCAGAAAACAAGTCGGAATTGCAAAATATAAACTATAAAAGGATACTTTTTTCCTCCTTTATATTTAAAATATTTCACTTTTTTCACTGTGACTATTTTTTACTAATCGTAACTTTATGGTCTCACAATTATTCTTCATAACATGCATTTCTGACTTTTTGATTTTCAGAATTTCCTGATGGTTTAGATTTGTAATTCTGAGTGAAATCATAATTGCAAAAACAAACATTCAGCTTTTAAAATTCTGGCTTGAGGTATTTTTTTTTTTTTTTTGCAATTGCAATACTATAATTTCATCTTCAGTCATAAATGATTGATTCTTCTTCAGTTACACTCTAAACAAAATAATGGGTCGTTTTAGCCCAATATTGGGTCAAATAAGAACAAACCCAAATTTAGTATAAGTTTTTAGTTAAACTAGTTAAACTAGTTTTTAGTTTAAAGTACCCTTATCACCCCAGCTGTTGGGTTTTTGTCTATATTTGACCCAACATTGGGCTAAAACAACAGCGTTTTTTCGAGTGCATAAACGATGACAGAATGTTCAAAAATAAAAAAATAAAATCAAAATTGTAAGAAAAACTAAGAAACTGAAATTGTGAGAAAAACTAGGAAACTGAAATTGTGAGTAATATTTTAAATCACAACGTTTCTGAATTTACATCTACCAAGATGAAATTTACACACACACACACACACACACACACACACACACAAAATAATAATCCCTTATTTATTTACACCCTATCCTGCAATTTTAAAATACTATGATTACTTCTTCAGTTACACTCAAAGATACTGGTTCGTTTTAACACAACGTTAGGTCAAATGAGGACCCAACATTGGGATAAAACAATCCAGCATTATAAATATATAGATATAAATCCAAATATGCAAGATATTAACTGGGGAAAAAAGCCAGAATTGCAAGATATAAACTCTTGATTATTCTGTGTACTTTTCCTCGCATTTCTAAATTTCCTTCAAAATCATGACTCTTTTCATTGAACTTTTTATGTCATTTAAATTAAAAGATACAAACTCATAATTCTGGGGGACAAATGAAAATAAAAACTGTAAGAAAAACTAGGACACTGAAATTGTGAGAAAAAAACTAGGACATTGAAATTGTGAGAAAAAACTAGGACACTGAAATTGTGAGAAAAAAACTAGGACACTGAAATTGTGAGAAAAAACTAGGACACTGAAATTGTGAGAAAAAACTAGGACACTGAAATTGTGAGAAAAAACTAGGACACTGAAATTTTGAGAAAAAAATAGGACACTGAAATTGTGAGAGAAAAAAATAGTACACTGAATTTGAGAAAATACTAGGACACTGAAATTTTGAGAAAAAACTAGGACACTGAAATTGTGAGAAAAAACTAGGACACTGAAATTTTGAGAAAAAACTAGGACACTGAAATTGTGAGAAAAAACTAGGACACTGAAATTTTGAGAAAAAACTAGGACACTGAAATTGTGAGAAAAAACTAGGACACTGAAATTGTGAGAAAAAACTAGGACACTGAAATTGTGAGAAAAAACTAGGACACTGAAATTGTGAGAAAAAACTAGGACACTGAAATTGTGAGAAAAAACTAGGACACTGAAATTTTGAGAAAAAAATAGGACACTGAAATTGTGAGAAAAACTAGGAAACTGAAATTTTGAGAAACTATGAAACTGAAATTGTAAGTAACTATAAAACTGAAATTGTGAGATACTATGAAACTGAAACTAAGAAAAACTAGGAAACTGAAATTGTGAGAAACTAGGACACTGAAATTGTGAGAAACTAGGATACTGAAATTGTGAGAAAAGCTAGGATAGTGAAATTGTGAGAAACTATGAAACTGAAATTGTGAGAAACTAAAGTTGTGAGAAAAACTAGGAAACTTACACACACGAAAAAATAAAAGCCCTTATTTATTTACACCCGATCATGCAATTCCAAAATACTATGATTACTTCTTCAGTTACACTCAAAAATACTGGGTCATTTGGTCAAATAAGAACAAACCCAACATTGATTTTTCAATTCAGTTTAAAGTACCCATTTTTTTCCATGTTTAATCCAACGTTGGGTTAAAACAACCCAGCATCTTGCCTGCTTATTTAAATTGGTCTGGTACTCACACACACACACACACACACACACACACACACACACACACACACAGACACACACTCAAAAAATGACGTTTGATGTTTGTTCAAACTACTTCTGTCAAATGAGCTGAAACAACACTATTCTTGAGCTCTTCCTGGGACAACTTGCCCTAACACAAATGGATTGTGTGTAACCCAGCGTTTTTATAGTGCACTTATAAAATCCATTCGGGTTGTTCCAACACAAATCGATTAAGGTAACTTAAAAAATGTAAGTGGATAAATAAGTGGATTGGACATATAACAATTAGGTTGTCCCAAAAAGAGCTCAAGAATAGTGTTGTTTCAGCTCATTTGACATAAGTAGTTTGAATAATCATTTCTTTTTGAGTGCACACACACACACCCATTATATTGTAGGGCACTGAGAAACTGAATAGCACATGTTTCTCTCTCTCTTTCTGTGTGTCTTTTTTTCCGCCCAGCCGCTATTTGCCGACATGTAGCATGTGTGTTGCGTTGCGTCGGGGCCCAGAATGTGTCCTAATTTAGTGGACGAGGGCCGTCCTGTGCTGTTCGTTTACTAGTGAGTCACTGAGTGAAGACTAAGAGAGAGACGGAGACCGAGGAGTCACATGTACATTAGGCTTTTTTTTCTCTCTTTCTTTTTTGTACCTCGTTTTAATTTATTAAATACATCTGAGATGGCAGCACTGGGCTCTGTGGTCTGTTTGCATGAATGAAGGTGTAAATGTGGGATAGTTCAAGTCTTAAGTTGCACAGGTATATGCAGTTGAAGCCCTCCTGAATTATTAGCCCTCCTGTATATGTTTTGCCCCAAGTTCTGTTTAACGGAGAGCAGATTTTCTCAACACATTTCTAATCATAACAGTTTTAATAACTCATCTCTAATAACTGATTTATTTTATCTTTGCCATGATGACAGAACATAATATTTGACTAGATATTTTTCAAGACACTAGTGTTCAGCTTAAAGTCACATTTAAAGGCTTAACTAGGTTAACTAGGCAAGTCATTGTTTAACAGTTATTTGTTCTGTAGACAATTGAAAAAAATTGCTTAAGGGGGCTAATAATATTCCCCTTAAAATGGTTTTAAAAACAAAGAACTGCTTTTATTCTAGCCGAAATGAAACAAATAAGACTTTCTCCAGAAGAAAAAATATTATCAGACATACTGTGAAAAATTCCTTGCTCTGTTAAACATCATTTAGGAAATATTTTTAAAAAGTCACAGCAGGGTGAATAATTCTAACTTTAACTGTATGTCTGACAATAGCCAATAATACATTGCATGAGTCAGAATCATTGATCTTTCTGTAATGCTATAGCATCATTAGCATATTAAGATAAAGGTCTTCAGTAATTAGAGACTTTTAAGTAAGTAAAGTCTTTATTAAGTAAAGTAAAGGTCATTGTAAATTTCTTACCATAAGAAATCAGAACTTCATTTTTGATTAGTATTGTGCTTTGATAAGAACTTTCGATTAGGTCGACTTTAAGTAGGATTTTCTCAATACTTAGAGGTTTGTCTGTCAGATTTCAGATTTTTAAACAGTTGTGTCTCTGCTAAATAATGTGCTATCATTAACCATACATTAATGGAAAAACTTATTTATTATTTATATTACTATTTAGAAACCTTGATTATAAACAATTGACTCATATCCTCCTTGGGCCCGAGTGTCCACATATGTGGACAGCACATTTTAGCTCTTAAGTGGCTATTTAAAATACTTTGAATGTTTTATATTTTGTTACAGACATACAGTGTCATCCTGCAACTGTTTTCCAGCATATAAAATGTCCCAAACACTATTTTTAACTGTCCAAAAATGGGGACAAAATGATGTTTTTACTCTCTGATAATCAAAGCAAGTAAAAAAAAAAATAAAAAATTCTATGTTAAATATGCATAAAAGAAAATTCGGGAAAAAATGTTTTATGTAAATTCAGACCACGAGTCCACATATATGGACATCATTTTTCTCTAAAAGTACATCACATCAAAAGATGATACTTAGATTTTTATTCTAATTAGGTTCCAATAAGCCCAAATATCAAAGAGAAATAAAAAATGAATGTAAAAAAACACCTTGGGCCTTAAGATGATATAACTGGCAGTATGGTGCAGGGCTGCAAATGACCTCCGTGAAGTTGGCACCCCATAAAAACAAATAATCTCCAAAACTATGCCATTCGTTTGTGCTACATTGTGCTGCAAAAACGAATGTGTGTGCTGGTTTGCGGTGAGATATTAAGCATTATTTTTTTGACCGTGTGACGTCACTTTCCACCCCATGTTGCTTGTCCTGGGTCTTTTCCGAGGCCTCCTCCTGGTGGGACATGCCTGGAATACCTTCCTAGGTAGGCGTCCAGAAGGCATCCGAAACAGATGCCTGAGCCACCTCAGCTGACATCTCCCGGGTGACAGAGCTCCTCACCCTGTCTATAAGGGTGTGTCCTGCCACCCTGCGAAGGAAACTCATTTCGGCCGCTTGTATCTGAGATCTTGTTCTTTCATTCATGACCCAAAGCTCAAGGTGAGAGTAGGAACGTAGATTGATCGGTAAATCAAGAGCTTTGCCTTTGGCTCAGCTCCTTCTTCACCACAACGGACCGGTACATCGACCGCATTACTGCTGCCGCTGCACCAATCCGCCTGTCAATCTCACGCTCCATCCTTCCCTCACTTGTGAACAAAACCCCAAGATACTTGAACTCCTCCACCTGGGGTAAGGACTTTCCTCCAACCTGGAGATGGCAAACCACCTTTTACCGGTGGAGCACCATGGCCTCTGACTTGAAGGTGCTGATTCTCATGGCAGCCGCGTCACACTCGGCGGCAAACCGCCCCAGACCATGCTGAAGGTCCATGTTTAATGAAGCCAACAGAACAACATTGTCTGTGAATAACAGAGATGTGATCCCCCTATAAAATATAATAAATAATATAATATAGGCGACACAGTGGCTCTCTGGTTAGAACTGTTGCCTTACAGCAAGAAGGTCGTTGGTTCAAGTCCCGGCTGGGTCAGTTGGCATTTCTGTGTGGAGTTTGCATGTTCTCCCCTTGTTGGTGTGGGTTTCCTCCGGGTGCTCTGGTTTCCCCCAGAGTCCAAAGACATGCGCTATAGATGAATTAAATAAACTAAATTGGCCGTAGTGTATGTGTGTGTATGGATGTTTCCCAGTACTGGGTTGCGGCTGGAAGGGTATCCGCTGTGTAAAACATATGATGGATAAGTTGCTTGTCTTAATATTCAACAGTTATAAACAGTCTTGCAATTAAGCATCACCTCTAAAAATACATAATGCTCCGTGTTCTACTACAGTGAAACCTCAATACACATCACCACACAAAAGTTGATATTAAATACCAAAACTAATAAACGAAGTCAACTTTATTATAATGTAAGAAATGTATCTACAAACTTGTGGTGTTCGATCTGATTTTCAACTGCTTTGAAGAGCCCTGCATTGTAGTAGGACATCAAAAAATTAGTCAATACTCAAAGTGTTCCTCTCCACGGAAATCTTTAGTAAAAGGCGAAAGATTTATTCGATATGAAGAAAAACATGAGTGTACTAGTTTTCACCGCAACAGCAGTACGTACTCCAGTGAAAACGCCACACTTCTCAAGAACGGTAACCTGAAGGACGCAATCTGTTCAATCCCTGTTAAACTGACAGAGACCAAAAGAGGGCGCTATAAATACAGTAAACACAAAGGAAATCTTTGCAGAAGCAGAACTCTCCAGACCGTCCTACAGTTAAGCAGGACATCAAGCATTAGACAGTACTCATGGTGTTCCTCTACACTGAGATCTTTAGTGAAATGCGAAACATTTATACGACATGAAGAGAAACATGAGTGTGTGTACAGAAGTGAGAGAAAAACTTCTCAAGAACGGTAGAGACATTTAGTCTGTTAAACAGACACCAAAACATGGCGTTTTTCAGTCAACACAAAGGAAATCTTTATATTAAGCAAGCACAAAATTTAAATGTACAATTTTTGCACATCTAATGTGTAACTTGTAGCTGTTGAGCTAAGAAATTTCATTCAGCACAGAAGGGAATCGAACCTGTCTTTATACGATCGTAAATAAATGGCAATCCGTCAGAACAACAAAGTACAACACACATAACAGAAACATTCACAGTTGACATCAGAATTATTTGCCCCCTTTGATTTTTATTCTTTTTTAAAATATTTCCCAATTGATGTTTAACAGAGCAAGGAAATTTTCACAGTATGTCTGATAATGTTTTCTCTTCTGGAGAAAGTCTTATTTGGTTTATTTCGGCTAGAATAAAAGCAGTTTTTAATTTTTTATACACCAATTTAAGGTCAACATTAATAATTATTAGCCCATTTAGGCTAGATTTTTTTCGACTATCTACAGAACAAACCATCATTATACAATAACTTGCCTAATTACCCTAACCTGCCTAGTTAACCTAATTAACCTAGTTAAGCCTTTAATTGTCACTTTAAGCTGTATAGAAGTGTCTTGAAAAATATCTAGTCAAATATTATTGCTTTGAAGTTGATCATTTTCCTTGGGAAGTTTCACAAGGCAAAAGTAATGTCTATTATTCCCTCCTTTTATTTTTTCTGTAAAGATTTAAAAATATTTAATAATTCTTTGACCTCAATTACAAGAAACAAGAAGGCTATGAAGACCTCTCTAATAATGAAAAAATATCTTTACAATCTAATCATTTAAATATGATCGATCCCCCCATATATATATAATGTAGTATTTTTTGTTTAGTGTATGTTCTGCATCACTAAGTTTTGTATGACTGCTACATATTCATTTCTTTATTTTCTTTTTGGGCTTAGTCCTTTTATTAATCTGGGGTCGCCACAGCGGAATGAACCGCCAACTTATCCTGCATATGTTTTACGCAGCGGATGCCCTTCCACAGCCGTAACCCATCAAACACCCATACACACTCATTCACACGCATACACTACGGACAATTTACCCGGAGGAAACATACACCCGGAGGAAACCCACGCGAACACCAGGAGAAAAACGCCATGTTTTGGTGTCTGTTTAACAGACTAAGGCCCAGTTTCACAAACAGGGCTTAGCTTAAGCCAGGACTAGACCTTAGTTTAATTAGGCTATTTAAGCCACGTTTATAAAAACTGCCTTAGAAAAATACATTCCTGGTGTGTACCTTTAGACAAAAAATTACACTGACATATTTTAAGACATCTATATTTTCAGTTATTTTCAGTTGAGATAGCTCAAACATGCAATTTAATCCATGACTAGCCTTAAACCTTGTTTGTGAAACCGGGGGTAAATGTCTCTACCGTTCTTGAGAAGAGTTTTTCTCTCACTTCCGTACACACACTCATGTTTCTCTTCATGTCGTATAAATGTTTCGCCTTTTACTAAAGATTTCAGTGTAGAGGAACACCATGAGTGCTGACTAATGCTTGATGTCCTGCTTAACTGTAGGAGGGTCTGGAGAGTTCTGCAAAGATTTCCTTTGTGTTTACTGTATTTATAGCGCCCTCTTTTGGTCTCTGTCAGTTTAACAGGGATTAAACAGATTGCGTCCTTCAGGTTACCGTTCTTGAGAAGTGTGGCGTTTTCACTGGAGTACGTACTACTGTTACGCAATTATTTAGTACACTCATGTTTCTCTTCATATCGAATAAATCTTTCGCCTTTTACTAAAGATTTCCGTGGAGAGGAACACTACGAGTATAAACTAATTTATTGATGTCCTACTATAATGTAGGACTCTTCAAAGCTGTCTAAGATCAGATCGAGCACCGCAGGTTTGTAGGTTCATGTTATAGCCTATACTGTAATGAAAGTAATAAAGTTGTCTTAGTTTAATAGAATTAAAGGTGTTAATTAATAACTATTGTGTGGTGATGTGTATTAAGGTTTCACTGTAGTAGAACACGGAGCATTATGTATTTTTAGAGGTGATACTTAATTGCAAGACTGTTTATAACTGTTGAATATTAAGACAAGTGTGAACATTTGGTATGGTGTAGAAGCACTATATTATTATATATTATTCATTTATTTATTTTCCTTCGGCTTATTCATCAGGGGTCATGACAGCGGAATGAACTACCAACTTATCCATCATATGTTTTACACAGCGGATGCCCTTCCAGCCGCAACCCAACACATCCATACACATACACTACGGCCAATTTTGTTTATTCAATTGACCTATAGCGCATGTCTTTGGACTGTGGGGTCGCATATGGACCCTGAGCATGCGCCAATGGCGCCGCCACATTGGTACAGTGCTCCCAGGACAAAAGTCATTCAACCGCACTAGTCAAGACAGTGTGCCAATGTGAAGATGCTGGACTTTAGCGCTGTGTACGGGTGTAGTAACGAGCAAACAAAGAAAACAAAGCACAAAGGCAGAACATTTCATAGGTAAGTTTTTTTTTGTATGTTATGAACTTTTGTACTAAACAAATCACGTTATTGATGATAATACAGTCACTTACTGCATTCACCATAAGGAAAGTAATATCAACTTGCACTAAATACCAGGCTTAGCCTATGCTAGTTTTGTTAAATAAAATAAGTAAACAATGAAAAATAAATATGACAACAAGACGCTGCGGTGCCAGAAACGTGTATTATTGTCGGCTAATTATTACTTCAGTGAATGAGTCATTCATAACGGAGGTTCATTCACAAACAAATCGCTCCCTCCATTACAATGAGAAGTGAAAGCAGGCGAGGGGGTGGGTTTTAGGACACGGATTTAACTGGAAGGGAGATGATACATTTCCATGCACACAAACACACTCTCTTTGTCAGGAATGCCCCTGCGGTTACTTATTAATGTAGAAAAGTGATGTAAAATTAGAACTTTCGTAATTTAAAAAAATATTTGCATACTGACCACCGGGGAAAACTCCAGACCACAGACATATGCATGATTATAAATCTGGCTCTGGATAGTCACAGCCACAGTCCTCCACTGCACCTTGGTGCCGCATTCATTTCAACGGAGCGCTACCCTGTACTAAAATGGCGGCTCTATTGACGCATTCTTTCCTATAGGCGACATCTAATGTAAATATCTATGTAAAATGTTTACATGGTTTATTCGCAATTCCGTTGTCACATTTATTCACTTTGTCTAATATCACTGTCAGGGAAAGAGGTCTACCATACAGCAACTTGATTCGGCGGAAGTGATGACGAAACCGGGAGTAAACTTTCGTACCCATAATGCAACTGAGCGCAGGTCTTTAAGCTGTGCATTTTCTAATTTTTGTGAACGCACAAATGTTTTTTGTTTCTCTTTTTAGTGGTGTATTATATTAAACGCGATTTTGCTTTGTAGTGTTGCATTATAACTGTGGTATTGACGTTTGTTAAGTTGCAACCCTTATTGTGAAGTATGTTCTCCTCAGTTGGCTCCGTACTAGAGGCTACACAAGGTAGTACACTCATATTTCTCTTCAGATCGTATAAATCTTTCGCCTTTTACTAAAGATTTCCGTGGGGAGGATCACTATGAGTATAATCTAATTTTTTGATGCCCTGCTTAACGGCGGGGCTTCCTAATGTGGTTAATAAAAGAATGAAACTATTATTGCTGGAGTCATGTTTTACTCAACGTCAGGCGTGAACTATACGCTCACAGTATGCGAAATTTAAAGTATTAATTAGAAAGTTGAGGCACAATTTCAAAGTTAGGTCTGCTTTGTTCAAACACTACACACAGTTTCCACACACAAACAGCAAGGGCTGGGCCAAGTACCAAGTAAAAACAGGGCCAGTATCGCCGATACCGATAGTTTTCCTTTAAAAAGCATGCACTTGAACCAAAATGTACTTTTCTGTAGGGGAGAACAGTGTGTGATGATTTATGAGTTGAATGCTCTCAAAGCAGCTACAATTAAATGTATTTGTTAAAACCCAGGACAAATTTTAAACACTTTTAAGCCAAAAAAAAAAAAAATGATTATTGTAGTGATCTGGATTTTAAACAAACTTATTACTAGAGAACAATTAATTTTTTAAACTTTCCTTCAGTCTGTGGTTTTTGTTCAGAAACACCCGAACTTCTTCAATGTCTTTAAACAAATGTAAAACAAATATGCATTTCAAATACATTTTAAATAAACAAAGACCACAAAATTATTACTGGCGAACCAATGCTTTAAAACTTTTTTCAGTTTTTGTTCAAAATAACAAAATAAAGTGTTTCCCTTTCATTAGACACTAAACATTGCCTTATTTTATAAACAAAGTGCAAACAGTTGCTTGTATATAAAGAGGGATATTCTGACATTTTCATATTTTGAGTTTATGGTGTAGGCTACAGTGGTGGCCAGAATTATTAGAACACCTGTATTCTCACCAGCTAAAAATGTTTTAAGTGTTTTTAAATGTTTTTTATTTTAATTCCTACTAACACACTACATCAAAAGAGAACTGACTTAAAACATTTTTAGCTGGTGAAAAAACTACCTTTCTAGTCATTTTGGCCACCACTGTATATTTTTAAATTCCAAAATAATTCCTATCAATAGCAGGTATATATGCTGACTGTATAGACTATATTTAATCAGCCTGATGATGAAAGTAACAAGTTCAACTATGACCAAGTAATCTTTTTTAGTTTTTTTTTTTTTCAAATTGGCATTAACTAATACTGAATGTCCTACATAACTCAAATATTAATTTCACAACTGTAGCTAGCTACCTAGATATTCATTGCCTCTCCGAAACAACTCGGCCAGTGACCTCTGTCTCAGAGCTGGCACTGCTGGGGTCTGGAGAATTTGCCTCCTCTTCTCTCCTGTTTTGCAGCTTGGTGTTCTCTTTTCTGTGTTGTTTTATGTGTTTGTGTAGATTTGTGGTGTTGCCACTCTATTGAATAGACTTTATACAAACATCGCAGTTTGCAATATTTTTGATTACTGCAGTAAAATAACTCCACGCAGCGCTCCTCTTTTTTCCGTCATCTTTTTCAGAACAGCCAAATGTGCTTGCACTTTGGCATAGATATCATTAGATGTCTCCTACCCTGTTGTTGCCTATTGGAATGAATGCGTTAATAGAGCCGCCATTTTAGTACAGCCCTGCTGAAAAATCCAGCTTAAACCAGCCTAAGCTGGTTGGCTGGTTTTAGATGGTCGACCAGCCTGGTTTTAGAGTGGTTTTGGCCATTTACAGGTTGATTTCCAGCCATTTCCAGCTTGGTCTTAGCTGGTCAGGCTGGAAAACGACCAGCTAAAACCAGCTAAAACCAACTTGACCAGACTGGTTTAAGCTGGACATAGCTGGTTTTGGCTGGGCTTCCAGCTTGGCTAGGCTGGTCAAGCTGGTTTTAGCTAGTCATTTTCCAGCCTGACCAGCTAAGACCAAGCTGGAAATGGCTGGAAACCCCTCTAAAACCAGGCTGGTTGACCAGCTAAAACCAGCCAACCAGTTTAGGCTGGTTTTAAACTAGATTTTTCAGCAGGGAGGGTAGCGCTCCTTTGAAATGAATGCGAGACCAAGGTGCAATGGAGGACTGTGGCTATCCAGAGCCAGTGATATACACATACAGGCAGTGCAGAATTATTAGGCAAATGAGTATTTTGACCACATCATCCTCTTTATGCGTGTTGTCTTACTCCAAGCTGTATAGACTCGAAAGCCTACTACCAATTAAGCATATTAGGTGATGTGCATCTCTGTAATGAGAAGGGGTGTGGTCTAATGACATCAACACCCTATATCAGGTGTGCATAATTATTAGGCAACTTCCTTTCCTTTGGCAAAATGGGTCAAAAGAAGGACTTGACAGGCTCCGAAAAGTCAAAAATAGTGAGATATCTTGCAGAGGGATGCAGCACTCTTAAAATTACCAAACTTCTGAAGCGTGATCATCGAACAATCAAGCGTTTCATTCAAAATAGTCAACAGGGTCGCAAGAAGCGTGTGGAAAAACCAAACCAAAAACCAAGGCGCAAAATAAACTGCCCATGAACTGAGAAAAGTCAAGCGTGCAGCTGCCAAGATGCCACTTGCCACCAGTTTTGTCATATTTCAGAGCTGCAGCATCACTGGAGTGCCCAAAAGCACAAGGTGTCCAATACTCAGAGACATGGCCAAGGTAAGAAAGGCTGAAAAACGACCACCACTGAACAAGACACACAAGCTGAAACGTCAAGACTGGGCCAAGAAATATCTCAAGACTGATTTTTCTAAGGTTTTATGGACTGATGAAATGAGAGTGAGTCTTGATGGGCCTGTGGCTGGATCGGTAAAGGACAGAGAGCTCCAGTCCGACTCAGACGCCAGCAAGGTGGAGGTGGAGTACTGGTTTGGGCTGGTATCATCAAAGATGAGCTTGTGGGGCCTTTTCGGGTTGAGGATGGAGTCAAGCTCAACTCCCAGTCCTACTGCCAGTTTCTGGAAGACGCCTTCAAGCAGTGGTACAGGAAGAAGTCTGCATCCTTCAAGAAAAACATGATTTTCATGCAGGACAATGCTCCATCACACGCGTCCAAGAACTCCACAGCGTGGCTGGCAAGAAAGGGTCTAAAAGAAGAAAAACTAATGACATGGCCTCCTTGTTCACCTGACTGAACCCCATAGGGAACCTGTGGTCCATCATCAAATGTGAGATTTACAAGGAGGGAAAACAGTACACCTCTCTGAACAGTGTCTGGGAGGCTGTGGTTGCTGCTGCACGCAATGTTGATGGTGAACAGATCAAAACACTGACAGAATCCATGGATGGCAGGCTTTTGAGTGTCCTTGCAAAGAAAGGTGGCTATATTGGTCACTGATTTGTTTTTGTTTTGTTGTTGAATGTCAGAAATGTATATTTGTGAATGTTGAGATGTTATATTGGTTTCACTGGTGAAAATAAATCATTGAAATGGGTATATATTTGTTTTTTGTTAAGTTGCCTAATAATTCTGCACAGTAATAGTCACCTGCACACACAGATATCCTCCTAAAATAGCTCAAACTAAAAACAAACTAAAAACTACTTCCAAAAATATTCAGCTTTGATATTAATGAGTTTTTTGGGTTCATTGAGAACATGGTTGTTGTTCAATAATAAAATTAATCCTCAAAAATACAACTTGCCTAATAATTCTGCACTCCCTGTATATACATATATGTTCTGAGATCGGGAGTTTTCCCTGGTGGTCAGTATGCAAATATTTTTTTAAATTACGAAAATTATAATTTAACATCACTTTACATCGATGGATAAGTGACAGCACGGGCATTGTCGACAAAGAGCATGTGTTTGGGTGCATGGAAATGTATCTCCCTCCCTGTTAAATTTGATCTAATCCATGTCCTGAAACAACCCCCCCCCCCCCCCTGCTTTCACTTCTCATTATAATGGAGGGAGCGATTTGTTTGTGAATGAATCCCGTTATGAACGACTCATTCACAAGTAATTAGCCATAACAGCCATTAGCCATTAACAATAATACACGTTTCTGGCACCGCAGCGTCTTGTTGTCTTATTTCTTTTTCATTGTTTACTTATTTTATTTAACAAAACTAACATAAGCCTAGTATTTAGTGCAAGTTGGTATTACTTTCCTTATGGTGAATGCAGTAAGTGACTGTATTATCATCAATAACGTGACTTGTTTAGTACAAAAGTTCATAACATACAAGAAAAACTTACCTATGAAATGTTCTGCTTTGTGCTTTGTTTTCTTTGTTTGCTCGTTACTACACCCGTACACAGCGCTAAAGTCCAGCATCTTCACATTGGCACACTGTCTTGACTAGTGCGGTTGAATGACTTTTGTCCTAGGAGCACTGTACCAATGTGGCGGCGCTATTGACGCATGCTCAGGGTCCATATGCGATATCTAGTGTATATATCTATTGTGGTTTGGCGCTGCTGAGTCACGTGATGAAATGACAACTAATAACAGCAGAGCAAGAAGGAGCAACTGTGCATACGAGATATAAAAGGATATTTAGAGACATGTTCGCTCTTTTATGAAACAGGAGCAATATACTTTAGGGTAAATTAGATGAAATTGAAATAAAAGTATCGATCTCGGAAGGCTATTATCGATCCGATATCAATACCAACATTACCATACATTCAAAACAATGTGATTTCTTCTTAAAATGGTGTTTTGTTATCAAATGACACACACAATCATCACATGAATAGACATTTATAAGAACCAGTTGAACACTGATGTGCTTAATGTAACACACTATGACCACTTCTTCTCCATTCATCATACGTAATGACTTACTGTGAGCCTTTTTTTGTTCGGTGTTACAATTACTGCAGACAGTACATAGACAGACAGTACATAGGCCTACAGAAGTGCATTGTAAAATATTTCAGAATATTGATTTTATACAAAACACACAAATACACGGTACCAAATATATTTTACTGTATTTTTCCCTCAAAAACAGTGTACATCCCAACCAACACAAAGTTGCACATAAAGTGGTCTATATATGCCATAAACCGAAGTATTTACAGAATACAGTTACAGTAAAAAATAAATAAATAAATAAAAAAGTGTGGATTTGGGTCATACACTTTCCATCCCCAGGCATAAAAATATCCTCAATAGGATTAAGAAATGGAGAATATGAGATGAGTTCTGATTTCTAAATTGCGTTTATGTGTGACAGGTGTTTACCTGTGTCATGAGTTAGTATGCAAAGTAGGACAACTGACTTTACAATTCTGAATGACAGTGTGTTCCTTGTGAAAACAAGTGATTTTCTGCATGAAAATTGTGCCAAATGCAGAGAATTGTGTGTAGTGTTTTGAAAAAAGTGTGTTTTAAATCTGCAATTTTAGTGTAAAGCAGAAATTGTGCTTGTAGTTTAGCAGAATTGGTTCAGGGGGTCGGTGCATCAGTTACATGTTGTAGTCATTGTGTCTGAAGTACATGTAATTGTGTGTAAACAATTGGGAAAAACTGTATTATTAAAATACATAAAACCATGATATCAGAATATTTGTACAAGTCGGGATTCAAACCCAAAAGCCATTTGAAGCACAGTAACAAGACCAGCGGTTCCCAACAGGGGGGTCCTGGCCCACAAGGGGCCTCAGCAAGCTCTGTGGGGGGTCACGTCATATTTTGAAATTTTTTTAGCAGTGGACAATTAGGAGAACGATCATATTGCCTTAGTTCATTTTATCCTCTGGCTGACCAAAAAAATGGACATTTGTAATTCGTACTCCACAAAAAAGACTGATTCGCCTTCAGCAGCTAATACTAATGACCCAAGCATACTGGACCCAGGTGAGGAAGCTCCAAACCTTTCTGGTCACAGCGCTAGCAATACTGGAAACACCAAGATAGTTACCTGAACTATAGTTTTATGTCATTTTCTCGAAGCAAAGAGTCCCTGACCTAGCCACAGTGCATTATCTGCGCCAAAGTTCTTGCTAACGAATGCATGAGGCCGTGCAAATGAATAAGACGTTTGCAGACCACTCATCCCCAATACCCCAAGGTGTACCCAATACAAATGGTCTACTGATGTTTTGCTTTCATATTTTACATTAGGCTATTATTTGTGCATAAACATATCTAGATATAGTAATAAACAAACCGTCTTTTTTGACATACCTGCTGCAAACTTATATGAGCGATAATATCATTAAATGTGGAGGGGGGGCCTTACAATATTTTCCGGGGGAAAAGGGGGTCTCAGGCAAAAAAAGGTTGGTAACCACTGCACTAGACTATATGAGACAGAAGTTTTTTCTAACCCTGTCAGTCAAACGCAGATTTGCCAGGTCCCGAAACGCTTCTGAAATGATCGATGCTTGAAAACAGATTTAGTCACGTCCCTGCTAAAAAATCCATCTTAAACCAGCCTAAGCTGGTTGGCTGGTTTTAGCTGGTCGACTAACCTGGTTATAGAGTGGTTTTGGCCATTTCCAGGTTGGTTTCCAGCCATTTCCAGCCTGGTCTTAGCTGGTCAGGGGCTGGGAGTTGACCAGCTAAAACCAGCTTGACCAGCCAAAACCAGCTATGTCCAGCTTAAACCAGGCTGGTCAAGCTGGTTTTAGCTGGTTTAAGCTGGTCATTTTCCAGCCTGACCAGCTCAGACCAGGCTGGAAATGTCTGGAAACCAGCCTGGAAATGGCCAAAACCCCTCTAACCCCTCAATAATCTGCTCCTTAACACCGACAAGACCAAGGAGCTCATTGTGGACTTCAGGAAGGGACGAACAGGCTTACATGATCCCATCCACATCAATGGGATGGCCGTCGAGCCTGTCTCATCCTTCAAGTTCCTGGGGACCCACATCTCAAAGGACCTTTCCTGGACCACCAACACCTCCAGCCTGGTCAAGAAGGCTCACCAGCGCCTATTTTTCTTAAGGCAACTTAAGAAGAACCAGCTGTCATCAACCGTCTTGGTGAACTTCTACCGCTGCACAATAGAAAGCATCCTGACGAACTGTGTCACAGTCTGGTATGGAAGCTGCTCTGTTGCGGAGCGTAAGGCACTGCAGCGGGTGGTGAAAACTGCCCAACGCATCACAGGGACCACACTGCCAACCATAGAGGACATCCAGAGGAAACACTGTCTGCGCCGAGCACGCAGTATTCTTAAAGATTCCTCTCACCCTGCTCACAGACTGTTTTCTCTCCTGCCTTCTGGCAGGCGCTTCAGGCTCCCCCGGACAAATACCAGTAGACTAAGGAACAGCTTCTTCCCCAGAGCTGTCTCCCTTTTGAACTCTGCCCCCCACTGACTCTTTGCCCCCCTGATACACCCCCACTCTCCTCATAACTCGGACTCCTCATAATCACTGCACTATTTAACATTTGCACATTTAAAAATTGCACATATTCATTGCACTGATTCATTTATTTGAACTGTACATACCCCCTGCACATGTACATTTGTAATTATGTACACACCCACTGTACATATACATTTGTAATTGTTTATCTATCTGCACACTTCTGATTATTAATAGCAACCTGTACATCTGTCCATCTATTGTAAATCTCTGATCATAGCCAACACAACCTGTATATAATGTTCATAGTACATCCATTTGTAAATATCACCATAGTCTTTCTATAACTGCACTTTATAACTTATACCTGTATCCTGCACTTGCTGCTATTGCACTCCTGGTTAGACCTAAACTGCATTTCGTTTCCTTGTACTTGTACATGTGTAATGACAATAAAGTTGAATCTAATCTAATCTAATCTAATCTAAAACCAGGCTGGTTGACCAGCTAAAACCAGCCAACCAGCTTAGGCTGGTTTAAGCTGTTTTTTTCAGCAGGGGTGACCTGAGTGTTTCGGAACATGCTTTGGTGCAGTGTTGAAACACTTGCCCTATTTGTGGCTGGAAGGGCATCCGCTGCGTAAAACATATGCTGGATAAGTTGGTGGTCCATTCCGCTGTGGCGACTCGTGATTAATAAAATGGGCTAAGTCGAAAAGAAAATGAATGCATGAAAATTTATGGTAATTTACAAGTTGTTACAGTTTTATATATAATGTAATGAGATTAGAATTTTAGAAATATGAAAAATACTTGTTTTTAAATGCTAATTTATTATCATCCATCATAAAAAACAAACAAACAAAAAAATGGGAATCTGTTAAAAAGTGTTTTAAATGAAAAACTGTAGCCTATAGGCAAATAACAAACTGGCCGGCTCATTTCCTCAGTCAGTCCATTTAATTTGTCCATTTAAATAATAATAATAATAAAATTTTATTGGTTATTCTTATTAAAACTTTCTTTTATTGGTAATTTTATTGGTTATTCTCATTAAAACTTTCTTTTATTGGTAATTTTATTGGTTATTCTTATTAAAGTTTTCTTTTATTGGTAATTTTCACAATATATGATGGCATACTGTCAAAAATGGGACAAATGAGCTCATATAGGGGCCAAATTCTGGACTTTGTCAGAAGGGGGGTGGGTCTTTCAAACTCCAAAATTACAAGTATTTGGAGAAATATAGCAATGTTCATTCAATCATTTTCTTTTTGGCTTAGTCCCTTTATTAATCTGAGGTCGCCACAGCGGAAGCACCAACTAACTTATCCAGCATATGTTTTACGCAGCAGATGCCCCTCCAGCTGCAACCCCTCACTCACGGACAATTTAGCTTACCTAATTCACCTACCGCATGTCTTTGGACCTGGTATAGCACATGGAGGAAACCCAAGCGAACACAGGGAGAACATGCAAACTCTACACAGAAACCAACCAGCGACCTTCTTGCTGAGAGGCGATCGTGCTACCCACTGCGCCACCATGACACCTTATAGCAATGTTAATAATGATAATATAATAACAAAAAAACAAAGCAAAACAATACATATACATACACACGCATAGGTTTGTAGGGCATTACTTAATATGGTCAACATAATCAATAAAAGGCTGCCGTATCTTATAGAATTGTTTACCCGATCCTCTTAAAGAGTATCTGATTTTTTCAAGGTTAAGACAAGACATAATTTGCCTGGTCCATAGAATAAAGGTAGTGGAAGAGGATCTTTCCATTTGAGCAGAATTGCTCTGTGCGTTAACACAGAAGAAAAGGCAAGAATCTTACACTTTGACGCAGGTAAACATGAGTCTTCTGGGGCGATTCCAAATAATGCCATTGAACATTGATCTCCAGAAGTTTACTAATTTGGGGTAAATCCAAAATGTGTGCATTAAAGTACCCTCAGCGGCCTGGCATCTATTACACAAAGAACTAACACCAGGAAACATTTGAGCTAATTTAACTTTATGAGCTCCATACTATTTTAAACTGTCGAGCACAAATGGATGATGAATGAACCTGAAGCACTTGCATTATCTGCTCGAGACTTTATCTAGAGTGTTCTCGAGACTTATCACTAGTGTGTTCATTCATATTTAGACCTTTTCCCCCAAATCTCTACACATAAAGCGTCTTATTCATATATTTAAGTCCAAATAAGAGCTCTTTCTGTTTTATGTCCTGATTCTGTGGAGGCGGCGCAGTAGGTAGTGCTGTCGTCTCACAGCAAGAAGGTCGCTGGTTCGAGCCTCGGCTGGGTCAGTTGGCGTTTCTGTGTGGAGTTTGCATGTTCTCCCAGCGTTCGCGTGGGTTTCCTCCGGGGTGCTCCGGTTTCCCCCACAGTCCAAAGACATGCGGTACAGGTGAATTGGGTAGGCTAAAATTGTCCGTAGTGTATGAGTGTGAATGAGTGTGTGTGGATGTTTCTCAGAGATGGGTTGCGGCTGAAAGGCTGCGTAAAACAAATGCTGGATGAGTTGGCGGTTCATTTAGCTGTGGCGACCCCAGATTAATAAAGGGACTAAGCCGAAAAGAAATTGAATGAATGAATGAGATTCTGTGGATTTTTTTTGAGTTCACTAACGTAGGATAGCGCCCCCCTTTGGTCTCTGTCAGCATAACAGGGTTTGAACAGAGCGTGTTCTTCAGGTTACCGTTCCTGAGAAGTGTGGTGTTTTCTCTGGAGTACGTACTGCTATAGAACACTGAATGAATGCATTCATGGTTCTCTTCATATCGAATAAAGCTATCGCCTTTTACTAGAGATGTCCGTGGAGAGAAACATCATGAGTAATGAATTAATTTTCGGTGCCCTGCTTAACAGTGGGGCTTCTCCATAAAGTAAGTGACAGAATTAAACTAAAATTCTCGTCGCGTTAAACTGTTATAAATAGTCCCTTAATACTTATTTTGGCGGAAAGGTCTTCTTCATCTAACTGAAGTTAATTACGCCCAACACTGGTTAATCCGAGTTTCTAAATGTTATTTTTACATGAGATAATATTCGTCTAGCTTGGAAATGCAGACCCCCCCAACACCTTTAATGTGTGTGAAATTCTGGGACTTTGGGACCAGGGGGAATCTCTCTCTCTCTCTCTCCTACTCTCTCTTACTCTCTCTCTCTCTCTTACTCTCTCTCTTCAGTGTCTCAGTGGAGTCTCCAGTCTCAGTCATCATGGAGTCGGACATCAGCTCGTGTCCTGCGCTCTGATCCTCTCGGGAATCCGCGGATCTGATGGGACATTTAAGGATGTTTTTCCCTGATGTCTCATATTCACTGCTGTTGTTGGGAATCTCGTGTCTGACCGGCTTCACCAGGACTTCGCAGGACTTCTCAGGTAGGCTACTGAACACCATCATCATCATCACCTGCTGGAGTTCGCGCATTTATACGTTTCACACTGTTTATGTGCTATCCTGTTAAAATGGCAACGGTTTCTTGCGCTTTTGGTCATATAACTCTCTGTTTTGTATTTTATCTATCTATTTATGTACCGCTTTTGGCGTTTTCTGCAGTTTTGATTTGTTTTTTGTCACACTCGCGTTTATCTGGTATTTTTTTTTTATTTTATACCCGTGTAAATGTGTGAAAGATTGAATTTTTTGTTTCGCGGGAACTTCCGTGACCGACGAGATCAAAGAGAAAGTGCACGTGTGCGCGCGCGCTCCTGGTGTTAGCTACACTGTAACATGACATCTTAATGTACAGTCAATATATGAATGTTCATCAGCCTGTATGAGAACTCTTTTCATGACCTCAGATTGTTGTTAAGATTTAGACTGACACTAGTAATTCATAGTAAACATTGAAGTGTTTTTGAACCATATTATAGTAATATTTACTATAGTAAAGTGCTTGAATTAATCTGTTGTGGTGATTTTATTGTTGCTGTGGTAATAGTATAATAGTAATATAAACAAATGACCCAATGCTGTAGTTTTATTAAAACTATAGGGTATATTATACAACAAAACACCACGTTTTACTGTGATAAACACTACTAGGCTACAGTATTTATGATCAGTTCACTATAGTTAATATTACAGTATGCTCTAGCATTCTTTAACAAAGTGATGTAAATACTGTAATATGTACAGTATAATACACTCTACTACACTACCTGACAAAAGTCTTGTCGTTGATCCCAGTTGTAAGAGCAACAAATAATAACTTGACTTCTAGTGGATTATTTGAAAAAGTGTCAGAAGGTAGATTGAATCATCTGTTGAACTGCATCTTAATCATCACAAATACTGCAGAAGACCCACTGGAACCAGCATGGAGCCAAGATTCTCTCTGAAATCAGTCAAGTTTGGTGAAGGAAAAATCATGGTTTATGGTTACATTCAGTATGGGGGCATGCGAGAGATCTGCAGAGTGGATGACAACATCAACAGCCTGAGGTATCAAGACATTTGTGCTGCCCATTACATTAAAAAAGACAGGAGAGGGCAAATTCTTCAGCAGGATAGCGCTCCTTCTCATACTTCAGCCTCCACATCACAGTTCCTGAAAGCAAAGGAGGTCAAGGTACTCCAGGATTGGCCAGTCCAGTCATCAGATATCAACACTATTGAGCATGTCTGGGTTAAGACGAAGGAGGAGGCATTGAAGATGAATCCAAAGAATCTTGATGAACTCTGGGAGTCCTGCAAGAACGCTTTCTTTCATTCCAGATGACTTTATTAATAAGTGATTTGAGTCATTGCAGAGATGTATGGATGCAGTCCTCCAAGCTCATGGGAGTCAGACACAATATTCATTCTGTTTCCACTGCAGCATGACTTTATATTCTATACTGGACATTATTTCTGTTCAGTGACAAGACTTTTGTCTAAGCAAAGTCAGATCTTACTGTCCTACTTAAATCATTCAGAATGAAGGCATGATCATATTTTATTTTGGTAAAATAAGCGTAATCTAGAGGCCTTTGCCTTTCATATAAGCCACTTCTGATACAAATTATCAACTAGAAGTCAACTTATTATTAGTTGTTCCTAAAACTTGGATAGGGAAGAAGACTTTGGTCGGGTAGTGTAATACGCTCTACTATAGTATGGTTCAAAAACACTAATATTTACTTTAAATTACCGTAGTATTTATAATGTGGGAAGTATAGTGTTATCAAAGCAGTGTTTGTGTGTAGTGTTTGCTGGTTGTGTGTTTGTTTAGTGCAGAAATGAAGGATCTGCACATATATTTTGATCAGAAACAGCTGTGTGTGTGTGTGTGTGTGTGTGTGTGTGTGTGTGTGAGGACATTCTGTTTGTTTCTAATAGGATTTTGTTTGCATTTCTCTGCTTAATTCACTCAAATGTGCTCAGCTTTGCTTTGAACGAAAAATAAACAAGTTTTTTTTGGAGTACCACAATTGAACTTTCACTGCAGTCGGGTTTATTTGTTTAGTGCTTTACGTGATACAAACTGATTCAAAGCAGCTTTTTCGAAGGTAGAGTCTCACGAAAACCACAGTTTGTATGTACAGCTATTGGGGGAAATAATTAAGACAGCACTTGATGATTCCCAGTTTCTCTGGATTTACTATTTGTATTTATTTATTTGAGTAAAAAAAAAAGTCATGTTTGTTTTATTCTGTAAACTTCTGAGGTCAAAATGTTATTCAGAGCATTTTGTTTAGCATAAAATGACAAAAAGTTATGTTTTTATTTGTTTAGACAACGCAACACTTCAGAAAAGTTAAGAAATTAACATTTGATTTAATGAGTCTGATTTTCAATTACAACAAAATGAAAACCTTGAATTAAAAAAAAATTACAATATTTACAATTTATATTTCTATTAAAAACAGATAAAACTAATTAATAAAATGTGTGTGTGTGTATGTATGTATATATATATATATATATATATATATATATATATATATATATATATATATATATATATATATATATATATATATATATATATATATATATATATATTCTTGATTGAAAATTGAAATTGATTGAGGTTTATATGACGCAATTGCGACTTAATTTCTCAGAATTGCTAAATGTATTAATGTCATATAAAATATGCACAAAGTCAGAATTTAGCCAATATAACTCTGAATTGCAATTATTCTCTCTCAGAATTTTGCATTTTAACTTGGTATTGCAACTTTAAATCACACAATAGCAATTTATTTTTATTTTTTTATCAGAATTTTGATTGATATCTCTCAGAATCGCAATTCTGACTTAATAACTTGCAATTTTGAGTTTACATCTCACAATTCTAGGGGGAAAAAGTCAGAGTTGTGAGTTTGTATGATGTAATTCTGAGATAGAAGGTTACAAAATTATTTCAACACTGACTCATAGAGGCATACTTTTTTATTTTTTATTTTGATATAGCAGAAGGAAAAACTGTACATTATTTTCAAAACAAATGTAATTACAATTTTCTTTGCCTTTTCTTTATTTTAATTTTAAAATACAACACAAACACTATAATAAACAAGATAAAATAAAGTAAAATAATAATGTTAACAACTAAACTGAATTATTTTTGTATTCATTTTTATTTGTGTTTTCATGCAGCAGAATGAAAAACAGTGCATTATTTCAAAATAAATGCTGCGCAATTACAATTTTCTCTGACAATATTTTTTATATATAATACAAATACTATAATAAACAATATGAAATAAAGCAAAGTAAAATAATAATATTATTAACAACTAAAGAGAATTGTTATTTAGTATTATTTTTTATTTATGTTTTGATACAACAGAATGATAAACAGTTTCATTAATATTTTGATATAGCAGAATAAAATCATGCATTATTTCAAAATAAATATTACGTAATTACAATTTTCTTTGCCATTTTTTTTATATATCATACAAATGCTATAATAAACAAGAAAAAATAAGGTAAAATAATAATTCCAACAACCAAACAGAATTATGTTTGTATTCATTTTTATTTGTATTTTTATGCAGCAGATTAAAAATCAGTGCATTGTTTTTAAATATTACGTAAATACAACTATCTGCCATTTTTTATATAATACCAATACTATAATAAATTAAGATAAAATAAAGTAAAATAATAATATTTTTAACAACCAAACAGAATTATTTTTTGTATAATTTTTTTATTTATATTTTGATATAGCAAAAATAAAAGCCTGTGCATTGTTTCAAAATAAACGTTACCTAATTAAAATTTTTGCTGCCATATATTTTTTTATATATATAATACAAATACTATAAAAAACTAAAAAACTAAAAAAAAAAAAAAAAAAAAAAAAAAACAAATATATATATATATATATATATATATATATATATATATATATATATATATATATATATATATATATATAATATTATTAACAACCAAACTAAATTCTTATCTTAATAATGAATTAATTTGTTCCTGTTAATAAACGTTACCTAATTAAAATTTTTGCTGCCATATATTTTTTTATATATATAATACAAATACTATAAAAAACTAAAAAAAAAAAAAAACAAAAAAAAAAAACAAATATATATATATATATATATATATATATATATATATATATATATATATATATATATATATATATATACATATATATAATATTATTAACAACCAAACTAAATTCTTATCTTAATAATGAATTAATTTGTTCCTGTTTTTAAACAAAGCCAAGAATTGTCAATGAAAATGGAGCTCAGAAAATATTCAGAAAATAGCTATTGTTTTTTGTTTGTTTTGTTTTTTATTTCGCTTCACCCTAATGCAAAGAAATGAAAGCCTCATTAACGTCAGATTGTTGGTTATTTAGTATTTCAGTGGAGTCACACACACACACACACACACACACACACACACAACTGATCCCGGAACTCTTTCTTTTACTCGGAGACTCTGGAATGTGCGTTTGATTGACAGGTGCTTGAAGAGGCTGACAGAAGTTTTCGATGGAGACCGAGCATCTGTTGCTGAGCAACAGGCTTGTACATCTGTCCTACAGGAACCGCATGCCTTTGTGTGTGTGTTTCATGTGGGTTAATTAGCTTCACACACACACATTTAGATGCATTGTGTGCGTTCACTACAGTGAAAGTGGCCATAAAGCTGTGGGCGGGACTCACTGAGGCGCTCAATAGGATGTGTGGCTGTTAAAAGGTCAGCAGGTCAACTGAGGTCAAACCGTTTGATGGATCCTGATGCTCCAATAAGAGCAGAGGAATGTCTGTCTGGCGCTCTGACATTGTTCGCTCTTAAAGTTAGCATCATGTAGCATTTAAAGCCATGCTAAATTTTTATTTTACTGTAAGACGTTTTACAAAAGCAACGAGCAGCAGGGTTCATACGGTCCTGGAAAACCTGGAAAAGTCATGAAATTTCGAAAAGCCATTTTTCAGGTCTGGAAAAGTTTTGGAAAAATCATGAAAATTTGTTTAACAATTATCTGTGTACTTGAATATATTTGAGATGAACTGAAGAAATTAGAAAGTTAAGAAATTAACATCTGATTGAATGAATTTAATTTTCAATTACAACAAAATGAAAACCTTGTGTTATTCTGACCTTTATTTGTGAAAAAAAATCTAAATTACAATATTTACAATTTATATTTCTATTAAAAATAGAGAAAACTAATTAACAAAATGTGTATGTATATGTGTAAATACATACATACAGTATATATATATATATATATATATATATATATATATATATATATATATATATATATATATATATATATATATATATATATATATAAATATATACACACACACAAACACACACACACACACACACACACACACACACACACACACACACAGTTGAAGTCAGAATTATTCGCCCCCCTTTCATTTTGTTTTTCTTTTTTAAACATTTCCCAAATGATGTTTAATAGAGCAAGGAAATTTTCACAGTATGTCTGATAATATTTTTTCTTCTGGAGAAAGTCTTATTCGTTTTATTTCGGCTAGAATAAAAACCGTTTTAATTTTTTAAACACTATTTTAAGGTCAAAATTGTTAGCCCCTTTAAGCTATATATTCTTTTGATAGTCTACAGAACAAACCATCGTTATACAATAACTTGCCTAATTACACTAACCTGCCTAGTTAACTAATTACCCTAGTTAAGCCTTTAAATGTCACTTTAAGCTGTATAGAAGTGTCTTGAAAAATATCTAGTCAAATCTTATGTACTGTCATTAGAGATGCCACAATTCTCAATACAATATTAAACCATTCGGTACGACATCCACGGTTCAATACGTGCTTGTGAATTGCGGTTTTTCCGGTTTTACGTTGAAATAATTTATATGCGTTTTATTTCTCTCCGAATTGACTGTTTGTGTGTCCCTGTAAGTCTACAAGCTGAGATGAGGAAACTCCTCCCCGCGAGTAAATATTCAATGCTCTAAAGTCAGGGGGCGCTCCACCATCATTCCACACTTTAACATGGCGAGTAGCAGTGAAGTGAGGCAACAGTATGAGGGAGCGCCGGTGTCTTTAAAATCCACGGTGTTAGGACATTTCGGTTACACGTATAGACTAATCTAACGGAAACACTTCCAACATGACTGCACATCTGCGTCGCCATCACCCAGCAATATCACTGTCTGAAGGCAGAATAGTAGAGAAGGTAATAAAGACCTCCATAAAACAGCAATCCATCGCTGAATCCTTCCAGCAAACATATCCAACTGGTTCTGAAAGACATATAAAAATAACAAAGGCAGTGTTAAGTTTAATTAAGATGGTTTATTTATATTTACTGAAGTACAAATGTGTTTATTTGAAATGGTCAATTTATGTTCATTAACTTCACATGCATGTTTATTTTCAAAATGTAGGAATTTAAGTGTTCCCCAGTTTGTACATAGGCTACCAGCAGCTGTGAGATTTCAGTGTAAATTTTTTTTATTATACAATACACTAGGAACTAGTGTACCTTTCTTGGCTTTGAAGTAAAATAAAGGAGTATTGCTATAAATCGTTTTAATTTTTTTCGCTTTCTTACTGTTTCCATTGCCTAAGCATAGAATAACAATTAAAAAAAAAACAATTATGTGTTAAGCCATCAGAACCGAACCGAACCGAAAACCGTGTTAAAAAACCGAGGTATGTATTGAATCGTAAGCTAACTGTATTGTTGCATCCCTAACTGTCATCATGGCAAAGATAAAATAAATCAGTTATTATAAATGAGTTATTAAAACTATTATGTTTAGAAATGTGTTGAAAAAATCTGCTCTCTGTTAAACAGAAATTGAGGAAAAAATAAACAGGGGGCTAATAAATCAGGGGGGCTAATAATTCTGACTTCAACTGTATATATATTAGAAATCAGACTTTTTTCTTGATTGAAAATTAAAATTGATTGGAATTTATATGACCCATCTCTGGAAAACATCCATACACACTCATTCGCACTCATACACTGGACAATTTAGCCAACCCAATTCACCTGTACCGCATGTCTTTGGACTGTGGGGGAAACCAGAGCACCTGGAGGAAACCCACATGAACGCAGGGAGAACATGCAAACTCCACACAGAAACGCCAACTGACCCAGCCGAGGCTCGAACCAGCGACCTTAGACAGCAAGATACTTTCTAAAAACTATTTTACAGATATAAAAATAAATATAAACTACATGGAATGTCACATATTTTTTGATATGCTGTAATAATTTTAAACGTGCATTTTTTCTCATTCACCATGTGTATGTAGACATGACATGAAACACGAAACAAGATCATCAATATTTACCTTAAAGGTATGGAATTTTAGTAGTAAAAATGAGTGTATGAACCCTGGAGCAGTGTTTTTGATGGACAGTGAGATCAAGAGTTTAATTCTATCAAAATGTTTCATTAAGTTCATGTAAACTGAATATTTAGGAGAAAGGCACAACTTTAGGTTTGTGAATTAAAGAGACACTCCACTTTTTTTAAAGTAGGCCAGATTTTACAGCTTCCCAAGAGTTAAACTATGGAGTTGTATTGTTAAGAACAGCTCAGAACAATTATGAATATTATTTAAACCATATTTAGATTATTTTTTCTAATAAAGTTATCAGAAATATTTAAGTAGATATTTTACTTGCATTTATTTACCCCTTGTTGGCGTGTTTCCTCCAGGTGCTCCGGTTTCCCCCCACAGTCCAAACACATGCGCTATAGGCGAATTGAACAAACTAAATTGGTCGTAGTGTTTGTTTGTGCATGTGGGAGTGTATGGATGTTTCCCAGTACTGGGTTGCAGCTGGAAGGGCGTCCGCTGCTTAAAACATATGCTGGAATAATTGGCGGATAATTTAGGAATAGGCTCATTTTACAGTTCTCCTAAAGTTAAACTGTTGAGTTTTTCCATTTTTTTAATCCATTCAGCCGATCTCCAGGTCTCGCTGGAGCACTTTTAGCTTAGCTTAGCTTAGCATAAATAATTGAATCGGATTAGACCATTAGCATCTCGCTCAAAAAAAAGCACTGTTGCCTCACAGCAGAAGGTCGCTGATTTGAGTCCCGACTGGGCCAGTTGGCATTTCCGTGTGGAGTTTGCATGTTCTCCCCGTGTTCCTCCGGGTGCTCCAGTTTCCCCCACAGTTCAGACACATTCGCTATAGGCGAATTGAATAAACTAAAACATATGCTGGATAAGTTGGTGGTTGCGGGGTTGTGGTTGATGGGGGGTGGGGGTGTCGTGAAGTAAAGTAAAGACTATCCCTAATAGTATCTTCTGGCCCTTAGAATTGTACTAATTTTCTGCCTCCTAGCGGCGCCCCTGTTAAGACCAATGGGATATCAAATAAGCTGAAAATGAAAAGTTAGGAACTAGGAACTATACTCATTCCAGAAAATAGCAACTTTTCATTTTCCAGTCTAAGCAAGCGGTGTATTTACAGAAAAGTCAAGCTTTAAATATGAAACTTGCCGAAACCCTATTTCTATTTATTTTGCGCGAGATGCTAATTGTCTAATCAGATTCAATGATCTATGCTAAGCTAAGCTAAAAGTGCTCCTGCCAGAATATGTGATTGGCTAAATGGATTAAAATATTGTAAAAGCTCAACTGTGTAAGTGTCAGCTTCAACGCTTCCCATTCACTTTGAATGGGTGACGTCAAGCGTTGCCGAACTGCATTGTGGATCCGTCGACGCCGCTTCAGAGGCGTTGCTCGCTGCAGAAGTTGGGACTTGCTCAACTTTTCAAGCGCTGATGGAAGCATCAGCCAATCAGATCGCTGTATGCAAATACACCAGCTTAGACAGTGGCCTATTGCTGACTAATTTCATTGGCTGACGCTGCTATGACGATCGCGTCAGCCCCAACTTCAGACACGCCCTCTGTCAAGCGTTGACGCTGAAGCCCCGTGTGAATGGGGCGTAACTCTAGGAGAGCTGTAAAATGATCCGATTCTCCCCCCAAAAAGCAGTGTTTCTTTAAGGAGATGCTGTTGAAGTTAAATTACAAAAGCAACCTTTCAAACATAAATGCAAGTAAAATGTCTACATAAATGTTTCTGATCAATTAAATTACTAAATAAAATGTTAAAATATGGCTGAAATAATATTCTGTCATCATTATGTGTAACAGATACATTTATGTAATAAAAATGAAGCAACATAACTATTCTGACCTGTTCTCATACAGTACACTCTCAGACTTAAAGGCACAAAAGCTGTCACTGGATCGGCGGTACATTTTTGTACGTAACTGGTGCATATTAGCATCTGAAAGTTAATTGTTGGTTCCTTAAAATTATAAATTAGGACCTAAATGGTCCATTTTGTACCTTAAATGTACATGTTTTGTACCTAAAAAGTATATATTTTTTTCTTTTGAATGGGTACTACCTCAGTGACAGCTTTTGTGTGTGTGTGTGTGTGTGTGTGTGTGTGTGTGTGTGTGTGTTCTCTCTGTTCCGGAGGTGAAACCTGAAACCTCTGCCTTCTGTTTGTATAAAAGACCCCCTTCCCCAAAATTTCTTCAACACACACACATATGTTGGTTTTGGTGATTTATGAGGACTCCCCATAGGTGTAATATACTGTATTTTATGTTATAAAAAAACACTTGTTATATGCAGTGGTGAAAAAAGTACTGAAAAATCATACTCGAGTAAAAGTACCATTACTTGCCAAAAAATACAGTGTAGTGCGAGTAAAAGTATCTGTTATAAAAATTAGCCATTTTATAGGTACTCAAGAGTAGTGAGTATTACACTGAGTGTTAATGCGTCTACATGCAGTTTGTGCAGGCATGTGTAAACGTAACATTCTGTAGTGCGTTTAGTGATCTTCCTATATTCGTTCGTCCCTTCGATCCTTCCATTGTTAGTTCAGTCCTTCCTTTGTTCCTCTTTTCATTCGTTCGCTCCTTCATTCTTTTGTTCTTTTCTTCATTTTGGTCCTTTGTTCATTCGTTCGTTCGTTTCCTTCCTTTCTTCCTTCCTTAGTTTGCTCAGTCCTTCCTAGAATCCTTTCTTCATTCATTTGGTCCTTCCTTCCTTCATTAGTTCGCTCCTTCCTTCATTCGGTCCTTCCTTCCATTCTTCATTCCTTCCGTTTAGTGATTGTTTAAGGCTGTTTGGTGATTTCAGTTACCATATACAGGGAGTGCAGAATTATTAGGCAAGTTGTGTTTTTGAGGATGAATTTTATTATTGAACAACAACCATGTTCTCAATGAACCCAAAAAACTCATTAATATCAAAGCTGAATATTTTTGGAAGTAGTTTTTAGTTTGTTTTTAGTTTGAGCTATTTTAGGAGGATATCTGTGTGTGCAGGTGACTATTACTGTGCAGAATTATTAGGCAACTTAACAAAAAACAAATATATACCCATTTCAATGATTTATTTTCACCAGTGAAACCAATATAACATCTCAACATTCACAAATATACATTTCTGACATTCAAAAACAAAACAAAAACAAATCAGTGACCAATATAGCCACCTTTCTTTGCAAGGACACTCAAAAGCCTGCCATCCATGGATTCTGTCAGTGTTTTGATCTGTTCACCATCAACATTGCGTGCAGCAGCAACCACAGCCTCCCAGACACTGTTCAGAGAGGTGTACTGTTTTCCCTCCTTGTAAATCTCACATTTGATGATGGACCACAGGTTCTCTATGGGGTTCAGGTCAGGTGAACAAGGAGGCCATGTCATTAGTTTTTCTTCTTTTAGAGCCTTTCTTGCCAGCCACGCTGTGGAGTACTTGGACGCGTGTGATGGAGCATTGTACTGCATAAAAATCATGTTTTTCTTGAAGGATGCAGACTTCTTCCTGTACCACTGCTTGAAGGTGTCTTCCAGAAACTGGCAGTAGGACTGGGAGTTGAGCTTGACTCCATCCTCAACCCGAAAAGGCCCCACAAGCTAATCTTTGATGAGACCAGCCCAAACCAGTACTCCACCTTCGCCTTGCTGGCGTCTGAGTCGGACTGGAGCTCTCTGCCCTTTACTGATACAGCTACGGGCCCATCAAGACTCACTCTCATTTCATCAGTCCATAAAACCTTAGAAAAATCAGTCTTGAGATATTTCTTGGCCCAGTCTTGACGTTTCAGCTTGTGTGTCTTGTTCAGTGGTGGTCGTTTTTCAGCCTTTCTTACCTTGGCCATGTCTCTGAGTATTGCACACCTTGTGCTTTTGGGCACTCCAGTGATGTTGCAGCTCTGAAATGTGGCAAAACTGGTGGCAAGTGGCATCTTGGCATCTTGGCAGCTGCACGCTTGACTTTTCTCAGTTCATGGGCAGTTATTTTGCACCTTGGTTTTTCCACACGCTTCTTGCGACCCTGTTGACTATTTTGAATGAAACGCTTGATTGTTCGATGATCACGCTTCAGAAGCTTGGCAGTTTTAAGAGTGCTGCATCCCTCTGCAAGATATCTCACTATTCTTGACATTTCGGAGCCTGTCAAGTCCTTCTTTTGACCCATTTTGCCAAAGGAAAGGAAGTTGCCTAATAATTATGCACACCTGATATAGGGTGTTGATGTCATTAGACCACACCCCTTCTCATTACAGAGATGCATATCACCTAATATGCTTAATTGGTAGTAGGCTTTCGAGCCTATACAGCTTGGAGTAAGACAACATGCATAAAGAGGATGATGTGGTCAAAATACTCATTTGCCTAATAATTCTGCACTGCCCATAGTAGGAATCTTTCATCTTCTCATTAGTGACATGAAGTCTAAACAGTGTCTGGGTCATTGCGTGTACAGATTTTGTACGCAGCGTGGTTGTTCAGACTTACACTGACACAAGGAGTCATGGTCTTTAATGACAGCAGTAAATAACTGAACAACTATTTGACCTGTACAACTGTTTGTAAATTATAAATTAACATTTATTTTATATCTTTTTTTATTCTTTTTACACTTTTTCAGTGTTTCTTTATCGGCCTCTGGAAGAACATTTCCTGAGCCTCTTGGTATGGAAAGTCAGAAATGTCTGGCTCATTTATTGACACATTTATTAAACATTCAATTCAATTCATCTTTATTTGTATAGCGCTTATACAATGTAGATTGAGTCAAAGCAGCTTCACATGGAAGATTATAGTGAATTGAAACAGTGTCAGTTCAGTTTTCAGTGTTTAAGTTCAGTTCAGTTTAGCTCAGTTCAGTGTGGTTTAATAATCACTACTGAGAGTCCAAACACTGAAGAGCAAATCCATCGATGCGCAGCTCTACAGATCCCGAACCATGCAAGCCAGAGACGACAGCGGCAAGGAAAAAACTTCACCAATTGGCGAAAGCGAAGATTTAAAAAACCTCGAGAGAAACCTGGCTCAGTTGGGCACGACCATTTCTCCTATGGCCAAACGTCTTGTGCAGAGCTGCAGTCTAAGCGCAGGAAGCTGGACCTCAGCGAAGACTCGTCTGTCCTTGGAGCATCAGAGGAGTCAGTCTCAAGCTCTCACTCCATGATGACCACCACAGCAGCTGCTCAGGATACGGCCTGGTCCAGAAAACCTTGGGATCATCTTGTCGCTGGTCTCGGATCGAAACATGTCTCTTATAAAAATTTAGATGTGAACATGTCATGGCCAGAAGCAGCTTTACAGAAAATAATTCATCCATTCATTTTACTTCAGCTTAGTGCCTTATTTATCAGGGGTCGTCAAAGCAGAATGAACCGCCACAGAAAAATGACAAACACTGCAATTTGGAAACATTGCAAATGATGAAAGATGAAAATGAGTTAAAATGCACATCTATAAATCTAAGACTTGTTTACTAAAAGGAAATAGGCCCGTAAACTACTTCTTATAGCAATGAGTGTATTACAAGAAGTTATATTATTAAATATTTATGTGAAAAAGTTATCTAATAATTCCAGCCAGCTTTTAGTGAATTTGTAATATTGTCAAAAACACAGAACTTTCAGTTCTCATATGTAAAAAAAGACCTAAATACATGCAGGACCATTCCAATACTTTGCTCGTCTTCAACTATTGACAGCAGATCTCTCAATGAGAGAGAGAGAGAGAGAGGGGGATTTGCACTCGCGATATCTTTACTTTTCTATTCATTTAACCTATCAAATGTAATGTTTAGACCATCACTGTGCCTCTCGCGATCTGTTCACTTGCTCATTCACTCTTGTCGCCATGATTTCCGGGTATTTTAAGTCATTTTGGGGGATCACAGAGCCGGTATGAATTTGCGGAAGACACGCAGAGCCTCCGGGAGAGGTCATAACTAGACACTAGATAGAGGAGATAGCTCCGCTCGCATCACAGCATGGGATGTGCCAGCCTGATCTCACGAGGAAACGTAAGTATTTTACGTTTTATTAGTTTAGTGGCCTCCTTTTTAAAATCGTACATTTTCGCACGACTGAACATACGAATTTGTATGATTTTAAAAGGGAGGCGTGGCACCTAACCCCACCCCTAACCCCAACCCTCATTGGGTGATGAGCAAATCGTACTAACTTGTATGAATTAGATCGTACGAATTCATACGAATTAGCCACTAAATCAAAAAGTTACGAATTGCCGTGAGATTGCGTCGGATGTGCATGACCTATGAAGAGCGGGGAGGGATGCGGGACGTATTTGAGGACCAGGCGGGAGACGCACGATTTCCGGGAGATTATCATTCGTTTGCGTCATCCGGGAGTCTCTATGCATTTACAGGAGACTCCCAGAACTTTCGAGAGACTTGGGATGTCTGCATCTGTATATATTTTAGCTGCAGTGACGCGAGCGCAGAACAGAAATGACATGCTGTTGTGTAAATAAGATATTACATACGGCAATTTAGCTTGTTTATTAAAAAAAAGTTGTGATCTGGCGCTATACAGATAATACAATTAGCCGTTGGAAGGGCGGGGTGCCCCCCTTATGTAATGGTAGGGGAAACACTACACACACACACACGCACGCACGCACGCACGCACGCACGCACACACACACACACACACACACACACTCTCGCTATAGTTTGCATGTATGAATTGATTTGTGGCTTGGGCTTTGAGCTATGGAAGACCAGGAGTGCCGGATAGAAACTAAAGAAAGAATCAAGTGATCAGTTTGAGGCATGAAAACATATATAAATAAATCACAATTTAAATAAACGAATATTGGATAAATAAATAGATATATTTGAAGCAACCAATCAACTTTCGCCTCAAGTTGAGCTAAAGCCTCTCTCGCTTGTAAATGCCACATGCACTGTCATTGGACAGAGAGAAAACTGAAGCAGCTCAAATGTCGGGTCAATCTGAACGAGGGATTGTGGATGAGCTTCAGCTGATTTCTGTGAGGCAACATGGTGGCTCAGTGGTTAGCACTGTTGCCTCACAGCAAGAAGGTCGCTGGTTTGAGTCCCAGCTGTGTGGAGTTTGCATGTTCTCCCTGTGTTGGCGTGAGTTTCCTCCAGGTGCTCTGGTTTCCCCCACAGTCCAAACCAACGCAATCTCACGGCAAGTCGTAACTTTTTGATTTAGTGGCTAATACTTATGAATTCGTACGATCTCATTCGTACAATTTAGTACGATTTGTTCATCACCCAATGACGGTTGGGTTTAGGGGCGGGGTTGGATGCCACGCCTCCTTTTTTAAATCGTACATTTTCATACGACTGAACTCATAGGAATTCGTGCGAGTTAGCCACTACACTGACAAAATGTAAAACACTTACGTTTTCTCATGAGATCAGGCTGGTCCAAACACATGCACTATTTGTGAATTGAATAAACCAAATTGGCCCATAGTGTACGTGTGTGTATGTGAGTGTATGGGTGTTCCCCAGTACTGGGTTGCAGCTGGAAGGGCATCCGCTGTGTAAAGCATATGTTGTATAAGTTGGCAGTTCATTGCGCTGGGGCCACGCCTGATGAATAAACGGACTAATCCGAAAGAAAATGAATGGATGAATGAATGAATACTGATACAAACATCTGAAAACTTTCTATTATTTCACGAGACCTTTAACGTGTCGTACTCAACACATCAGATTTAGTGTACATTGTGTATATTTGTCCTCAGGTGCTGATATGAGACACACAGACAGCGTTCAGCCTCAGACATAACAATCAAACCACAGGATCTGTTCAGACACATGATGCTCTCTGTGTGATCTGATGAAGTGTGCGTGTGTGTGTGTGTGTGTGTGTGTGTGTTTAAAACGCATCTGTTTATCTGTGCATTTACTGTATGAGCACTGTGCTGTCTCTGAAATGTCGCACTATTTGTGTGTTTCTTTTTAAAAATTATTTTACACTTGTTTTAACATTGTTTTCAATCATTTTAATTCTTTGTTTTTTTATTATGTGTTTTGTATTTTGCTTGTTTTACTTTAATTCAGGTTTATTTGACCGGGACAATGCACATTAATAATACAAAACATGTCCAATGTGTCAGAATTAGCCTAAAGGCTCTTTTTCCATGCGGTGCCTGCATCAATGTTAAAAATGTATTTGTTTTATTTTATTTATTTTATTAAAAGTATTTTTACTTTTAAAGTCATAATTTAGACTTAAGTCATAATTAATGACTTTCTAAGACAAAATGTTGACTTTTCTAAGTCATAATTTTGACTTTTTTATCTCGTAGATTTGACTTTTTATCTCATAATTTTGACTTTTCATCTCGTAATTTTGACTTTTTTATCTCATAATTTCGACTTTTATCTCGTAATTGCGACTTTTTATCTCATAATTTCGACTTTTATCTCGTAATTTCGACTTTTATCTCGTAGATTTGACTTTTTTTTATCTCATAATTTTGACTTTTCATCTCGTAATTTTGACTTTTTTATCTCATAATTTTGACTTTTCATCTCGTAATTTTGATTTTTTATCTCATAATTTTTACTTTTTTTATCTCGTAATTTTTACTTTTTTTATCTCGTAATTTTAACTTTTTTATGTTGTAATTTTGATTTAAGTCTTAATTATGACTTTGTTAGACAAAGTTTTGATATTGACAAGTCATAATTTTGACTTTTTAGGACTAGATTTTGACTTTTTACTTCATAATTATGACTTTTTTTAAATCTCGTAATTTCGATTAAAATCATAATTTAGACTTTTTAAAACTACATTTTGACTTTGTCATAATTTTGACCTTTTAATTAATAATTTTGACTTTTTTTTATCACTTAATTTAAGTCATAATTATGACTTTTTAAGACAAAGTTTTGATATCTCGTAATTTCGACTTAATTAATAATTTTGACTTTTTAAGACCAAATTTTGACTTTTTACTTCATAATTTTGACTTTTTATATCTTGTAATTTTGACTTTTAATCTCGTAATTTTTTATTTTTTTTAATCTCCTAATTTCGTCATAATTTAGATTTTTAAGACAAAGTTTGGACTTTTTAATTCATAATTTTGACTTATCTGGTAATTTTAAATTTAGTAAGTCATAATTTTTACTTTGATTTTACCATGATTTTTTTTCTTACCAGACAGGAATGGGCTTCCATAGTTTAAAGATGTTTGTGCTGCAGAAATAACATCAGCTATATCTGTTTCTCTCACTATCTAATATCTATAAACCTGAAACACCAGATTGCCAGATTGACAACATTAACCTGACTATCGAGTGTGTCTGACTATCGAGCCTAAAGACTGATTTAAATTGTGTTCCAAATAAACGCAACGGCGCGCAATAGGACGAATATTTTCCATATTAAAGAGAGTTTTGTCCTAACCAACACCTCATATTAGAAACGGCTTATGTTTTTCACAGGTGAAGAACAGAAAACTGACAATGATCACCTCAGGTACACCTTATGTGCTTTATTCAGTGTTAAATGCTAATAATGTGAATTTCTCTCATTATCTAACATCTCTAAACCCGAACCCCCCCCCCCCCCCCCCACACACACACACACACACTTGTACAGCTATCTTTACAGAGACTTCTTATAGACGTAATTCTGTTTATACTGTACAGACTATAGGCAAGGCAAGGCAAGGCAAGTTTATTTATATAGCACATTTCATACACAGTGGCAATTCAAAGTGCTTTACATAAACAGGAATAAAAGAGACAAGTATAAGAAAAAATAAAAATAAAAACAGATAATAAAACAGGTTGTAAAAAAAATGAAAAAGGAGAGAAAAACGTAAGCAATTTGTCGGACGTAGCACAGTGCTCATTCAGTAAAGGCACAGCTAAACAGATGTGTTTTCAGTCTGGATTTGAATGTGCCTAATGTTGGAGCACATCTGATCATTTCTGGAAGCTGATTCCAGCAGCGAGGGGCGTAGTAGCTGAAAGCCGATTCACCCTGCTTTGAATGAACTCTTGGAATTTCTAGTTTATATGATCCTAAAGATCTGAGGGATCTGTTAGGCTTGTATTCAGTAAGCATATCTGTAATGTATTGAGGTCCTAGGCCATTTAGTGATTTATAGACAAGTAATAGTACTTTAAAATCTATTCTGAATGTAACTGGGAGCCAGTGTAGAGACCTGAGGACAGGTGTGATGTGCTCTGATTTCCTGGTTCTGGTCAGAATCCTGGCCGCAGCGTTCTGGATGAGCTGCAACTGTCTGACTGTCTTTTTGGGAAGGCCCGTGAGGAGGCCGTTACAGTAATCCACCCTGCTGCTGATAAAAGCATGAACAAGTTTCTCTAAGTCTTCACTGGAAACAAAGCATCTGATTCTTGCAATGTTTTTGAGATGATAGTATGCTGATTTACTAACTGCTTTGACATGACTATTGAAACTCAGATCTGACTCCAGAGTCACACCAAGATACTTGACCTTATTTTTTGTTGTTTGACCCTGAGTGCCAAGGTACGCATTCACCTTGAGAACCTCAGCTCTGTTCCCAAACAGAGTGTCAATAGGGCTGTAGTCATTAGGCAGTAAGGCTAAGTAGATCTGAGTGTCATCAGCATAGCTGTGGTAGGAAATTTGGTTCTTTCTCATTATTTGGCTCAGAGGGAGCATATAAAGGTTGAACAGGAGAGGTGCCAGAATCGAGCCTTGTGGGACTCCACGTCATGGGTGTCCACCTCGACCTATGGTCACCTATACTGACATAGTAACCTCTCCCTTCAAGATAAGATCTGAACCATTTGAGGACTGTCCCAGACAGCCCAACCCAATTTTCCAGCCTATCCAGAAGTATGCTGTGATCGACAGTGTCAAATGCAGCACTAAGATCGAGCATTACCAGCACTGTTAGTTTACCTGAATCTGTATTTAGGCGGATATCATTGATTATCTTTATAAGAGCGCTCTCTGTACTGTCATGAGCTCTGAAACCAGATTGAAAATTGTCTAAACACCCCTTGGAGTTTAAGAACGTGTTAACCTGGTTGAAAACTCACTCTCACTCAACATCAGCAAAACCAAGGAGCTGGTGGTGGATTTCAGGAGAGAGAAGAGAGAACACACTCCCATCACCATCAACGGGACACCAGTGGAGAGAGTCAGCACTTTCAAGTTTCTTGGAGTACACATCGCTGAGGATCTGACATGGACTGCCCACACAGACGCAGTGCTGAGGAAGGCACAACAACGCCTCTTCTTCCTCAGGCGTCTCAGGAGGTTTGGAATGAGCCCCCACATCCTCCGCTCGTTCTACACCTGCACTGTGGAGAGCATCCTCACTGGCTTCATCACCACCTGGTACGGAAGCAGCACCAGCAGCAATCGCAAAGGTCTACATAGGATCGTGCGTACTGCTGGACGTGTAGTAGGAGGTGAGCTTCCCTCCCTCCAGGACATCTATACCAGGAGGTGCATGAGGAAAGCCAAGAGAATCATCAGCGACTCCAGCCACCCAAGCAATAGACTTTTCTCTCTGCTACCCTCAGGCAGAAGGTTCCGCAGCATCCGGTCACGCACCAGCCGACTGAAGGAAAGTTTCTTCCCTCAGACTATCAGGCTGATGAACACTTAACACACCCCACACAAACTCTTCCATACCCCACACTGCACACCATCAAGAAGTAGCATGCACTGCACTTTAACAAATCCATACTTAAAACAATACTGCCTATACGTATCGCTGTCAACATTGCCAATTTTACATTGTCTTATTTTTTGTGAGTATGTTGTTGTATACTGCACTGTCTGTATTTTGCACTGTCTGTATTTTGCACTGTCTGTATTTTGTACTGTCTGTATTTTGCACTTTCTGTATCCTGTACTGTCTGTATTTTGCACTTTCTGTATCCTGCACTGTCTGTATTTTGCACTGTCTGTATCCTGCACTGCCTGTATTTTGCACTGTCTGTATTTTGCACTGTCGTTGTATTTGCACTGTCTGTATTTTGCACTGTCGTTGTATTTACACTGTCTGTATTTTGCACTGTCTGGAGCCAGCACCTAACCTTTTCACTCATCATAGCACACGTGCTGCTGATGATGTGACAATAAAAGTGATTTGATTTGATTTGATTTGAAAACAACTTTTTCAATGATTTTGCCAATGAAAGGGAGATTTGAGATTGGCCTGTAACTGCTCAATAGTGTGTTATCCAGATTGCTCTTTTTCAAGAGGGGTTTAACAACTGCAGTTTTAAGTGAATTTGGAAAAGTCCCTGAGAGAAGTGAAGCATTTACCACTTCTAGGAGATCCATTTCTAAACAGTTAAACACTGTTTTGAAGAATGATGTGGGGAGCCTGTCAAGACTGCAGGTTGATGTTTTCATACTTTGCACGATCTCCACTAAGATTTTACCATTAATTGCCATGAAATCAGACATAATGCCTGATTTCTTAAGTTGTGGTTGAGTTTGTCTGACTTCGATACACTTTGGCTGATTGGATGAGCTGATTGCCTTTCTGATATTATTAATCTTATCAGTAAAGAAATGAGCGAACTCTTTACATTTACTTTCCGAGATTAGTTCACTGGGAATCGTACTGGGGGGGTTTATGAGTCTCTCTACCGTTGCAAAGAGGAAGCGAGTATTATTTAGATTGCTGTTTATAAGGCTTGAAAAGAAAGTCTGCCTAGCGGTTTTTAGTTTCACATTAAAATATATATTCTACCCTCTACATCTAAACTTAACCCTCACATGAAACAATCTGCACTTTTACCTTCTCAAACTACTTCATTCTCTGTGATTTATGAGCAGTTTTCCTTATGGGGACCAAAAATTGTCCCCATGAGGTCAAAATTTACTGGTATTGCTCTACTCGTGGTGGTCATTTGGTCCCCACAAAAACAAGGAGCACACAAAGTGACCCACACTACATTTTTGTGTGCATCTAATTATTGAAGGTTTATAATGTTGTCAGACAGTGGGAATGCAAATGAACAAGTGCTCTTTATTAACGCACACATTTCTGTCAAAGAAAACTAGAGATGATTTACAGTGTGCATGTAAAAATGTGCAGTGAGAGAAAACAAAGGGAAAGAGAGAGAAACAGAGAGTTGATCTCCTTCACAACGGATGAGAACAAGGAGCTTTTGTTTTGTTGATCACTTCCTGATCCTTTAAAACGCTCTCGCTTAGTCGCGCTTTTGCTGCGTCTTAGAAAAAAGCTTCAGCTCATTTCTCCACACTTTAGTAGATTTGCACATTGTTTGCTGCTACAACTGCTTTGCTATTTGCTGCTTTATTATTGAATTTATTTGTAGAGGGAGAGTAAACAAAATCTATCTATCTATCTATCTATCTATCTATCTATCTATCTATCTATCTATCTATCTATCTATCTATCTATCTATCTATCTGTCTGTCTGTCTGTCTGTCTGTCTGTCTGTCTGTCTGTCTGTCTGTCTGTCTGTCTGTCTGTCTGTCTGTCTGTCTGTCTGTCTGTCTGTCTGTCTGTCTGTCTGTCTGTCTGTCTGTCTGTCTGTCTGTCTGTCTGTCTGTCTGTCTATCCACTCACCGGCCACGTTATTAGGTACTCCTTACTAGTACCGGGTTGGACCCTCTTTTGCCTTCAGAACAGCCTTAATCCTTCGTGGCATAGATTCAACAAGATACTGGAAATATTCCTCAGAGATTTTGCTCCATATTGACATGATAGCATCACGCAGTTGCTGCAGATTTGTCAGCTGCACATCCATGATGCGAATCTCCCGTTCCACCACATCCCAAAGGTGCTCTATTGGATTGAGATCTGGGGACTGTGGAGGCCATTTGATTACAGTGAACTTATTCTCATGTTTAAGAAACCATCTGAGATGATTCGCGCTTTATGACATGGAGCGTTATCCTGCTGGAAGTAGCCATCAGAAGATGGGTACACTGTGGTCATAAAGGGATGGACATGGTCAGCAACAATACTCAGGTAGGCTGCGGCATTGACACGATGTTCAATTGGTAATTGATGGAACTAATGGGTCCAAAGTGTGCCAAGAAAATATCCTCCACACCATTACACCACCACCACCAGCCTTAACTGTTACTACAAGGCAGGATGGATCCATGCTTTTAAGTTGTTGACGCCAAATTCTGACCCTACCATCCGAATGTCGCAGCAGAAATCGAGATTTATCAGACCAGGCAACGTTTTTCCAGCCTCAGTTTCCTGTTCTTAGCTGACAGGAGTGGCACCCAATTTGGTCTTCTGCTGCTGTAGCCTATCTGCCTCAAGGTTGGACGTGTTGTGTGTTCAGAGATGCTCTTCTGCAGACTTTGATTGTAACGAGTTGTTATTTGAGTTACTGCTGCCTTTCCATCAGCTTGAACCAGTCTGGCCATTCTCCTCTGACCTCTGACATCAACAAGGCATTTGCGCCCACAGAACTGCCGCTGACTGGATATTTTCTCTTTTTCTGATCATTCTCTGTAAACCCTAGAGATGGTTGTGCGTGAAAATCCCAGTAGATCAGCAGTTTCTGAAATACTCAGACCAGCCCATCTGACACCAACCACCATGCCGCGTTCAAAGTCACTTAAATCACGTTTCTTCCCCATTCTGATGCTCGGTTTGAACCGCAGCAGATCGTCTTGACCATGTCTACATGCCTAAATGCATTGAGTTGCTGCCATGTGATTGGCTGATTAGAAATGTGCGTTACGGAGCAGATGGACAGGTGTACCTATTAAAGAGGCCGGTGAGAGTGTATATCTATAGTTAGATAAATATGAATATGAGATTTGAACAGAATTCTGGTGGGAAAAGTCAGATTTTCAGGATATAAACTCAGAATAGTCACAGTTATCCTTTATGCTGAAGAGTTTATATACAGTACTAAGATTTAAGCGCCTTCAGCTGATCTCTGTGTGTGTGTGTGTGTGTGTGTATGTGTGTGTAAGTTTAGTTCATTAGCAGCTGCTAATCTCTATTGTAGTGCTGTGTTGACACCTTCTCTATGCACACACACACACAGGCGCTGCTTGAGGGCTGAAAACTACAGAAGAAATGGCCAGTGGTCACATTAAAGATCAAAATGAGCAGATGATTTATGCTGAAAACCTCAGAGTGACCTCAGAAAACTACTGTGTCTGTGCGCGTGCGTGTATGTGTGCATTTGGATGTGTATGTATGTGTGTGTGCATGTATGTGTGTGTATATATATGTTTGCATGTATGTGTGCGTGTTTGTATGCGTGTGCACGTGCATGCATATATGTGTGCGTGCGTGTGTGTGTATATGTGGTGTGTGCATGCATGTACGTGTGCATGTTTGTGTGTGTGCATGTGTGTGTATATGTCTGTGCCTGTTTGTGGGTGTGTGTCTGTGGTTATGTGTGTGCGTGTACATGTGTGTTTATGTGTGTGTGTGCGTGGGTGCGTGCATGTGTGTGGTTGTGTGCATGTGTGTGTTTGTGGTTGTGTGTGTGTGTTTGTATGTGTGTGTGTGCATGTTTTTCTGTGTGTATGCGTGTGTGTGTGTGTGTGTGTATGCATGTATGAACGTCTGTGATTGAATGTCAGTGCATGTGTATGTAATATGTATTTGTGTGTGTGTGTGAGAGTGCGTGCGTGTTTTTGTGTGTGTACTCTGTGCATGCGTTTGTGTTGGCTGTAGTTGTCCTCCTCACAGCTGTGTTGTGTGATTGAGGGAATTCCTCCTCTATTTTGTCTCTCATGCTAAACTATAATTTTCCCAAAATATCGTCAGCGGCTGTAGAGCTGTTTTACTGCTGCTCCAGAGACACGACTAAACACTTGCTGAAGACTCAAGCCTCTGAGCTCTGACTCTTTCACAATACATGCACACAGTATGTTACATCAATCCGTTTTAGATCTGAATTTAAACATGCAACTATGCAAATGTCATGTCAATATACATTCACCGGCCACTTTATTAGGTACACCTGTCCAACTGCTTGTTAACGCAAATTTCTAATCAGCCAATCACATGGCAGCAACTCACTGCAACTGAAAGGCTACAATTCGCACAGGCTCACCAAAATTAGACAATAGGAGATTGGTAAAACGTTGCCTGGTCTGATGAGTCTCGATTTCTGCTGCGACATTCGGATGGTAGGGTCAGAATTTGGCATCAACAACATGAAAGCATGGATCCATCCTACCTTTTTTTTTTTTTTACATCAGTTACCTGTAACCATTAACTTCCCCAAAAGGAAAAACAAATACTATGTCAATGTAAGTCAATGGTTACAGGTTTCCAGCTTTCTTCAAAATATCTTCTTTGTGTTCAACAGAAGGAAAACAACACAAACTGGTTTGGAACAAGTAAAGGTTGAGTAAATGATGACAATTTTCAATTTTTTGCGTAAACCATCCATTTAAAAAGAAAGAAATTCAAACAAATTTGTTGGTTTTAAAGGGAGATGCTAATAGTCTAATCCTATTTAATGATTTATGTTTAGCTAATAGTGCTCCTCCCAGCAGACTCGGAGATTGGCTGTATTTATACAGTATGTAGCTTATTTAATCATTTTAATATAAAAAAAAGAGTCAATTTAAGATAGTTACAACAATTTAGTTGACATGGAAAGACAGCTTTTTAACTTAGTTTCTTTACTGGCTTATTACCAGGGCCAGACGGAATCTGCTGACGTTTTTTGCTATTTCTGCTGAGAATTTTGGTAAAAATCTGCGGATTTCTGCGGAATTATTTTAGGAGTATCATAACTAAAGCCTTAAAATGTGAAATAAAAATTAATACCTTTTAAACTTTTATTTAATTCCCAGAGATGGGTTGCGGCTGGAAGGGCATCCGCTGCGTAAAATCGTGCTGGATAAGTTGGTGGTTCATTCCACTGTGGCGACCCCGCAAGGGACAAAGCCGACAAGAAAATGAATGAATGAATGAATGAAACTTTTATTTAATGTTTAAAATGCAAATCCAATTAGATTAACAGTAAATAGTTAACTGTAAGTAAATAAACAGAATTAATGATGGGCTAAAAATCTGCGGAAATCTGCGAAAAATCTGCGGAATTCTGCGCGCGCAGATTCCGTGTGGGCCTACTTATTACTTTACATTTAATAGTTTCCTTTAAACATCAATCAGCCATTATTTTTGATTGTCACATTCGTGCATGCTTGTTTTAAACCAAACTATTAGGAGTCTGTCTTCTGTTGGCGCTATTATATACTAGTAGTTACCCTTTTAAATCGCACATTGTTACGTGATTTTTGAGTAGTCTTTGCCTCATCGTTTTTAGTGTTTTATATATACTGTAGTGTCGTTCCCTGTAGCGGTAGGCACGATTAAGACATGTGAAATACAGTTTTACAGGGGCGATTTTAGGATTTCTCTCGCCCTGAACAGATGTGGTTTGCTGATTAAATGAAAAACGAGCTGAAAACGGAGCGGTGGAAGTCTGCCACTGTTTTCATATCAAAATGAAAGTGGACTGAGGCGATCATTTAGTAGTGTACAGTTCAAGAGCTAATCTCAAAACCTTTAAGAGGGCTGAATAGAAATATACAGTAGGAGGGCTAAAGCGACACCCATGCTGTTTCATAAATTTACCTGAATGTTTCAGCGAGACGTCATTCAGTTGACTTGTCGTGGTCTTTGAAAAACTCTCATGAAATTTTCTCACAGCTGCTGTGGTCATCAGGGGCGGGGAATAGCGCAAGTTAAACAAAAATGCACCAGTTGCAACAAATTAAGATGCGAGTTAAAAAAACCTTTGGTATACAGTTAAAGGGGAGGCAAATACACAAAAATTAGGGAAGTTTAATCAGAAAAACAAGTGAGTATACCGAGGGCATTCGCAGTTATTGATCCTTAGAAGTGGTAATACCCAAACAGCTCATGGAAAATAGTAAGCATACTTAGTATACATGTGTATAGCAAGGACTACACCACTGGTGTCAACGCCACAGCCTACCTGAGTATTGTTGCTGACCATGTCCATCCCTTTATGACCACAGTGCACCCATCTTCTGATGGCTACGTCCAGCAAGATAATCCGCCATGTCATAAAGCGTGAATCATCTCAGATGTTTTCTTGAACATGACAATGAGTTCACTGTACTCAAATGGCCTCTACAGTCCCCAGACCTCTCAATCCAATAGAGCACCTTCGGGATGTGGTGGAACGGGAGATTCACATCATGGATGTGCAGCTGACAAATCTGCAGCAACTGTGTGATGCTATCATGTCAATATGGAGCAAAATCTCTGAGGAATATTTCCAGCACCTTGTTGAATCTATGCCACGAAGGATTAAGGCAGTTCTGAAGGCAAAAGGGGGTCCAACCGGGTACTAGTAAGGTGTACCTAATAAAGTGGCCGGTGAGTGTATGCTGTGTCTTATCCTGCAGTTTCATGATCATAGTTATATAGTTATCTACTGATAACAAATAACAATTCAAACATTTGCAATAAAGATGTTCTCATTTAAGGCATTCTTTTATAAAACATTATTATTATAAATCATTATTTTTTGTTACATCTAATGTTGATATATAATGTTTATTGTGTTACTTTAGAGCCACACGGTGGCTCAGTAGTTAGGACTGTCGCTTTACTGCAAGAAGGTCGCTGGTTCGAGCCCCAGCTGGGCCAGTTGGCGTTTCTGTGTGGAGTTTGCATGTTCTCTCAGTGTTGTTTATTGAGTAAACTAAATTGGCTGTAGTGTATGAGTATGTGTGAATAAGTGTGTATGGGTGTTTCCTAGTACTGGGTTGCAGCTGGAAGGGCATCCACTGCGTAAAACATATGCTGGAATAGTTGGCAGTTCATTCCGCTGTGTCGACCCCTGATGAATAAAGGCACTAAGCCGAAGGAAAATGAATGAATGTGTTACTTTATTGTCATGAAGGTGTTCAGCAGTTGTGTGTATGACACTAAGCTCACATTAGTATGTTTCTCTGCTTGTGGAAAAGCTGTCTGATATGAGAGTTGGTTGACATTATATGACTCTCTCATCCACACCTGCTTATGTTGTGGTTTTGTCTGCAACAAAGGTATAATGTGAATATTTTAGTACTTCAAAACATTGGTGTATTAACACGATGAAGTAATCAAATATGGTAGTTTGATGTCAAATTTAGTTTCCTCCATATTTTTAATGATAAAGCACCACACTGTAAGACATATCTTTACCTTTATCTCATTCTTCACTTGTTAAAAAGCTTTACGAGTTACTTTATTCTGTTGAACACAAAAGAAGATATTTTGAAGAATGCTGGTACCATTGACTTCCATTGTATTTTCTTTTTACTACTAAAAAAATCTTGGGTGGGCGACACGGTGGCTCAGTGGGTAGCACTGTCGCCTCACAGCAAGAAGGTTGCTTGTTCTAGTCCCGGCTGGACCAGTTGGCGTTTCTGTGTGGAGTTTGCACGTTCTCCTCATGTTGGTGTGGGTTTCCTCCGGGTGCTCCGGTTTCCCCCACAAACACATGCGCTATAGGTGAATTGAATAAACTAAATTGGGTGTAGTGTATGTGCTTGAATGAGTGTGTATGGATGTTTTCCAGTACTGGGTTGCAGCTGGAAGAGCATCCGCTGTGAAAAACATATGCTGGATAAGTTGGCGGTTCATTCCCCTGTGGCGACCCCTGAATAATAAAGGGACTAAGCCGAAAAGAAAATGAATAAATGAAGTCGTTGGGTGCCAGCAACCAGCATTCTTCAAAATATCTTCTTTTGTGTTCAACAGAAGAAAGTAGCTCATAAGGGTTTAAACACTATACCAGAGAGTAAATGATGAGGTAATGAGCGTTTTTTTTTGGCTGAACTATCCCTTTAATTTACTGTTCAACATGTTAAAGCATGCTAAAATAAATACTGTTCTTTTGGTCTTTCTGTTTGTCAAAAGAATCCAGAAGATGAACCGTTTCCACAGAAATATGAAGCGGCACAGCTGTTTTCAACAATAATATTAATACTAAATGTTTCTTTAGATGTTAGTAATAAATGTTTCTTTCAGGGTAGGGGATAAAATATAGTCTGTACAGTAGAAACATCATTACGTATATGGTAAGTCCCCATGAAGATAGCTGTGTTTGTGTGTGTGTGTTGCTGTGTTAGTGTTTTGCTTCATGTTACTCTGCAGATGTGTGGAATTTAGCCGTCATTCTCTCTCCACCAATCAGAGCGCAGCATCATTTAAACTGTGGGAACTCAAACACACACACACGGGACACACACACGTGTCTTGTTTTGACTTTATCTTCGTCTCTCGTCAGCTCCTGTGTTTGAGGGCAGTAAATGACCCTCTTTTTACCCCCTCAGGTCACATGACTAGCACATGACATGTCACTTCCACTTTTTTTTTTTTTTACCTTGTCCCCATCTAAGGTTGTGTTCAGCATGGCTTTTCCTAGTATCACCTTGCTTTTTCAAGAGTTCACACTTAGCTGATGATCAATAAAGCGTAATTGGCATGCTGTCCCGGGAGAGAGCCCTAAGCTCGTATATCCTCGAGCCCGGGGCTCCCTCCCGTTAGAAGGGCGAGAGGGAAGTTCGAGCTCAGGAAGGTTTTGAGAACTCCCCCGCTTATCGCCGTGTGAAAAGTGTAAACTAAGGTTGTCTTAGGCAGTAATTTGGTTTAGTCGATTGGCTATGGTGTGTGTTTTTGGACGGTGGGAGGAAACCGGGGAACCCGGAGGGTAGGGAAATGTCCTCGAGCTGGAATTCGAAGTCGGGATGCCCTGACCTGCTACTACACCATATGTCAGTGCGCTAACCATTAAGCTATTGCGCTGATAGCCTAGTGGTTAACTGACCTCAAAAGTTTGACCGCTACTGTATATATATTAAATATTTATATCTAATAGATATTACAGTATATATAAATATTTAGGTCTTGTATTTTTTGGATTTTAAATATGTCTTTTATTCACACATTATGTAAACACAAACGTTTATTCTGGATGCTAATAACCACAAATAATCGCCAGCACTAATTATAATATAATAGTTATAAACAGTGTACAGGGAGTGCAGAATTATTAGGCAAGTTGTATTTTTGAGGATTAATTTTATTATTGAACAACAACCATGTTCTCAATGAACCCAAAAAACTCATTAATATCAAAGCTGAATATTTTTGGAAGTAGTTTTTAGTTTGTTTTTAGTTTGAGCTATTTTAGGAGGATATCTGTGTGTGCAGGTGACTATTACTGTGCAGAATTATTAGGCAACTTAACAAAAAACAAATATATACCCATTTCAATGATTTATTTTCACCAGTGAAACCAATATAACATCTCAACATTCACAAATATACATTTCTGACATTCAAAAACAAAACAAAAACAAATCAGTGACCAATATAGCCACCTTTCTTTGCAAGGACACTCAAAAGCCTGCCACCCATGGATTCTGTCAGTGTTTTGATCTGTTCACCATCAACATTGCGTGCAGCAGCAACCACAGCCTCCCAGACACTGTTCAGAGAGGTGTACTGTTTTCCCTCCTTGTAAATCTCACATTTGATGATGGACCACAGGTTCTCTATGGGGTTCAGTCAGGTGAACAAGGAGGCCATGTCATTAGTTTTTCTTCTTTTAGACCCTTTCTTGCCAGCCACGCTGTGGAGTTCTTGGACGCGTGTGATGGAGCATTGTCCTGAATGAAAATCATGTTTTTCTTGAAGGATGCAGACTTCTTCCTGTACCACTGCTTGAAGGTGTCTTCCAGAAACTGGCAGTAGGACTGGGAGTTAAGCTTGACTCCATCCTCAACCCGAAAAGGCCCCACAAGCTCATCTTTGATGATACCAGCCCAAACCAGTACTCCACCTCCACTTTGCTAGCATCTGAGTCGGACTGGAGCTCTCTGCCCTTTACCGATCCAGCCACGGGCCCATCAAGACTCACTCTCATTTCATCAGTCCATAAAACCTTAGAAAAATCAGTCTTGAGATATTTCTTGGCCCAGTCTTGACGTTTCAGCTTGTGTGTCTTCTTCAGTGGTGGTCGTTTTTCAGCCTTTCTTACCTTGGCCATGTCTCTGAGTATTGCACACCTTGTGCTTTTGGGCACTCCAGTGATGTTGCAGCTCTGAAATATGGCAAAACTGGTGGCAAGTGGCCTCTTGACAGCTGCACACTTGACTTTTCTCAGTTCATGGGCAGTTTATTTTGCGCCTTGGTTTTTCCACACGCTTCTTGCGACCCTGTTGACTATTTTGAATGAAACGCTTGATTGTTGGATGATCACGCTTCAGAAGCTTGGCAATTTTAAGAGTGCTGCATCCCTCTGCAAGATATCTCACTATTTTTGACTTTTCGGAGCCTGTCAAGTCCTTCTTTTGACCCATTTTGCCAAAGGAAAGGAAGTTGCCTAATAATTATGCACACCTGATATAGGGTGTTGATGTCATTAGACCACACCCCTTCTCATTACAGAGATGCACATCACCTAATATGCTTAATTGGTAGTAGGCTTTCGAGCCTATACAGCTTGGAGTAAGACAACAAGCATAAATGATGTGGTCAAAATACTAATTTGCCTAATAATTCTGCACTGCCTGTATAATATACATACATATATAATATGTATTGTGTGACATGTTAAATAGTGGTATTGCCCACAGTTTAAATGATCCTAGACTTTAATTCATTGACTGTCTCTTCATAATAGGCTATTTCAAACCCTTTCTTTTTCCAATCAATATCAGTACTGCGTTCATTTTTCAGAGGAGTCATTGTGTTCCCTGCAGCAGTGTCTTATTCCGCCAGTTCTGACCTGGTTTTCTACTCATCCTCTGTTTATTGTGTTGTGTTCAGGTAAGCTCCACCTGAGTCGCTTTCTAAAGCTCTTCATATGTTTGTGCGTGTGTGTGTGTGTGTGTGATTGCCGCTCTCTGATTGGACATCAGCGCAGGTGTTGTCTGTCATTTGAGCCGTGATTGGTGAAAGAAGCTGTCAATCAGTGGCTGGAATGTTGGCTTCTCTCCGAGAACAATAGCAGGAGGGATTGTGTTCGGAAAGCCTGAGGAATCCCTCCTGGATTTTACCGCATTCCTTTGAGGAGCAGGAGAACAGGCCTCCTGTCTCGCATTATTATTTCATTATGCGTTCTGTGTCTTCATGTTATGTCACACTGAAGCACTGGAAATGACCATACATCTATTTTTGCTGTTTTTTAAAATAAAAAAGTTAATAGCAATTAGTTAAAAGGGGCGACACGGTGGCTCAGTGATTAGCACTGTCGCCTCACTGCAAGAAAGTTCCTGGTTCGAGCCTCGGCTGGGTCAGTTGGCATTTCTGTGTGGAGTTTGCATGTTCTCCCTGTCTTGGCGTGGGTTTCCTCCACAGTCCAAACACATGCGCTATAGGGGAATTGAATAAACTAAATTGTCCATAGTGTATGTGTGTGAATGCAAGAGTGTATGGGTGTTTCCCAGTCCTGGGTTGCAGCTGGAAGGGCATGGAAAATGAATGAATGAATGAAATAGGTAAAAGTTATTAGTACACAGACAGAACACCCCACACATAATCTGCATGTGCAGAAATCAGCAGATTTTTAGCCCATCATCGAGGGCTAAAAATGTATTTACTTGTGTAAATGTGTTTAAATTTATATTTATTCAGTTTTTAAATTAATTTCAGTAATAATACTGACTAATATGAAAATGTTCATATGATTTATTTACAATACAGTTTGTAAAGTAATAATTTCTGTCTCTTAGTAGATCTATTATATGAGAAACTTGCTTTGTTTACCAAATAAGTGGATCTAATTGGATGTGCACTGTAAACATTAAATAAATGTTAAAAAGTTTTTATTTCATATATTAAGTTTTTTGTTACGATACTCCCAAAATCATTCCGCATAAAGCAGAAATAGCAAAAAATGTCCGCAGATTCTATCTGGCCCTTGTTATTAATAACGAATAAAGTAAATAGTAACTAATACATTTATAGTAATTAATAAGAAACATTGTTTTCTGAAGAAACATTTCTGATTTTGATTGTAAAGCAATAATGTGCACCTTTGTAAAGCTGTGTTAAAACAATCAATATTGTGAAAAGCGCTCTACAAATAAACTTGAATCAAATCATGTAATACAATGTTATTTGTACCGTAAATTATGATTAAAATCATGCAAAAATCCAGGAAACCTGAATGCCAATCAATCTTTTTCTGTAGGAAAAAACAAATAAATAAATAAAAATAAATATATATCTATATATATATATATATATATATATATATATATATATATATATATATATATATATATATATATATATATATATATATATATATATATATATATATATATATATATAGTTGCAATCAGAATTATTAACCCCCCCGAATTATTAGCCCCCCTGTTTATTTTTTCCCCAATTTTTGTTTTAACAGAGAGCAGATTTTTTCAACAGATTTCTAAACATATTAGTTTTAATAACTCATTTATAATAACTGATTTATTTTATTTTATTTTTACTTTGCGATAATGGCAGTTAATAATATTTGACTAGATATTTTTCAAGACACTTTTATACAGCCTAAAGTGACATATAAAGGCTTAACCAGGTTAAGCAGGTTAACTAGGCAGGTTAGGGTAATTAGGCAAGTTATTGTTTAGTGATAGTTTGATCAAAAATATATAGCTTAAAGGGGCTAATAATATTAACCTTAAAATGGGTTTTAAAAAATTAAAAACTGATTTTATTCTAGCCGAAATAAAACAAATAAGACTTTCTCCAGAAGAGAAAATATTATCAGATACTGTGAAAATTTCCTTGCTCTGTTAAACATCATTTTTAAAATATATATTAAAAAAAAAATTAAAGGGGGTTTAATAATTCTAATTGCAACTAACTGTGTGTGTGTGTGTGTGTGTGTGTGTGTGTGTGTGTGTGTGTGTGTGTGTGTGTGTGTGTGTGTGTGTGTGTGTGGGTATATGTGTGTGTGTGTGTGTGTATATACATGTATGGTTTCCAGTCATTTCCAGGCTGGTCTTAGCTGGTCAGGCTGGAAAATGACCAGCTAAAACCAACTTGACCAGACTGGTTTAAGCTGGACATAGCTGGTTTTGGCTGGGCTCTCAGCCTGGCTAGGCTGGTTGAGCTGGTTTTAGCTGGTCATCTCCCAGCATGACCAGCTAAGACCAGGCTGGAAATGGCTGGAAACCAGCTTGGAAATGGCCAAAACCCCTCTAAAACCAGGCTGGTTGACCAGCTAAAACCAGCCAACCATCCTAGGCTGGTTTAAGCTGGATTTTTCAGCAGGGGTGAGGGTTGGGTTTAGGTTAGGGGTAGTGGCTAAGTGGTTCTTACAGCTTAAAATACATTACGCCTACGACGAATGCTCATAAACCACCAATGGGCTACTAATGTCTGTGTATGTGTGTAAGAGAGAGAAAGAGAGACAGAGAAAAAGACTTTGGTGGTCCGCTGTCTGCAGGTCTGGACTGGTTGTGTGCATTTTGAGGTAATGTTTTCTGCTCTGTGTGTGTGTGTGCCTTTATGTGCGTGTTTACATTATTCCTTTGATGAACACAGTTGCCATCACTCACTCAACACAGAAGTGTGTGTGTGTGTGTGAATCCCTTCTTTCCGCTGCGAATCAGGACTGTCAGGATGAAACACTTTCTTTGTTGAAACTGCGTAAATAGAAAGTAAAAGCACACATTCAGCACTGATACTCTTAGCATCGACTGACAGCAGAGCCCTCCACTAATACTGACATCCTGAGAGGGAAGATGACCGAGGAAAAATGACTTCTTGTTTAGTCATTTGATCTTTAATATACACGATTAACTTTAACATTATTTTCCTGTTTTATTAACATGAATCTTAAGCCCCTGATGTATTGTCAAAAGCCTCTAATCTTTTGGAATATGTTGCACTTAACAAAAATAGGTTGTGTAACATTTATTTTGTTATCCAAGAACTTAAAATAACCACACTGCACTGTCGTCATTCAGTCATTATTTTGAGGAGCTGAAGCTGATACAACTGTTTCGCGAAACTGAATAGATTCAACTACTTATGAAGCTTAATATTTCTTTTCACAGTATAAAATGTGTGTAGTTTTGGTTAAATAAAATAACTAATCAAGAAAATATCCGTCATATAAATAAATACATGCAAATCATTCAGAAAAACGTAAATTGTACTAGCTTTCTAGATATGATATAGCTATCTAGACATATAAACAAGACGAAGACATGGGGAAGAGATATTGTATCTCAATGGGACATTCCTGGTTAAATAAGTAAATAAATAAAGTGTTAAATAAATAAATGTATCTATACTAGATAATTAAGACCTATCTTGTGCAACCCCAAATCAGAAAAAAGTTGGGACAATATGGAAAAAGAAAGTGGTGATTTCTAAATTTACTTTGACTTATATTTCATTGCAGACAATACAACAAACATTATTTAATTTAATTTTTTAAATTATTATTAAGATTTTTTTCAAAATAAACACGTCTACCAAAGTTTGTTCTTGTAACACATTTCAAAAAAGTTGTAACAGTTAGGCATTTACCAATTTATAATGTTTCCATTCCTTTTCACAACACTTAAAAGTCGTTTAGGGACTGAAGACACTAAGTGATGAAGTGTTTAGGTGTAATTTTGTCCCATTCTTCCTGCTAACAAGTCTTAATATGGGCAACAGCATAGGGGTCTTCGTTGTTGCATTTTGCGCTTCAAACTACACCACACATTCTCTATTGGAGACAGGTCGGGACTGCAGGCAGGCCAGTCAAGTACCTGTATCCTCTTCCTTCGCAGCCAGGACTTTGTAATGCGTAAATATTTGCTCACTGATTTGCTCATGAATTACGTTAACTTGCCTAATTAACCTAGTTAAGCCTTTAAATGTCACATTAAGCTGAATACGAGTATTTTGAAAAATATCTAGTCAAATATTATTCACTGTCATCATAGCAAAGATAAAGGAAATCAGTTATTAGAAATGAGTTATTAAAACTGTTATGTTCACAAATGTGTTGAGAAAAATTGTCTTTACGTTAATCAGAAATTTGGGAAAAAATATACAAGAGGGCTAATAATTCAGGAGGGCTAATAATCCAGGAGGGCTAATAATTCAGGAGGGCTAATAATTCAGGAGGGCTAATAATCCAGGAGGGCTAATAATTCAGGAGGGCTAATAATTCAGGAGGGCTAATAATCCAGGAGGGCTAATAATTCATGAGGGCTAATAATCCAGGAGGGCTAATAATTCAGGAGGGCTAATAATCCAGGAGGGCTAATAATTCAGGAGGGCTAATAATTCAGGAGGGCTAATAATTCAGGAGGGCTAATAATTCAGGAGGGCTAATAATCCAGGAGGGCTAATAATTCAGGAGGGCTAATAATTCAGGAGGGCTAATAATCCAGGAGGGCTAATAATTCAGGAGGGCTAATAATTCAGGAGGGCTAATAATTCAGGAGGGCCAATAATTCAGGAGGGCTAATAATTCATGAGGGCTAATAATTCAGGAGGGCTAATAATTCATGAGGGCTAATAATTCAGGAGGGCTAATAATTCAGGAGGGCTAATAATCCAGGAGGGTTAAAAATTCAGGAGGGCTAATAATTCAGGAGGGCTAATAATTCATGAGGGCTAATAATCCAGGAGGGCTAATAATTCAGGAGGGCCAATAATTCAGGAGGGCTAATAATTCATGAGGGCTAATAATTCAGGAGGGCTAATAATTCAGGAGGGCTAATAATTCAGGAGGGCTAATAATTCAGGAGGGCTAATAATTCAGGAGGGCCAATAATTCAGGAGGGCTAATAATTCATGAGGGCTAATAATTCAGGAGGGCTAATAATTCAGGAGGGCTAATAATTCATGAGGGCTAATAATTCAGGAGGGCTAATAATCCAGGAGGGTTAATAATTCAGGAGGGCTAATAATTCAGGAGGGCTAATAATTCATGAGGGCTAATAATCCAGGAGGGCTAATAATTCAGGAGGGCTAATAATTCAGGAGGGCTAATAATTCAGGAGGGCTAATAATTCATGAGGGCTAATAATCCAGGAGGGCTAATAATTCAGGAGGGCTAATAATTCAGGAGGGCTAATAATTCTGACTTCATCTGTAAATCACATTAAAAAGGCAATTAACCTTATTCATACTTAAAACCCAGTATTTAACATTGTAATGTCAGTCGGCACAATTACATTTGATATACATTTTTCTTTGCTTGAAGTTGCCTAAAATGTCTTTTTTTCTAATTATTCTTTAGGGTTTTCACCTTTATTGATAGGACAGGAAAGTGTGAGGAGTAGAGATAGGGGAAGGATCGACAAAGGACCTCGAGCCGGGAATCGAACTTGGGTCACCCCGAGCACCTCGGTGCTACAGTTGAAGTCAGAATTATTAGCCCCCCTGAATTATTAACCCCCCTGTTTATTTTTTTCCCCAATTTCTGTTTAACAGAGAGAAGATTTTCTCAACACATTTTTAAACATAATAGTTTTATTAACTCATCTCTAATAACTGATTTATTTTATCTTTGTCATGATGACAGTAAATAATATTTGACTAGATATTTTTCAAGACACTTCTATACAGCTTAAAGTGACATTTAAAGGCTTAACTAGGTTAATTAGGTTAACTAGGCAGGTTAGGGGAATTAGGGTAAGTTATTGCGTAATGATGGTTTGTTCTGTAGACTATCGAGAAAAAAATATAGCTTAAAGGGGCTAATAATATTGACCTTAAAATGGCTTTTAAAAAATTAAAAACTGCTTTTATTCTAGTCGAAATAAAACAAATAAGACTTTCTCCAGAAGAAAAAATATTATCAGACATACTGTGAAAATTTCCTTGCTCTGGTAAACATAATTTGGGAAATATTTAAAAAAGAAAAAAAATTTACAAAAGGGGGGCTAATAATTCTGACTTCAACTGTACATGGTTTCCGCTACATCCATTCTTCCATGACGGGGCGCCACACCAAAATTCATCCCACCACAGCTACATTACAGCTTCTCATTCAAAACATTCAGTCGTTGTTGTTTTTTTTTTTTTAAACAGCGGGTTATAATCGCACCAAAACGTATTAAAAGGTAAGTCAATTATAACAGCGTGAACTTTTCTGTAATCGTAGTAGTGCTGTGCAATATTTGTTTAACCCTGTAAGATGACATGCTGGGGTGCGTTTCCCAAACAACGACGTAACTCGCGGCTGAACTATCATAGTTCGATGCATCGTTTGGCAAAATAACGATGTAGTGACGAGTGTTTCCCAAAACCCCTAGTTTCTCTGTCGCAGATCCATCGCTTGAACCACATTAGTTATAGCGTAAAACGCCCATAATGATGCTCTAAACGGGGTGGAGTAACTTCTTTAGAGAACAACCCCATCATTTCTTTGTGCAAATTATATTGTTTTACACAAACACGCATTTCAAATAAAATCCAATATTAGTTTTGGTAAAAAACATGCACTTGTTTTCCATATTAAATAAAATAAATGTAAATGGCACATATAGGGCCAATGTTTGCTTTACTAATATTATTGAGAAGTTGAACATTACATATTCTATTCTAAAACATAAAATCACTTACAAAAGCAAACACTATTCTAATATCATATATAAATCATATAAATAAATAAATAATGAGGCGATTTATTATAAATATATTTACTTTAATAATAATATTAATGATGATGATGATGATGATGATGATTATTATTATTTAGGATATTGTTTATTTATTAAAAAAAATTTAATCAATTTGACACATGCAAACCACAGCAGAAAGTTCTAACCAACAGGCCCATGTCATATACAGCAGAGAAACTTAATAAATACCCACTATAAAATAAAAGACTTAACGTATGCTATGTTTTTTATTTTCACAAGCTTTGGCGATGTAACATAATTTCCGCTTTTAAATATACCTATAGCTTTCGCCATGAGGCTGTGTTCAAAATGATATCAATGTTTTCAAAGTGCACCGCGAAGGGGAGCACAATTGTAAACATGAAGATCGCTAAAACTGAACTGTAAAATACTTTGAAAGCAAATTACACCTAAGAGAGATGACCTTAATGCTTTTTTATTGTTAATAATTGCAACTTTGAATTTTAGAATGTTCTAAATGAATAGGGCATAGGAGGGATAAGTGGGAATAGAACACAGCCAGGAACTATGCTTTTAACTACAGCTCCAGAGGTGTCGTTTCAAGTGCTCAAGTTTGCGACGCAGTTTGCGAATGTTCGTTGGAGCGATGGATTTGGGAAACGGCAAATCAAAGAACTATGTGTGTAACGACGGAACTTGCGACCTTAGTTGGCTAACGATGGTTTGGGAAACGCACCCCTGGCTGACTGACTGACTGACAGGGCTGCGTGATGCGTGAGGCCAGCAAACACGACGCAGCTTTCAGTTATGATAATTATACTTTATAGCCTATGGCTCTGCATACAAAGACTTTATCTCGCTGGAGTTTATAGCCGTTTCACTTTACTTCAGAAAGCATTAATGCACCTCTGTAGGTCTATTGGAGACATTCATATTCCTAGCAAATCTAATAAATGTTGGAGACATTTACATAAACGCACTAAATGTCATTCAGCAGCGTTTATTTGAGAGCGCACAAGTAAATCTGCACTTGAGCAGTGTATATTTGAGGGCGTGCAGGAAGCTTTGTGCACGAACAGAGGAAATTGGCGAACAAGCAAAGAGATGCGCATGCTCGTATTACATAAATGTGATCTCGACTTGTAAAACTGCGCTCACCACATTTGTCATTGAAATAACGACATTGGTAGTTGGTAGATCTGTGTAAAAGGCCTGCCGCCACAGCTGTAGAAAATCCTAGAGGAAACACTGGATCAATTGTTATCTTAGCGATGTGTCATTTTATGACTGTTGTCATAGTAAAGTATGTGTGTGTTTGTGTGTGTTCAGGTTATCTGTCCCGTGTGCTGAGGAATTACACCGAACAGGCGTGTGACGGAGAATTCCTGACTTTTCGCTGCCCTCCCAGAACCTCCATCACCGTCCAATCAGCTTTCTACGGCAGAGCAGACTCTGCCCACTCACCTCAGTGCACCTCCCCTTACATCAGTGCTGGAACGCACACAGTGAACGACATCATTTCCTGTCATGTGTCAACATCCTTGCAGGTGAATAGTTAGGAGAAATTTAATGTATTTCCATATTAATTGATAGACCAGAGAATATTATTGTTGTATTTTAATTTTAGTAGAGGGGCGGCACGGTGGCTCAGTGGTTAGCACTTTTGCCTCACGGCAAGAAGCTTGCTCGTTCGAGTCCCAGCTGGGCCAGTTGGAATTTCTGTTTGGAGTTTGCATGTCCTCGTGTTGGCGTGGGTTTTCTTCAGGTGCTCCGGTTTCCCCCACAGTCCAAACACATGTGCTATAGGGGAATTAATATAAACTAAATAGGCCGAAGTGTATGTGTGAATGTGAGAGTGGATGGGTGTTTCCGGATTGCGACTGGAAGGGCATCCACTGTGTAAAACATATGCTGGAATAGTTGGCGGTTCATTCTGCTGTGGCGACCTCTGATAAATCAGAGACTAAGCTTAAGGAAAATGGCTGAATGAATTTCAGTAGAAGTTTTTGTCATTTTGTTATGTTCTTTTGACATTTTTATTTATTTATTTATTTATTTTAGTTTTATTTTGCTTTATATTTTATTTCAGTTTCTTATGCTTTTGTCATTTTATATATTTATATTTATTACATTAAGCTTTGTTGATTTTTCTGAATCTGTCAGTTTTCTGAATCTGGCATATTATTATAGTGTTTTAATTAATTTTAGTAGAAGTTTTTGTCATTTTGTTTTTGTTCTTTTGGCATTTTTATTTATTTATTTATTTATTTATTTTTTGTTTTATATTTTATTTCAGTTTCATATGCTTTTGCCATTTTATATTTTATATTGTTATATTTTATATTGTTTTATTTAATATTTTTATATTTATCACATAAAGCTTATTACACAGTTTTGTCATTTTATTTGTTATTGCTTTTTAAAATCTATAAATTTAGCTTTCATTTATTTCCACTTCATTAAATATTTTCATAATTTTTAGCTATTTTTAATGTCTATTTATCTTTTAATTTTTATTAATATTTTCTTTTCTTTTTTGTAATTTTATGCAGTTTTATTTCTTTTTTGTTTAACGGTGTTAGTGATTATTAATTTACTTTAATTTGAATTTACTTAGTCTTTCTTGCATCTACAGCGGGGAAAATAAGTTGAACACGTCACCATTTTTCTCAGAAAACATATTTCTATTGGTGCCGTTGAATTTTTCACAGAATATTGGTAACAACCAAAGAAATCCAAATATGTAAAGAAAACGAACTAATTAGCTTAAATGAGGTTATGTATAATAAAATGAAATAATGCAGAGAAAAAGTATTGAACACATGAAGAAAGAGAGGTGTACAAAGGCAGTGAAAGCCCAGACAGCAGCTGAAATCTCTCAGTAGTTCTTCAGCAACTCTCTGCTCTTCCTGTCTGTAATGAATGTAAATGAATATCAGCTGCTTCAGTCCGACATCTACATTAGCAGGATGATGAAGATGAAACCAGGGTGGACATTTCAGCAAGACAATGATCCAAAACACAGCCAAGGAAACTCTCAGATGATTTCAGAGAAAGAAAACCAAGCTGTAGAATGGCCCAGCCAATCACCTGATATGAATCCAATAGAGAATACAAACTAAAGCTCAGATTTGATAGACGAGACCCACAGAACCATCAAGATGTTTACACTCTGTTGAAGTCTGTGAGAAACTCACACCTGAGCATTGCATGTGACTTCATTCTCCATATGAGAGGCGTCTTTAAGCTGCCATCACCAAAAAAGCCTTTTATATATAGTATTAAACACATTTCAGTAGTTCAGCGCTTTCTCCTCTGTCGTTTCATTGTTATTACACAGAACTCATTTTTCAGATTTTTTTGTTTTGTTTTATTTTTATGTTTGTATTGTTTGTGTTTTTACCAAAATCTGTGCTGCGTCCCAATTCGCACACTTATACTGCGACCTAAAAGTATGTACTTTTTTTGTGGACGAAAAATATATACTTTTGAGTGTGTAACAGAAAAGTATGCAAGCTTTGGGACATACTACTTCCTCGTTTCACAGATCGTTGTGTTGCTTAGTTAAGAGCCCTGTCAATCATCCACATTTCTCTCGTATTTAATTTCCTACCTTATTGGAGAAGCAGCAGCAGGATAATCTCCCATTCAAGAGTCTTTCATGCAAAGAAATCTCCTCAGGTCTTTGGATAATTCTGCATTCAGACGGTAATGTCCAAACACGTCTTTATATAAGTTCAGTATTGTTGTTGCAGATGAAATATAACACAGACAGCGGTATTTAAATATTCTCCAGTGGGCTAGATATTAATTAACAGTCATACAAACATCTTTACCGAAGCCTCTCTGCTTGACGGTTGGTCTCGCGCGTCCATCAGGTTTGTAGTTTGTAGTTTGTTTACACTTTTCACCCGCGTTTTGTAGTTCTAATCGAATTCACGTCCAACGCGCAATGAATTGTGGGCAATATCAGCGGCTAGAGTACGGACGCTTCTACACTTAAAATTTTGACCGGAAATAGTAAACCATCCGGGAGTTTTTGGCATACTCTTTTCAACATACTACGATTTGGGACATACTAATTCTATTTTCACATACTATTTAGGACGAATAGTATGCGGATTGGGACGCAGCACTGGTTTAATTTCATGTCAACAGCTCCTTTTAGAAATATTATTCCCAGGAAGAAAACATGACGTGTTCAATACTTATTTTCCTCGCTGTATTTATTTTTTCTTGTATCTTTTTCTCAGAAATGTAGCAGATTAGAGAATTGAAGGTGGTTTTGATCATTGTTTGATGTTGTCTTTGGTAGATTTAAAGTGAATGCGTGTGTGTTCATGTGTGTGGCACTGTATTGAATCATAATGAGGGTTTTTTCGCATTTCAATTCATTTTGTTTTGTATAAGTTTAATAATCCAAATGCATGTGGTGAAAGTGTGTGAGTGTGTGTGTTTGTTGCGGCAGCAGCTTGTTTGATCTGCGGCGTCTCTGACAGCACACACACGCGTGATTTACTGTTTCACACTTAGTAAAACCGCACGCCATAAACACACACATGTAGAGCGCTGTGTGCTGGAGTCAGATTACACTCCTGTGTTTTTATGCCTGAGGGAAGGAATCCACTGCGGGAAGATGTAAGCTGTGGAATGCATTTACCTGGATGAAAAGAGCTGTCTGTTTTACTTGATCTGTCTGTCTGTCTGTCTGTCTGTCTGTCTGTCTGTCTGTCTGTCTGTCTGTCTGTCTGTCTGTCTGTCTGTCTGTCTGTCTGTCTGTATCTGCCTATCTTCATCTGTTTGTTTTTCTGAATCTGTGTCTGAATAT
>LR812538.1:55158455-55235955 GCA_903798195.1 Danio kyathit | reverse complement strand
TGTCTGTCTAAATCTGCATGTCTTCATCTATCTGTTTTTTCTCTGAATCTGTCTCTGAATCTGTCTTCATCTGTCTGTTTTTCTAAATCTGTCTTCATCTGTTTTTAGTAATCTGTCTTTCTGAACCGGTCTGTCTGTCTGTCTGTCTGTCTGTCTGTCTGTCTGTCTGTCTTCATCTGTCGGTTTTTCTGAATGTCTTTTTTTATCTGTCTGTCTCACAGCTTCTGTCTGTCTCTCTGCAGAAAATGCTGGATGAATGTGAGGACAGACGGAGATGTCAGGTTCTCGTCAACAGTCGTTTGTTTGGGACGGACCCCTGCCCGAACATCAGCAAATACCTCAGTGTGCGCTACAAGTGCAGGCCGAGTGAGTTTCACACACACACACACACACACACACACACACACACACACACACACACACACACACACACACACACACACACACACACACACACACACACACACACACACACACACACACACACACACACACACACACAGCGTTTTCAGCAGGTTATTGTGTTCTGTTAGCTGAGCAGAGAGAAATCTGTCCACGTCTTTCCTTCCTCTCATGCAGGTCTGGAAAATAAAGCTCTGCACCTCAGTCACAGGTCACTGTGTCTGTTAAAGCTCCATAGACACAAACGCACACTGGTTTCAGCTCAATGACCACACTTTTGTCTTCTATAGAGGTGCTTTATAGCTGATCCTAAGATTTTTAAAGTCTTCTAGAAATAAAAAAATTATAAAAAATATTGTGGTGTTAGTATTAATTCAGTTCATATGTATTTCTGTAGAACTTTTTACAATGTAGATTATGCCAAAGCAGCTTAACGTGGATGAAGAGAGTAATATGATATCGTACCTGGACCAGGCCTTTAATATTTTTTCCAAACATAATAATTTGAGAGTGAAAATGTTTGGACTGTGATCAGGGCCGGCCCTGTACATTTGGGGGCCCTAAGCAGAGTAATTTTTGGGCCCTACCTTGCTCTAAATAGTGGAGTATTGCCATTGCAAACCGGCCCACAATGATTATATTGCTTATTAAATACAATCAATAAAACAGAAAAGTAAAGCCTGATTTCTTCTACTCACTAACTGTCTGAATGATTTGGATATTTTAAAACCACTGTTTTGTCAACTAGCAGCTTCAAAAATGAAGAATTAAACAATCTTTAATAAAGGGACCAGTGATTCCTACTTTGCGTCTTTCCCATGTGTTTAAAACATATTCTATTAATTATTACCAGATTGAAGATTCCTTAGCTAAAGATTCTAGATTGAGTGTTTTTTTTAATTAATTCCAAAAGCAAAAAACATGCAATGAAACGACACTGAATAATAACTAGCCAAAAGTGAAAATGCATTACTTAGTAATAAAATATACACTCTGAACTCATTAAAAACTAAAAAAAACAACAACAAAACAATTAACATTAATTCAAAAATGTATCTATAAATAATAAAATCAATAAGCAAATAATATAAAGTAAATATGAAAAATATTAATATACATAACATATAAGAAAAAGGTAAACAACAAATACTGGGTTAATGGTAATACCCAAACACAATGTTATTCCTTTCAGTCACCTTCCCTGTTCCTTACATTTCAGAATCAGAATCAGAAAGAGCTTTATTGCCAGGGATGTTCACACATACGAGGAATTTGTTTTCGTGACAGAGCTTCTACAGTGCAACAGAATTACAGACAGGACTAAAAAACAGATAATAAATATATTTTAAAAATAGAAGTAAGTAGTGAATGCAAATATATAAATTGACAAGTGTATGTACAGTAGAGGTGTGAACCTACACTGGTCTCACGGTTCGGTTCGGTTACGATTATCATGCCATCGATTCGGTTCAATTCGATATTTCGGTGCATCACGGTGCATTGACGATTCTTTCCATACACAGTTTTATATTTTCTTCACAGCACAGCAATTATTGTATTAAAATGTATAAATATATTTATATACTATTTGTAAAACAATTTTGTCCTTTAATACAAACAGTCATACATATATAAACTGTACCTTTAAACAAGACCATTTTGAGGGATGTAAACAAAAGGTCCTAACGTATTTCCTGTTTTACATTTTTAATTTCCATTGCTTCTGAGAATCCAAAAAGGTCCACATATTGATAAATAGTGTTATGACGGCTGATTTAAAACCAAGTTATGATTGAATTGCCTCTTGTTACAGTTAGGAAATAGTTTAAAGTCAAGCAGGAAATGTTCATGGGCCAATGACATGACCACATTGAAATGGTCTATAGCAAATAAACAAATATAAATATCCCGCTCGCTTTCTACCAAGTTCTTTCTTACACCCCTTTGATTAGTCACGCGCTCAACAGGAAGGGCTGTGATTGGCTCTTACACGCTGGCGCTCTTCACAGATGCGCTCATGGGCCAGTGAGAGAGAGAGAAATGGAGATTACTTTCATTTTCTTAATCGCCGTGAAATAGGGGCTTTTGCTGTAAGTGTCAGAGAAACAGAGTTCAGCAAACACACACGAAGTGAAATTGTGCACAGTTTCAGAGTTTTTGCGTAGTTAGAGCATTGTATATACTCGCGGCTCGCCTCCCTCGCCATAGTAAGCTACGGCGACATAGTGCATGTGAGATAAATGACGTCAGTACATTATAACCGGTTATGATTATTACTGAACCGATACCGAATTGTCCGCGCCTGCATCGCGGTGCACTGAAGAAACGATTAATTTTGACACCCCTAATGTACAGCTATATTACTATATACAACATTATATTTGCAGCTGTTATGTGCAAATTGGCATGTAAAGTGTGTTGTTAAATAAGTGTATGTGTGTGTAATAAGTGTATAGCAGGTAGTGATGTTGGTTCCACAGTTATTATCATCAAGTGTTCATGACATGGATTGCCTGTGGGAAGAAACTGTTTCTGTGTCGGGCTGTTCTGGTGCGCAGTGCTCTGTAGCGTTCAAAGTGGCAGTGTGCTGGGTGTGAGGGGTCCAGAGTGATTTTGGCAGCCCTTCTGCTCGCTCTGGATAAGTACAGTTCTTGGAGAGTAGGGAGGGTTGTACCAATGATTCACTCAGCAGTCCGAACTATTCGACGTAGTCTTCGGAGGTCGGATTTGGTAGCTGAGCTAAACCAGACAGTTATTGATGTGCAGATGACTGATTCAATGATGGAGGTGTAGAACTGTTTCAGCAATGGACGCCGTTTTTAGTCTGGACCCTGCATTTAAGATCCAGACATAACTTTTATAAACACATGTCTCAGGAAAAATATTACCAGTGTGCAAAATATGTCAGTGACAGACACTTCAGTACTATTGCATTTTAGTAAAATGCTTAAAAAAAAAAAAACGGGTCTGTAAAACCAGGAAAAAACTAAATATTTTATATAAGTAGACTATGTTTATTAATCTGTAATTGCCTATTTTCGATAAATGTGCTATTAGATTATGATTTTATTATATCATATAGATTTGTGATGTCATTTTTCCCCTCAGTTTTTCTACGCCTGAAGGATAACGTTAGTTTCGTAACATTTTCGCGGTCCAATTTCCAAAATAAATCAGGTATATAACAGGACAGGCAACGAAGCAAAGGCCATGGCTGTGTCTTTGCACAGATTCACTTGTGGTGACCGGTCGGTCTTACAGGTTACCCTGGAAGAACAAACTTGAACCGCGAGAACACAGATAATGTGTTATGAGAAATGAGATGCTGCGAGCTTCCTGTTGATCACATGACTTTCACACAAAAACTATTTCAACTTTAATAAAATAGTGATTTGTTTTTTCTTTTTAGTGAAAATGTATAAATATTTAAGTCCTAAAGCACTGTCAATGAAAGTAATTTGTAAAATACAAATAAAAACAATTCCAGCAAGAAAACGGCTTGCACCACCAGTGGGTTGTGGGGGCCTCCTAGTGGCGGCGGGGCCCTAAGCAGCCGCTTAGTTCGCTTGTAGGGAGGGCCGGCTATGACTGTGATCTTACGTTTGTTGTTAGATTAGTTCCAGTTTTGGCTTTGCTACTGACTAATCTAATGTATATGCACAAGCATCCAAACATCCAAAGCTTGCAGTTTGTCACTTCTGCCTGAAATGGATCAACAGTTTTTTTTTTTTTTTTACATCAGCACATACTTCAGTTTCTCATCAATTTTTTTGTCCAATCAAATGCTTTATAGTGTGTGTTTTCTCTCTGTAGATGAGTACAAGAGTAAGGTGGTGTGTGAAGGAGAGCGTCTGCGGTTGGGCTGTAAGACAGGGATGCAGATCGCGGTTTATTCTGCCATGTTCGGCCGCACACAGCAGGGCACGCTGGAGTGTCCTCCACACCACCAGAGGGCGCCATCTGTTGGTAAGACATCACGTGTCACTTTCACCAGCTGTGAAAAAGTGACAATTTTTTTCTTTAAAGTTGCCATGAAAGAAGTTAAGATTGTCCTTTTTTCCTCTATTTAAATTTAAATTTTTGGGTGAAATGAGAAAGAACCAATTCCCCTACCACAGCTATGCTGATGACACTCAGATCTACTTAGCCTTACTGCCTAATGACTTCAGCCCCATTGACACCCTCTGCCAATGCATTGATGAAATTAACAATTGGTTCAGTAAACAAAGAGAAAACTGAAGTCATTGCGTTTGGGAACAGAGATGAGGTTCTCAAGGTGAATGCGTACCTTTGCTCTTAGGGTCAAACAACAAAAAATAATCTTGGTGTGACTCTGGAGTCAGATCTGAGTTCCAGTAGTCATGTCAGCGCAGTAACTAAATCAGCTTAAAAACATTGCAAGAATCACATGCTTTGTTTCCAGTGAGGACTTAGAGAAACTTGTTCATGCTTTTATCAGCAGCAGGGTGGATTACTGTAATAGACTCTTCACTGGCCTTCCCAAAAAGACAGTCAGACAGTTGCAGCTCGTCCAGAACGCTGCGGCCAGGATTCTGACCAGAACCAGAAAATCAGAGCACGTCACACCTGTCCTCAGGTCTTTACACCGGCTCCCGGTTACATTCAGAATAGATTTTGAAGTATTACTACTTGTCTATAAATCACCAAATGGCCTAGAACCTCAATACATTACAGATATGCTCACTGAATACAAACCTAACAGATCACTCAGATCTTTAGGATCAAGTAAATTAGAAATTCCAAGAGGTCAGTCAAAGCAGGGTGAATCGGCTTTCAGCTACTAACAGCGCCCCCTGCTGCTGGAATCCAGAAATGATCAGATGTGCTCCAACATTATGCACATTCAAATCAAGACCGAAAACACATCTGTTTAGCTGTGCCTTCACTGAATGAGCTCTGTGCTACGTTCAACAGATCGCACTATTATGTCTTTCATTTTCTTTTTCATTCTTTTATAACCTGCTTTAACACATTTGTATCTGTTTTTATCTGTTTTTTTTATCATTTTTAATTCTTTTAGTCACTTTTATTTTCTTCTTTTTTTTATTCCTGTTTATGTAAAGGACTTTGAATTGCCACTGTGTATGAAATGTGCTATATAAATAAACTTGCCTTGCCTTGCCTTGAACTGTCTCTTTAAGATGCGCTTATGCAATTATCAAAACGTCTTCACTAGGGTTGGGCCGATAGACGATGTCATCGTCCATTGCCGATGGCCGATAGACATCACGATGCTGAGCCGGCATCGCGATCCATCGCAAACCCGCCCGTGAAAAATACACACTCAGGCCCCGTTTACACTAATACAGCTTACTTTTAAAATGGCATTTTAGAACGAAAATGACCCACGTCCACACTGGTGTTTCATCTAGCATTTCTGAACAGCCCTCCATCCACTAAAAACGCACATCATGTGACCACACACACACATACAGCCACAGACACACACACACACACACACACACACACACACACACACACACACACACACACACACACACACACACACACACACACACACACACACACACACTGTCATGCGCTCGTCTGAGCTGCAGAGAACAGTGTACGTCGGACAGTTTATCAAAGATGTATCTCTGGATCGTGTCTCACTATAGTTGTTAAACGTGATATTTAATTAATCTTGTCTCTATCCAGGGCTTAATTTGTGCTGGAACACTCCGGATCCTGATCCGGCACCTCATTTTACCGATCTCCGTCCTCAACCGCCCTCCTCCCCTGTCCACTGTTCATTTTCACTTTGTTCCGCGACTCCCCAACCCTCTTCACTTTCGTCCGCGACACCTCAGTGGCGCTCACTTTTGTCCGCGAGCAACCCCCGCGCCGCTCACTTTCGTCCGCAACACCTCTCCGCCATCCACCACACCAAACAAATGACTGACACGGATCACTCTGCCTACTCATGCCAGAGTCCCGCGGAAAGAGTGATTGACAGGTGGTAATTTGTGTGTAACATCTTTATTTATTTATGATTTGGTTATGGGTAAAACAAAGACCAGGGAGTTGAAACGGTAGGCTACAAATAATTAATTCGTTATGAATTAATTAATTATTCATAAATAATTCATTCACCTCCGCCTATGAAGACGATGTCATCGTCCATCGCGATGTTTCACATTAGACATCGTACGAGGCTAAATTGGTCAACATCGCCCAACCCTAGTCTTCACCAAACACACACACCTGTTTGCAGTTTTTTTGGATTGCTTAAGCACGATTTTCAAAACAGGGCTCGTGTTTTCAAAACAGTACACACAATTAGCACAACCACACACCCAATTAGCAAAACACTGCAGATCCTTTGCATAATTAAACACTCTTGTAAAAACTATACACTTATGTTTAAAAACCACGTTTCACATTTACTATACTCTGTTTGCGCGTGATAAACCTAAAACACTTATAGCACTTCTACTTGCCTATGATTAGAGTAGGCTGCCAAAGTACAAATATAAAGTAAATCCACCAAACACTACACAAGACCAATGTTGCAACCTGAAGAAACTCGTTTATTTCTCAACATGCCCAAAATGTGGACATGGAGATTCATACTACTGTAATAACATGTCACTTTACGTATTTTACTGTAAGTTTAATGTTACAAAAAAAAAACAAAAAAACACTAGACATTGTCTCTTCACCTAGCTGGATCTAGCCAGAGAATTTCATCCACATCGCAGGCTATGTTGTCATTAGCAAGACACCTTGGAAAGAAACGTCTTGAATGACGAATCCATCCTTGTATTGCTGCTACCTCCGTCTGGTCACAGGCCTCCTCCATGGCTTGGATGAGGGGTGCCTCAGCCTGGGGACGGAGATCATATACCTTTCATCGCCATGCCGAGAAAAACTCTTCTACAGGGTTGAGGAATAGAGAGTATGATGGAAGATATAGGACGGTGAAATGTGGATGTTGCTGAAACCAGTTCTGAACCAGAGCAGAGCGGTGGAAAGACGCATTGTAGCAGACCATAGATATATACACTAGATATCACATAGGGACCCTGAGCATGCGTCAGTAGCGCCGCCACATTGGTACAGTGCTCCTAGAACAAACGTCATTCAACCGCACTAGTCAAGACAGTGTGCCAATGTTAAGATGCTGGACTTTAGCGCTGTGTATGGGTGTAGTAACGAGCAAACAAAGAAAACAAAGCACAAAGGCAGAACATTTCATAGGTAAGATTTCGTTTTTTATGTTTTTGTATGTTTTTGTATGTTATGAACTTTTGTGCTTAACAAGTAATGTTAATGATGATAATACAGTCTCTTACTGCAGTGACCATAAGGCAAAGTAGCACCAACTCGCACTAAATTCTAAGCTTATGCTAGTTTTGTTGAATAAAATAAGCAAACAATGTTATGAAATATGACAAGAAGACGCTGCGGTGCCAGAAACTTGTATTATTGTCAGCTAAGTGAACGAGTCGTTCAACAGAGATTCATTCACAAACTAATCGCTCCCTCTGTCAGAATGAGAAGTGAAAGCAGGAGAGGGGGTGTGTTTCAGGACATGGATAAGATCAAATTAAACAGGGAAGGAGGATAATGCATTTCCATGCACACAAACACTCACTTTTTGTCAGGAATGCCCTTGCGGTCACATCCATCAATGTAGAAAAGTGATGTAAAATTATAATATTTCGTAATTTAAAAAAAATATTTGCATACGGACCACCAGGGAAAACTCCCGATCATAGATATATGTGTATATGTGTATTTCTCTGGCTTTGGATGGCCACAGTCCTCCACTTCACCTTGGTCCTGCATTCATTTCAATAGAGCGCTACCCTGTACTAAAATGGCGGCTCTATTGACGCATTCCTTCTAATAGACAACAGTGGGGTAGGCGACATCTAATGTATATGTCTATGGTAGCAGACAACAATGTATTGCATATGATCGATTTGATTTGGTGATTTGCTTACTCTTTCTCTGACTCTTTCCATTGTGCTTGAAGACCGATGAACTCATCTGCTGCTTTTTATAGTGCTTGAACACCTGATTGGTGTGTCTACAATTAAGCAAACAAGTGTTTGCACACCTGATGACTGTGTTGAACCAATTGGTTGGACGGAGTGGTAATTTGACAGTCAGTGCTTTGGTATTTAGTGATGCTTGTGTGTTTGTGTGTTCGTTTTATTGTGTGTGTACGCATTTGTGTTTGTGTGCATTTATGTGTGTGTATATGCGTGTACACATTTGTTTGTTTGTGTATATGTTTGTGCCATTTATGTATGCGTGTGTGTATGTGTATGCATGTGTGTGTGTGGTTCTGGTATTCATCACATTCTGAGGACCTAATGTCCCCACAAGTATAGTCACAAGTCATTTTTGACCTTATGGGGACATTTTTAGTCCTCTTGAGACAAAGAACCAAGAAACCCAGTGCGTGTGTGTGTTTGTTTATGTCAGTTCAGTTCACACCCACACACAGATGAGGTGGGCATTCTTGGCTCCAGGTTAACTCAATTCTATTCAGCGTTTGTGATGTGGTGAGTGTTTTGTGGAGGCTCTGGGTGTGTTCAACAAATGTGTTTTGCTTGTACTTGGATAAAAGAGACGAGGCGTGTGTGAGCTGCTGTCTGTCATTTGTGTTTTCATGCTGTTCAGTCATGATAGCTTCTGATTGGCTGTTATTGTGTGGTGTCAGACAGCGTTTTCACTTTTACTTTGTGCAAGCTACCTTTAATGTAGTGTGTAATGTTGTTTGTGAATGTAAAAAGTTTGCATCAAGTTAACACACACACACACACACACACACACACACACACACACACACACACACTGGGTTTCTTTCTTTATGGGCTCTATCCATAAATAAAATACCTGTAAATATTTGACAGATAAGGCGGCACGGTGGCTCAGTGATTAGCACTGTGGCCTCACAGCAAGAAGGTTGCTGGTTTGAGTCCCGGTTGGGTCAGTTGGCATTTCTGTGTGGAGTTTGCATGTTCTCCCCGGGTTGGGTTTCCTCCGGGTGCTCCGGTTTCCCCCACAAGTCCAAACACATGCGCTATAGGAGAATTGAATAATCTAAATTGGCCGTAGTGTATGAGTGTGTGTGTGAATGTGAGAGTGTGTGGGTGTTTCCCAGTACTGGGTTGCAGCTGGAAGGGCGTGCGCTACGTAAAACATATGCCGGAATAGTTGGCAGTTCATTCCGCTGTGGTGACCCCTGATAAATAAGGGTCTAAGCCAAAAGAAAATGAATGAGGTCAAAAATGACTGGCATTGCTTTACTTGTGGAGACATTTGGTCCTCACAATGTGATGAATACCGGGACCACCCGCATATACACACACAAATAATAAGTTTAAATAATTTTTTCTCTCACAAAATAAAGAAGAGATTCTGAACTATGTGAAATAAGTCAATAGTAATTCCAGGTTTATGTCCTGCAAAAGCCTATGTAGGTTTCAAGAGTTCACACAAGCTTGTTTGGCATGCTGTCCCAGGAGAGAGCCCTGAGCTCATTAGATACTCGAGCCAGGGCTCCCTCCTGTTTGCAAGGCAAGAGGGGAGTTTAAGCTCAGGTAGATCTCGAGAACTCCCCTGCTGTAGTAGCTAATGAACAGATACTACTTACTGGGAGCATGTCTATGGTGTTGATTTGGATTAGTCAATTAAATTAAGTTGCATGTTTTTGGACTGTGGGAGGAAACCGGGGAACCTGGGGGAAACCCACGTGAACACAGGGAGAACGTGTAAACTCCACACAGAAACATTGGCTGGCTTGGTAAGGACTAGAACCAGTGACGTTCTTGCTGTGAGGCAACAGTGCTGACCATTGGGCCACCATGTCACCCATCTAGGAAAGGAGGAGGAGTAGGGGTGGAAGGGGGGATTCTTCAAAACGAAGATGGGTGTTATATGGAGCTTAGGGTATTTATAGTGGCTTAGGAATCGTCTGATTGGTGAATCCTAAATTGGATAATGCGGGACCAGCCGCAAGCAATCATAAGCACATGATCCTCTCGAAATTAGTTAAGAAATAAACTTCACTTGTACTAAGTTGTATATCACACTATGGTCATCATTGGCTGCCGGATTAAAGGGATAGTTCACCCCAAAATCAAAATTTTGGCACTATGTACTCTCCCTGTAATGTTTCCACACCTTTATTAGTTTAGTTTCGTTATTGTGTTGAACATAAAAGAAGAATGCTGAAAACCTGTAACCATTGACTTCCATAGTATAAAACACAAACACTATGGACAGCAATGGTTACAGGTTTTCAATATTATTTTTTATTATTTTAAATATCTTCTTTTGAGTTCAACAGAATAGTCCAATTCAATATGAGTTCAATAGTCAGGATTATGAGCCCTCCTGAATTATTACAACACATTTTTTCAACACATTTCTAATCTAAACATAATAGTTTTAATAACTCATTTCTAATAACTGATTTCATTTATCTTTGTCATGATGACAGTAAATAATATTAATAGATATTTTTCAAGTTACTAGTATTTAGCTTAAAGTGACATTTAAAGGCTTAACTATGGTAATTAGGCAAGTCATTGTATAACAGTAGTGTAATGTGAAGTGGACGCTGACAAAGGGGTGCGGATCCAAACGAAGGTTTATAGCAGAATAGTCAGGCAAGCAGCAGTCAACACAGGGGCAAACAGATGTATACAGGGAATCCAGAGTCGTGGTCAATAAACAGGCAGATTGTCAAAAGGCAGGCAGCAGACAACATAAAACAAACAAAGCAAAGCAAGGTTCAAACACGGAAAGCAAGGCAAGGAAACCGCGTCGTAATGTTCACAGTAACAGTATAACAAGACTCAGCCATGAGGGTGTCAGAGTGAGCTGTATATATGTGAGTGTAATTAGTCCATGAGCAGCTTCAGCTGTGTGAGGCTGTGTGAAAACGATCCTCGTCCCCACTGGCGTTTCACCCAGCGTTTCTGAACAACTCTCCGTCCACACTATACAGCTGAAAACGCATACACGTGACCACACACACACTCTGGTATGCACTGCAGCGTGCTTAGAGCACATCTACCCATATGAGAGCTGTGCACGTCGGACTGTTCATCAATGATCTACCGCAGGATCTAATCTCACTGTATTTGTTAAACGTGATATTTAATTCATCTTGTTGTCTATATCTAACGACATATTCCCCGACTTTGGTCTTTTGAATCTATCACTTGTTCTCAGGTAACGTGTTTTGGCTGAGCGCAAAGGCAGTAATGTTATAGGCTCCGTTTTGTTATAAATATGCATAGAGTGAAGATGACGCTCTTATAAATATGCAGCTACACGACTCCTCAACATTTTTAGCATCTGTTAAGTTCATATCAAAATGAAAATTGACAGTTCCTTATATCAGGTTTTCATTTTATTGTTAAGATAGTGAAACAACGTAGCCAGGGTGATGTGAATGAGGTTATACAGTACACTGTTCCCTTTGAAGATTTACCCGACGTGTCCTCGGGAGTTTGTTTTCGATATCAAACTTGCGAAGTCTGAACTTACAAGGAGAGGATGCAAGACTGAACTGTGTGTAGGCTACTTAATATTGAGGGAAAAGCCCCAATCAGAGAGGCGAATGTCTGCAGCCCCGCCTCCGTTTTCAGATTTCTCTGTTTTCCCCCATCCACACTGAAACGGAGCAGCAGCGTTATAAAATGAAAACGGCCTCTTCAGCGTTTCCAAAATGCTCCATTTTCGGCGCTCAAAAACTCCGGCATAGTGTGGACAGATGGCGTAACCGTAGCAAAAGTTATGCGTTTTAAAACTAAAACGTATTAGTGTAAACGGGGCCTTAGTCTAATCAAAGGAGGCTTGGAACAGGTGTGTGTGGTGCCTGACAGGACTTGTAGTCCATAAGCAGGCAGGATTGTAGTCCATGTAAATGTGAATGTTCTCCAGCGATCTATGAAGGTTAGATTGCAGGTGATCCTGACAAGTGGTTTGTTCTGTAGACAATTGAAAAAAATATTGCTTAAGGGGGCTAATAATATTGACCTTAAAATGGTTTTAAAACTTTTATTCTGCTTTTATTCTAGCCGAAATAAAACGAATAAGACTTTCTCCAGAAGAAAAAATATTATAGGAAATACTGTGAAAAATACCTTGCTCTGTTAAACATCATTTGAGAAATATTTAAAAAAAGAAAAGTCACAGGAGGGCTAAGTGTGTGTTCGTGCGTGTGTGTGTGTGTTCATGTGAGCAAGAGAAAGCAACATCCTCTTAAGCAGCACTTGACTAATCGCTCTGACACCGGACTCAATGACGAGGTTAATGGGGTCTGTTTTTCTCTCCGGACTTCCTGTCAGGTAAAGAGCGCAGTCTCCGTCTCTAAGACTGAAAGGTCAGTCAAGCCATTTAAACCAAATCAGTCTCAACTTAAAGACCCTCAGACCTTACAAACACTTTAAACTCTGAGATTTAGAGCTTACGTTTTTAAAGGGAGGTTTTAAATGAGTTAAACAACAATATTGAAGGTTAAAATCATGAAGATGTTTAATGTTAGTTTAATGTTTGATGCAGCAGAATTATTTTGATGATTTTTCTAGTAATAACATTTTAGTTGGGCGGCACGGTGGCTCTGTGGTGAGCCTCACAGCACGAAGGTCGCTGGTTCGAGTCCCGGTTTGGTCAGTTGGCATTTTTGTATGGAGTTTGCATGTTCTCCCCGTGTTGGCGTGGGTTTCCTCTGGGTCCTCTGGTTTCCCCCACAGTCCAAACACATGCGCTATAGGTGAATTTGGTAAGCAAAATTGGCGGTAGTGTTAGTGTGTATTGGTGTTTCCCAGTACTGGGTTGCAGCTGGAAGGGCATGAGCTGCGTAAAACATATGCTAGAATAGTTGGCGGTTCACTCCGTGGTGGCGACCCCTGACAAATAAGAGACTAAGCTGAATAATTGTCCGTAGTGTGAAAAATTAGATGTTATGAAACACCAACATGGTGCAGCTAAGTATCAACTATGATGTAAATTGCCCTGAGAGTACGAATAAGAGTATTTTAGTTATGATTTAGTCAAGTCAAGTCAAACTGTATTCATAGAGCACTTTAAAAAACAGAATATATACAGAAATATACAACACAATGAGCATTATAGTATATAAAATACATAAAATATAAGGTAAAATATAGCTAAACTACCTAAAAAGGCATATAGATTAAAATAACCAGTTGGTATAATCACGGGTGTCAAAGGCCAATGGGAAAAAAGAGTTTTAAGAGGTCATTCATTCATTTATTTTCATTTCGGCTTAGTCCCTTTATTAATCTGAGGTCGCTCAGTGGAATGAACCGCCAACTTATCCAGCATATTTTACGTTTTACGCAGCGGATACCCTTCCAGCTGCAACCCATCACTGGGAAACACCCAAACACACTCATTCACACACATACACACACTACGTAAAATTTTATCTTACCCAATTTACCTATAGCGCAAGTGTTTGGACTGTAGGGGAAACCGGAGCACCCGTAGGAAACCCATGCCAACACGAGGAGAACATGCAAACTTCACACAGAAACGCCAACTGAGCCAGCCAAGGCTGGAACCAGCGGCCTTCTTGCTGTGAGGCGATTGTGCTACCCACTGCGCCACTGTGCTGCCCTGGTTTTAAGAGCTAAAGAGTAATTAATAAAGAGTAATATTTAGTAATAAAACAGATTTTTAAAAATAGAAATCGATATTGAAGTATTTACCATCACTTTTGATCTTTTTAATGCATCTTAGTTTACTTAAAAACATAAATTTCTCTATAAAATAAACTGTAATAAGTTAAAAAATAAAATAAGTACAGGCAATGTGGCTCAATGGTTAGCACTGTGTCTTCCCGTGTTGCCGTAGGTTTCTTTTGGGTGCTCCGGTTTAGCCCACAGTCCAAACACATGCGCTTTAGGAGAATTGGATAAAGTTGGCTGTAGTGTAAGGGTGCTTTCACATCTGTAGTTCGTTTTATTTGGTCCGGACCAAGGGCAATAAATGATACATTGTAGCATTTTCTGCCGTCTTTGGGTCGCTTTCACACCACACTTATTGCTTTGGTCCGAACCAGTTGAAAAGAACCAAAATGCAGTCATGTGACAAAATCCACATCACTCATTGGCCAGATGTTGTTGAATATATTTCCTAAACTGCTTATCGATTGGTCCGAATTCACGTGCAGGAAAATGCCAATGGAAGTCCCGCAAATAAACAAACCAGCAGATACAAAATGTGGCTTTACACTATGGAGATACGACTGCGCTAGCTGATTGTATCCCTGCTCATAGTATACTATATAGTTTGTATACATCGCGTTAAACAAACTATACATTTCGAGGATAAAGCGCGGCTGTGGGTGGAAAACAATGTTTTAAGGCATTGCAAACGGCGAAGGTGCATCGTACGTCACTTCAGGAGGAGGCGTGAATTTATTTAGCTAAACTGCAACATGGTCATCTTCCGGAAATATTACCAACGATCCATCAGGTAATGTTTCCCCCCTCTCTCTCTCTCTTTTGGTAAAGCGCTGTCAACAAATACTTTTCCTCCACATTCCATAATGCATAGCGCATCGGCCTACGGCAGCTGGATTAGTCCAAAAAGGCGCCGTACTTTTTGCGGTTGGGTCTGTTTTAGTACGGATCATGTTCTCACCACAAACGATCCGCTCCAGGGTTCGTTTGAAAGCGTACCGAGACCACCTCTTCATGGAGGTCTCGGTACGCTTTTTTGGTCCGCTTTTGGTGCGCACTCGAGTACGATTGCTACGTTCACACCTGCCCAAACGAACCGTACCAAGAGAGAAAACGAACTCTAGTGTGATTCAACCGAACTAAATTAGGCAGGTGTGAAAGCACCCATATGACTGTGTGTGAATGAGTGTGTATGGGTGTTTCCCAGTACTGGGTTGTGGCTGGAAGGGCATCTGCTGGGTAAAACATATGCTGGAATAGTTGGCGGTTCATTTCACTGTGGCGACCTCTGATAAATAAGGGACTATGTTTTATGTAGCGAATACCCTTCCAGCCGCAACTCAGTACTGGGAAACACCCATACACTCTCATTCACTCATACACTACGATCAATTTAGTTTATTCAATTCACCTATAGCGCATGCGTTTGGACTGTGGGTAGCACAATCACCTCACAGCAAGAAGGTTTCTGGTTTGAACACTGGCTGGGTCAGTTGGTATTTCTGTGTGGAGTTTGCATGTTCTCCCTGTGTTGGTGTGGGTTTCCTCCGGGTGCTCCGGTTTCCCCCACATGTCCAAACACATGTGCTATAGGTGAATTGAATAAACTAAATTGGCTGTAGTGTATGAGTGTGAATGGATGTTTTCCAGTGATGGGTTGCAGCTGGAAGGGCATCCACTGTGTAAAACATATGCTGGATAAGTTGGTGGTTAATTCCGCTGTGGCGACCCCTGATTAATAAAGGGACTAAGTAGAAATAAAATGAATTTCACAGGAGGGCTTATAATTTTACGTTTCAGTTCCCACAGCCCATATGTCCCTCTGTAAAGTCAGATTGGGGTGTCTGTGATAGAGGAATAAGTGTCACCCTAAGGGTGTTTTCTCTCACGTGGATCCAATTTCTAGCCTCACTCAAGCAGAAGTAAATCTCCAGAGCAGAAGAGCATCACATTAGTGCAGATTCAGGTCTGGCATACAGTTTGTCATTGCTGTAGGACAGGTGAAGTGTCCCAGCGGCCCCATAAATGCTGTCCTCAGCTTTAAAGATGACATATATGCCCCTTTCCATTTGATGTACAATAGCAACTGTCTGTACAACTGTCTGTGAAGTTTCGGCTCACAATTCCTCACAGATCATTTATTATCGCTTGTCAAATCTTCCTCTATTTGGGCGTGAGCAAAAACATGCTGTTTTTGTGTGCATGAGCTTTGTAAAAAATGCTGGGTTCCACCAAGCAGCAACCTCCCGCTCTCCCTCATGAAGCCAAAACGGAAGTAACTGAAGCTGCAATTCATGGAAATTCCGCTAGTCCTGGCTCCATAATAGAGCAAATTTCTGTTGAGCCCACTGTTCAAATGGTCAACTTTACCGCAGAAAAAAAGGTGTTTACAGTCTGGTGTAAAGAACGAATTTGGTTCATATAGCTAATATTACCCTTCATGACAACTGTGAGGGGGGTGAATTTTTTTATAACTCATCCGTTTCATTTTTATTAAGTTTTATTAAGTTTGCATAATTAAGGGCGTGGCTACTTGAGTGACAGCTAGGTCTCGCTGGTCGCCGTCACTTCACCTCAGCTGATTCCGGCTGATTAGCCACTGATCTCGGCATATTCATCGTATTTTTCTTTTGTTTTATGTGGCTTTACACAGTCAACGGCCTTTTGGGATTATTTCCTACAATTATCAGATACTATAGCATGCTGTGTGCACTTAATTGTGCTCACAAACCATTCAAGTACACTGTAAAAAATAAATCCGTAAAATTTACGGTAAAAAAATGGCAGTTGTGGTTGCCAATATTTAACCGTTAAAAGTACGGTACAAACCGTAAAAGTAATTTCTAATTTTTACAGTAAACTACCGTATATCTTTAATTTATAGAGGTAAAATGTTTGTATATTGATTAGCAACATCTACACATCTTTTGTTACACAGATAGACATGATAACACAGTCATATGCAGGTGGTGATGAGAATGTTCATACATAATGAACCAATGCTCATCACAAACAACTTTTTCCACAAGCAGATAAGTGTATCAGTATAAAGAAGGTGCTCAGTGTCATTCACACAGCTACTAAACACCAGTATGGTAACACGCATAAAATTAAAGTCATGAAATAAGTGAAGTTTATTTATAAACTAATTTCGAGAGGATCACGTGCTCATGATTGCTAGCGGCTGGACCCACATTATCCAACTCACCATGCACCAATCAGATGATCCCTAAGCTACTATAAATGCCCCGGGTTTCATATCATGGCTATCTTCGCTTTGAAGAATCCCCCCTTCCACCCCTACTCCTCCTCTCTTTAGATGGGTGACACGGTGGCCCAGCGCTTAGCGCTGTTGCCTCACAGCACGAATGTCAATGGTTCTAGGCTTTACCAAACCAGCGGGCATTTTCTGTGCGGAGTTTGCATGTTCTCCCCGTGCTCACGTGGGTTTTCCACGGGTCCTCCGGTTTCCTCCCACCGATTAAAAACATGCAACCTAAGTTATTGATTAATCAACACTATAGACTTGCTCACTATCTAGTACCTATCTCGTTAAAGAGAACTACTATCTGCTCTTTAATCACTACGATGGGGGAGTTCTCGAGATCTACCTGAGCTCGATCTCCCCTCTCACCTTGCAACGGGAGGGAGCCCCGGGCTCGAGGATCTCATGAGCTCAGGGCTTTCTTCCGGGACAGCATGCCAAACAAGCTTTATAATTAATCATCAGCTAAGTGTGAACTCTTGAAACATTGTTTATCAACACTAGATGTAACATAAATCTCTAATGTACATAACTGATGGGGAAACAACTAAAAAGATCCATAGTAATGTCAACAAAAAGCATAAAAAGTGATGTGCCATGCAGGGAATTCTGGGAAAGTCAATTTACAGTTATTCGCCGTATAAATTAAGAAAACACACTGTTAATCAGGTTACGGATGTTGAAATCACGGCCATTTTTTACAGCCTCAATTTCCCAGGTGAATGAAATTCTTTTATACTTTCATCTGTAAATGTATTTGTTTTATTTAAGGTCATTTATCATTTATAATGTTCTATAGAGCTGTAATGCACTCCAGAATCTGACAGATTAATTAGCTGTAGGCTCTAGAACAGTGGTTTACATTTACTAACACAGACTGTATTTGAAGTGTTTAAAAGTAATTTGCGTTTTCCTCCTGTAGAAAAACGTCATAAGAACAATGCTTAGGGTGCTTTCACACTAGCAATTTTGGTTCACACCCGAGTTGGTTTGACGTCAGAGTACAGTATGTTTAGCTAGTGTAAATGTGTCTTCTGAACTCAGGTGTGCACCTGTGAACCGTACCCGAGTCCGCCTGAAAGAGGTGGTCTGAGGTACGGTTCGCATGAACTCAGGTACGATTCACTTCTGATATGAATGCAATTGTACCAAATATCAGAAGTGAAACGCCAACTGTACAACAAACTTTAGTTTTTATAACGTTCATTCGTGTGTGTATATCTGTGTAAATCAAATCAAATCACTTTTATTGTCACGTCATCAGCAGCACGTGTGCTATGATGAGTGAAAAGCTTAAGTGCTGGCTCCAGACAGTGAAAAATACAGATAGTGCAAACATACAATCAGTGCAAAATACAGACAGTGCAAAATACAACAACATACTCCCAAAAAAAAGACAATGTGAAATTGGCAGTGTTGACAGCGATACGTACCATGAACGTTACTATATGTGTATCACCTACCTTGGTGACAGGCGGGACTGACCCAGTGCAAACAGTGATAATGTCTGCTTGTCTCCACCAAAAACGACTTCTGCAGACATCGTGTGATGTTCTGAACATTTTAATGTTTTTTGCAGCAGACAGACGCTACACTCTCAGAAAAAATAGTGGTAACACTTTATTTTGATGGTCCATTTGAGTATTAGTAGACTGTCTGCTTAATATCTGTTGATACTGACATTTAACAGTCCTTCAACAGACATTTAACTGACTATAAGAAACTTTGCAATTACATGTCAACTTACACTAACCCCAACCCTAACCCCAACCTTACAGTCAACTTATAATCTAATGAGAATTAGTTGACATGTAGATGCAATGTAACTTAAATTCAACAAACGGACCATCGAAATAAAGTGTGACCAGACAAGGAAACACATTTGTACCATTGCAGTTTGTACCTTTAATGACATGATTTGTACCATAGAAAACCAAAATGTACCTTTGTTTTTTAAAACCTGCAGATACAATATTGTACTTCATCAAAGGTACAAATCTGAGCCATGAAGGTACCGCTACAGTGACAAGACACTTTTTAGCTTAACAGTGTCAAAAATGCTTACCAAACATTTATTAAAATGCCTTAAATGTTTAGTTTGCAATACCTGTAGTTTTGTTTTACCTGTTGTTTTGTATTATGGAACATAATAAGTAATGTTTATGAGTTTCTCTAAGCATACAGTATGCTTTTAAATGATGATTCAGGTTTTAATATGGAGATTATTCATAAATCACTTTGTCTTTACAGTCATATTGATTTTCATAGATATTGTAATAAAGAAGTTGTCCAACACTTTTGTACCTTTTTTATGAGAACAATTGTGTACCTTCATTGCAATTGTACCATAAAAGGTACAGAACAGCATCATAAGAGGTCTTTTCTGTACCATATAAGGTACAACTTTTACAAAGGTACAAAACTGTTCCTTAAGGAACATTATTTGTACCGTGTCCTTTTTTTCTGAGAGTGTAGTGGCTCTCTGTTTTTTGGATTTGGTACCAAAACCAAAAAACTCAGTAAAAGCAGAATGACTGTGATATGCGGACGTCTCCATTCTGGGGATTTGCTTTCGTGGCCGTCACCTAGCAACAGCTGTACACAAAACAACCAGCCGAGAAGGTGGCAAGAGGGACAATCCAACTTGGGTTCGGACCAGGCAATCGAACCAAGTGTAAAAGCACCCTTGATGGCTCAATGTATTACAACAGTGTTTTTAAGAAACTAAACACTTTATTGATAAAGTGTACAACCAAGCACATGTGGTCAGAACACAAACGAGTCGCAGGTGATGAAGTATTAAGCGTTTCTCCCAAAGGAAAGTTTGTCTAACAAAATGCTAGCATGCATCTGTAGCTCCATGCCTCTTTGCCCATTTTTGGTTACCCGCGGTTGGTGCGATGACGCGCGAACAAAATGACGACGATTGGCCACGGCCGCTATTAGCTTAATTTGTGCTCTTCAGAAACCTATGGATAATATCATGTATACTATGTCCATATCTTTTACAGTCTATGGGTTCCCCACACTTTGTTTATGTTGTCCGAACACAAGTCATTTAAGTTAGCCAAATTGTTTTTCACAAATTCAAGTCAGTTGAACATAAAACATTTAAGTTGTCCCCCAAAAACTCTAGAATTTTGTTGTTTCAGCTCATTTTAAATAAGTAGTAAATAAGTAGTTTTTGAGTGTACCTTTAAATGCAATTGAGCACTTTCCAGAAGAGGGCGGAGCTTTTACACACTTTTTGGCGCATCATTCACTTATAGCAAACTAGTGGTAAAAGTGGGTTGTTGCTAGATCGGATACATTTGCGGCCGGAAGTTAACGAGAATTATTTATTCATTCATTCATTCATTCATTTTCTTTTCGGCTTAGTCCCTTTATTAATCCGGGGTCGCCACAGTGGAATGAACCGCCAACTTATCCAGCACGTTTTTACGCAGCGGATGCCCTTCCAGCCGCAACCAGCGTTGGGGAGTAACGGAATACATGTACCGGCGGTACGTATTTAGAATACTAGTCATGAGTAACTGTATTCCGTTACAGTTACTATTTTTAAACAGGGTATTTAGAATACAGTTACTTTCCTAATACCATTGGAATACTTAGGGCGATGCGTGTCTGGCCCATAATAATATTACTAAATTGCCGCCGAAACCATAGAAACAGAAGCTACACTCCCGACTGCAATCACCAGCGCTAACTCAGTGAGACTCACGCAAATGACCCTGTTCTCACACTCTCACGCCACATTTTCTCACGCAGCAAAAAGGACGATCGCAAACACCGAACAACCGGACAACAACCATGATTTTCAAATAAACTGCTTTTTTTGCCGTCATTGTTCGTGAATTCGCTGCTTGATGTTTCGTTTGCGCTTTCAGAGGTTTCATTTACGCTTCTTAAATTTACGTTCGCTTTTCTGACACAAATGTGGGCGGGACACCTTAGCCAAAGTTGGCAGCCCTGGTTAACTTGAGTGTACAAATATGAAGGATTCAGACCAGGAGCTCGAGGGGTTGGAGCCGCAACCGAAGCAACTTTCTAGCAGCAGTAAAGGAAAAAATGCATTCACGTCTTGGAAGTTCAAGCATTTTTTCTCTTTAAAGAATGAGAGGGGTGAGCGAAACCTGACAGTGCAGTGCAATCTCTTTTTCTGTGCAGACTGTGAAATACAAAGGGTAAGCAAAATGCATATTATATACATACACTGTATATTACAGACAGTAATGCTGTCTATGTTCAAGCACTTTTTATCTTTATTATAGAAACAGAAATTGAATTTGTTGACACTTTGATAAATAAACATTATTTAATAAACATAATTATATTGTTTTATTTATTTATCAGTCAATAATGGGCATTAGAGGCCCTCTGTTTTCCTGCAGAAATTGCTACCAACGCATAGTGTGACATTTAATAGACTTGAAGGCTGTTTTTAAGGGGAAGTATTCCAAGTATTTAGAATACAGTACCAGGATTAAGCAAAGTAACGGAATACGTTACAAAATACATTTTAATGCAGGTATTCTGTATTCTGTAACTAAATACATTTACAAAGTATTCTCCCCAACACTGGCCGCAACCCATCTCTGGGAAACACCCACACACACTACGGACAATTTAGCCTACCCAATTCACCTGTACCGCATGTCTTTGGACTGTGTGGGAAACAGGAGCACCCAGAGGAAACCCACGCGAACGCAGGGAGAACATGCAAACTCCACACAGAAATGCCAACTGACCCAGCCGAGGCTTGAACCAGCGATCTTCTTGCTGTAAGGCGACAGCACTACCTACTGCGCCACTGCGTCGCCCAGAATTATTTATATTATTTATTAAATTTCCCATTTATTGTATTTTATTAATGTCTACCCCCACCCCAACCCTAAACCCAACCATCACAGTACTGTAAAAATATTAATTATTGTTATACAGTGTCATTAAAAAATGCCGCTATATTAATGTGCATATCGCACTTCTAGACTTTACCGTAAAAGTGCGTATTAATATGCAGTTGCTAGGAAAATCCTCCTGTTGACGTCAACAGAAGGACCGCCACTCCAAACACAGAAGCAAATGCTCAGACTTTTATTGAAGATTACCAAAACAAACACATTTTTTAGCTAAATAAACATTGTATATTTTGATTTCAGGCAGATTTTAAACTGATTACACAGTGCATAATAAACGTAGTGGTGGCTCAGTGGTTAGCACTGTCGCATCACAGCAAGAAGGTTGCTGGTTCAAGTCCCGGCTGGGTCAGTTGGCGTTTCTGTGTGGAGTTTGCATGTTCTCCCTGTGTTGGCGTGGGTTTCCTCCGGGTGCTCCGGTTTTTTTCCAGTCCAAACACATACGCTATAGGTGAATTGGATAAACAAAATTGGCGGTAGTGTATGATTGATGTGTGTATTGGTGTTTCCCAGTACTGGGTTGCAGCTGAAAGGGCATGAGCTGCGTAAAACATATGCTAGAATAGTTGGCGGTTCACTCCGCGGTGGCGACCCCTGACAAATAAGAGACTAAGCTGAAGGAAAAATGAATGATTGAATGTTTCCTAGCGTGACCCCTGAGCTCTGGCATTTGTTGAAGCCATTAGTGTAGAGGTGCAGACGTGTCTCCGGTCTTCAGATCTCCAGTGATGGATGGGTTTGTCAAGGCTTTGGCTTTGTGTTAATGGATTTGTAAATGGGCTCTTGGTGTGTGTTCTGTCTCATTTCTGCATCTGGACTCTACTTCTCCAATCTTTATTGGGGAATTGATGTGTCTTAACTGCTGTGGGTCTGTAGGTGATGACCTTTGACCCTTTCTCGCAATTATTTGGAACTGGTGTGTCTATAGGTTTGATATGGTTAATTTATGGCAGATAGACGAGAAAATTCTTTTTTATTATTGTTATTCAAGGTGATCCAGGCTAGAAATTAAAAAAAAAGTTTCATGTGATATGGCTAATTTATGGCAGATAAATGAGAAAATTATCATTATTTTATTCAAGATTTGGGCAGAAATAGTTTAAAATAATAATAAAAAAAGGATGATATATAATTTGAGCTGACAATCTAAAATTTATTTCAAAAATACCAAAAAATTTACAAGAAATGTCTATGTTTTTTAATAAATATAATAGCAATTCATTTAGGCAAGTGTACATAATAATAATAATAATAATAATTATTATTATTATTATTATTATCATTGTTGTTATTATTATTATCATTATTGTTATAACTATTATTATTATTAACGACTATTATTCTTTGTAGTAGTATTGTCAGGAAAATATTCATTATACATAATATAATAATCAGTAAAATACTCAAATATTCATTATACATAATATAATAATCAGTAAAATACTCAATTACAATAAAAATTGAATTTTAATAAAATAATTACTAATCAACTAACTAACTAATTACCATTTTATGTTGCATATTATTTCTATTACTACTACTACTACTACTACTACTACTACTATTACTACTACTACTACTACTACTACTAATAATAATAAATATTGATAAATATTTATATTATTTAAATATTAATTATTAGTATTATTATTATTATGTAGTATTGTAATATAATAATAATAATAATAATAATAATAATAATGAATATAATAATAATAATAATAATAATAATAATAATAATAATAATAATAATAACAATAAATAAATACATTATAATAAATGTTTATATTATTTAAATATTAATTACTATTATTATTATTATGTAGTACTGTAATATAATAATAATAATAATGTATATAATAATAATAAATAAATAAATGATAATAAATATTGATAAATATTCATAGTATTTAAATATGAATTATTATTATGTAGTACTGTAATATAATAATAATGTATATAATAATAATAATAATAATAATAATAATAATTAAATGATAATATTGATAAATATTCATAGTATTTAAATATTAATTATTATTATTATTATTATGTAGAACTGTAATATAATAATAATAATAATAATAATAATGTATATAATAATAAAATAATAATAATAAATAAATGATAATGAATATTGATAAATTCATATTATTTAAATAATAGTAATAATTATTATGTAGTACTGTAATAATATAATAATAATGTATATAATAATAATAATAAAAATAATAATAATAATAAATGATAATAATAAATAAAAATAAAAATAATTATTATTATTAGTAATAGTAGTATCACGTTAAATATTTATTGGCATTATTTTACTACTAATAATAATAATACATATTATTTATATTATTTAAGTAATAATTCTTATTATTTAGTACTGTAATAATATAATAATAATGTATATAATAATAATAATAATAATAATAGTAATAATAATAAATAAATAAATTATAATATCAAATAAAAATTATAATAATTGTTATTAGTAGTAACAGTAGTATCACGTTAAACATTTAATGGCATTGATTTATAAAAATTATAATATTAATCTTCTAACATTTTACATGTTACATACTATTACTATTACTACTACTAAGAATAATAAATATTATTCATATTATTCATTCATTAATTCATCATCCATATGTTTGGACTTTGGGGTAAACCCGAGCACCTGGAGGAAACCCACGCCAACACGAGGAGAACATGCAAACTCCACACAGAAATGCCAACTGACCCAGCATTACATTACACTCACTGAAGACTCTCTCTCTCGAATCTGATTGACTGGCTGCAGTTTCCTGAAGTAAAAGCTCTGTTATTCCTCTGGGAAAGGAAGATAAAGGGATCAGATATTCAGGAGACTGTCGGGTAGTGGCATCAGATCTCTCCAGACTCCTAAAACCAGAAGAACAGCAGCAGCACGGGCACTAAAGGAATGAATACAGATAAATTAGGGGTCGCTCTTTGAAGTATTTTCTTTAATTGTTATAATCACAGAGCAGTTTTAGAGGTGTTTAAAGCTGAGTGTGTGTGTGTGTGTCAGAAGAACATGCCATGTGTGTTTATATGAGTGTTTTGTAGAATCCTCCTCCTCCGCAGATCAGCAGACAAAAGACAAGCCCAAACCTGCACACACACACTCACACACTCACTCTCTCTCTCTCTCTCTCTCTCTCTCTCTCTCTCTCTCTCTCACACACACACACAAACGCACACACACACACACTCGCTTTATCTGCTGGTTGTGTGTGTGTAGTAAAACTGTTTGAGGTTGTGTGTTTGTGAAAGTAAATCTTGTTCAGATAGTTTGGTCTCTTTCACCTTTCATGTTTGGTTTGTTCACACTGAGGTTGTGTGACTTGTTAAACCTTCTTTATGAGGGCCGGTTTGAGATTTGAACCATCAGATTGAGGACCAAGAAAGTAAATGACATTCTGACACTCATTTAAATGGCAGTTTGAGAGTTACGGTTTGTTTTTAACGTCAATGTTAGAGTTGAGTTACAGTTTAAGGTAAGGTTTAGGGGTTGTGGTAATGTATGGGGGCAAATGTCCCCATAAGTATAGCATTGTATTGTATTGACCTTGCGGGCTCAGTTTTTCTTGGTCTCCATGGGGAAAACAACTCATAAATCACACAGAATGAGGTTTTTTAAAAATGTAAAAACACAGATTGTTTGAGGGTTGGGTTTAGTGGTAGAAGGAGAGATAATACAGTCTGTGCAGTACCCTACCTGACAAAAGTTTTGTCGTCGATCCCACCCACCCACATAGAAAATATTTTCTGGCCCAGCTCCGGGCCACACAATAAGTTTTCCCTCGGCCCAAGTACCGCAAAGAATGACGGTCCTGAAGTGGCCCATAACTGGATTAAAGACAAGGGCCACACATGGGCCACAACCGGCCTGATTCTCAGGCAATTTATCACCCTTAACTAGCCCTGAACTGGGCCAAAACAGGTTTATTATTGGTACCGATTCTCACCTATAACCCACATAGCAAACAGACTTGGCTCAAATGTGGCCTCATTATGGCACTGCTGGCGTGTTGCCGGCACTGGCATGAGTAATGTCAGCCGAATGTGGGCCATCCATGGCAATGAGGGCACTGCATGCATGACGGCAAACAACATTTAGGCCAGTTGTGGATGGGAGGTGTGCGGCCCAGATCAGTGTAGCGATTGTTCACATTGTTTAGGTAACATTAGACTCGGTTATGGCTCAGTTTTTGGGGTTTCTGGTTAAAGGGTGGTGTTGATATGGTTAACTTATAGCTGAGAATCAGTACAATAATAAACCTGTTTTGGCCCAGTTCAGGGCCAGTTAAGGGTAATAAATTGGCTGAGATTCTGGCCGGTTATGGCCCATGTGTGGTCCTTGTCTTTAATCCAGTTATGGGACACTTCAGGACCGTCATTCTTTGCAGGACTTGGGGCAAATGAAAGGTTATTGAGTGGCCCGGAGCTGGGCCAGAAAACATTTGTTATGTGTGAAGTTTATACTTAAACCAGAAACCCCAAAAACTGAGCCATAACCCAACCCTGTCTAATGCTACCTAAACAATGTGAACAATCGCTACACTGATCTGGGCCACACACCTCCCATCGACAAATGGCCCAAATGTAGTTTGCCGTCAGTGCCATCATTGTCATGCATGGCCCACATTCGGCTGACATTATGCATGCCAGTGCCGGCAACACGCCAGCAGTGCCATAATGAGGCCACATTTGGGCCAAGTCCGTTTGCTATGTGGGCAGGTAGCAAAAAATTCTGGCCCAGATTTGGCATCCACACAGTCATCCGGCACTGGCATACAGCATGTGGACCAAACATGGCCCTGGTTTGGCAGAGGTGGCACCGTATTTAAGGCGGCACACAAGACTTGGGGCAGATGTCAAATGTAGTATTTGGCCCAGGTGTCAATAATTGGTTTGTGGGCCATGTAAGTTTGGCCCATCTTGACCCACATTTAAAATACATTTTTATTATTTTCAAAAAAGAAAAAAATCTACCAATCAGGTCACTTCAAGAAAAAGCACGCCCATAGCACGCTTAAAGCGCAATGATTCATGGGTTTATCAATTTCATTGCAGTCGTGACACACCAACATATCTGGCCCACTTCAGGCCCAGTTATCGGCTATTAACTTGGCTGAGACTTGGCCCAGATATGGTCCATGTTTGGCCCTTGTCTGGAAGCTAGACAAGTTCAGTCATGTACCGTAATTCACTGCGCCGTGTGGGCCAAGCAAAAGCTGATTGTGTAGAGAATTTTTGCTATGTGGGCAGTTGTAAGAGCAACAAATAATAACTTAACTTCTAGTTGATCATTTGGAAAAGTAGCAGACTTTTCAGATGAATCATCTGTTGAACTGCATCCCAATCATCACAAATACTGCAGAAGACCTACTGGAACCAGCATGGACCCAAGGTTCTTACAGAAATCAGTTAAGTTTGATGAAGGAAAAATCATGGTTTGGGGTTACATTCAGTATGGGGGCGTGCGAGAGATCTGCAGAGTGGATGACAACATCAACAGCCTGAGGTATCAAGACATTTGTGCTGCCCATTACATTACAAACCACAGGAGAGGGGAGATTCTTCAGCAGGATAGCGCTCCTTCTCATACTTCAGCCTCCACATCAAAGTTCCTGAAAGCAAAGAGGGTCAAGGTGCTCCAGGATTGGCCAGCCCAGTCACCAGACATGAACATTATTGAGCATGTCTGGGGTAAGATGAAGGAGGAGGAAGATGAATCCAAAGAATCTTGATGAACTCTGGGAGTCCTGCAAGAACGCTTTCTTTACCATTCCAGATGACTTTATTAATGAGTGATTTGAGTCATTGCAGAGATGTGTGGATGCAGTCCTCCAAGCTCATGGGAGTCAGACACAATATTAACTCTTTTTCCACTGAAGCATAACTTTATATTCTATACTGTACATTATTTCTGTTCAGTGACAAGACTTTTGTCTAAGCAAAGTCAAACCTTACTGTCCTAATTAAATCATTAAAAATCAAGACATGATCATATTTTATTTTGGTCAAATAAGTGTAATCTAGAGGCCTTTGCCTTTCTGTGTTTTCAGACTGCTCGTCAGATGTGGCTCTGCAGGTGATGACATCACGTTGTCAAGGGAAACGCTCCTGTGTGGTTCGCGCTTCCACTCAGGAGTTTGGAGACCCCTGTTACCGCGGCACCCGCAAATACCTCAGCGTCATACACACCTGTGGTAAGTTACACACATCAACACACTTCAGCATCACACACACCTACTGTATGTAGAGTTACACACATCAACACATCTCATTATTTCTTTTGAGAATAGCAGAATACAGTGAAAGTTTTGTTTGCTTAGCATAATGCAGCATAATATACTTTGGCGGCATGGTAGCGCAGTAGGTAGCACTGGCACCTCACAGCAAGAAGGTTGCTGGTTTGAGCCTCAGCTGGGTCAGTTAGCATTTCTGTGTGGAGTTTGCATGTTCTTCCCATGTTGGCGAGGGTTTCCTCTGGGTGCTTGGGTTTCTCCCACAGTCCAAACACATGCGCTATAGGTGAATTGGGTAAGCTAAATTGTCCGTAGTGTATGTGTGTGAATGAGTGTGTATGGGTGTTTCCCAGTGTTGGGTTGCAGCTGGAAGGGCATCTGCTGTGTAAAACATATGCTGGATGAGTTGGCTGTTCATTCCGCTGTGGCGACCCCTGATTAATAAAGGAACTAAGCCGAAGGAAAATAGATAATACACTTTTCTATGCCTATAGTATGGTTCTAAAACACATTTTACTGTAATATGTACTGTAAATTACTATAGTATTTTATTGTGATGTGGATTGTCATGCAAAAAATACATTTTGTCTGTTCTGTGTTCCCTCAAAATGGTTTTATTATGACGTACAAGTGAATCGTACAGTGATTTTGTGAACACTAGAGGGCAGTAAACACTTCAGACAGTCAATAAGTCTCACATTATTGCAGATTTCCTTTGTGTGCGTGTGTGTGTGTGTGTACACACAGTACACGCATACACATTTTTGATTTTTGGGTGAACTATCCCTTTAAAGTTGCTCATTATTTACTCACCATCTCACCAGGGGTTCTCAGCCTTTTTCACTTCAGGACACACTCTCTGATCAATTAGGCCCACTTGTCTGACATTTATTCGTTCATTTTCTTTTCGGCTTAGTCCCTTTATTAATCCAGGGTCTCCACAGCGGAATGAACCGCCAACTTATCCAGCACATGTTTTACGCAGCGGATGCCCTTCCAGCTGCAACCCATCTCTGGGAAACATCCACACACACTCTTTCACACTCATACACTACGGACAATTTAGCCTACTCAATTTACCTATAGCGCATGTCTTTGGACTGTGGGGGAAACCGAAGCACCCGGAGGAAACCCACGCCAACACCGGGAGAACATACAAACTCCACACAGAAATGCCAACTGACCGAGCCGAGGTTCGAACTAGTGACCTTCTTGCTGTGAGGCGACAGCACTACCTACTGCGCCACTGCGTCGCCTCTCCCAATAATATTCAGCTTAAAAAAATCTAAGGGAAGCGAATAATTCTGACTTCGACTGTATATACAGTTGAAGTCAGAATTATTCGCCCCCCTTTGAATTTTTTTCTTTTTTTCTTATTTCCCAAATGATGAAAGCAAAAGCCAGATGAAGTTTTTATTCATTCCATCAGTGTGCATTTGGAGCATTGTGTGCTTATTAATGTGATGGCTTGTGTTAAATGTTTGACACAAAAATACCATTTTTACAAAGGTTTGAGGAGTTTAGCAAGGTTTATCAGCTTTTGCAAGAGAACCAAAATGTTTTGCAGATTTGGTGAAGGGCTTTCTTATTGGTGTGTAGAGTTTTGTAAAAATGTGCTTAAGCTATCAGAAAAAAAAAACTGTTGCTGCGTCCCAATTCGCATACTTATACTACGACCTAAAAGTATGTACTTTTTTTGTGGACGAAAAATATATACTTTTGAGTGTGTAACAGAAAAGTATGCAAGCTTTGGGACATACTACTTCCTCGTTTCACAGATCGTTGTGTTGCTTAGTTAAGAGCCCTGTCAATCATCCACCTTTCTGTCGTATTTAATTTTCTACCTTATTGGAGAAGCAGCAGCAGGATAATCTCCCATTCACGAGTCTTTTGCAGAGAAATCTCCTCAGGTCTTTGGATAATTCTGCATTCAGACGGTAATGTCCAAACACGTCTTTATATAAGTTCAATATTGTTGTTGCAGATGAAATATAACACAGACAGCGGTATTTAAATATTCTCCAGTGGGCTAGATATTAATTAACAGTCATACAAACGTCTGTAACGAAGCCTCTTTGCTTGACGGTTGGTCTCGCGCGTCCATCATGTTTGTAGATTGTTTACACTTTTCACCCGCGTTTTGTAGTTCTAATCGAATTCACGTCCAACGCGCAATGTACTGTGGGCAATATCAGCGGTTAGAGTACGGACGCTTCTACACTTAAAATTTTGACCGGAAATAGTAAACCATCCGGGAGTTTTTGGCATACTCTTTTCAACATACTACGATTTGGGACATACTAATTCTACTTTCACATACTATTTAGGACGGATAGTATGCGGATTGGGACGCAGCATGTAACTAGGTTAATTAGGCAAGTTGGGGTAATAAAGCAAGTCATTGTTGTCACGGTTTGTGGTGGGGAAAGGGAGCGAGGACTCAAGTGCAGAAATAATATGGGTTTATTAATAATAAAAATAAAACAAAAGGCAAAACAAACTACCCGAGAGGGAAAACATTAATAAAACAAACAAACCTGACTGGTTAAGCTGGCTGGTATCAGGACCGGAACACACAGGACAAGGCAACATACGACGACGAACTGGCACAGGACAGCAGACATGAGGGGAATATAAGCAGAAATAATTAGCACACAAACAGGTGAACATAATAAAGTAATAATGGGTTAACAAGGAGGGTGGGACTAGACAATAGACGGCAGAGCAAATGACATAAAGAGATAACACAAGCCATGTGCTCACATAAAACGAGACTAGAACACTCAGCCAATGAGAGAACTCATTAACCACGTGTTCACAAGAGAACACTAAAGCACAATACTGAAGCATGCGGCCACAATGTAAACACAGAGCCACGTGCTTAGACAACATAAACAGACGCAAGAGACGAGCACACAATAGATGAAAACACCTTACCGTGCGCTCACACATACAGTTGAAACCAGAAGTTTGCATACACTGTATAAAAAGGCACATAACCATTTAAAAAAGTCAGATGTTAATGTGACTAAACTTTTTCTCTTTTAGGTAAGTGTCAGATTATCACATTTGTTTCTGTTATGCTTAATAGCAGAATAATGAGAGAGATATATTTTGAGAAATTGTTATAACTTTTCTTGAAAGTCAAGTTTACATACAATAAGATTTTTATGCCTCTGAAAAAGCTCAGATGATGGTGTCAAGGTTTTGGAGGTTTCTGATTGGCTAATTGACAACATTTGAGTTAATTGGAGGCACAACTGTAGTATAGTATTTAAGGAAAACCTCAAACACACTGCTTCCTTGTGTGACAACATGGGAAAACCAACAAGCCAGAATCAACAAAAAAGCCAGATTACAATTTGCTAAATTACACTGGGAAAAAGACATTTTGGAGACATGTGCTGTGGCCTGATGAAACTAAGATTGAACTGTTTGGCCATAATGACCAGTGTTACATTTGTAGGACAAAGGGGAAAGCTTACAAGCTTAGGAACACCATCCCAACTGTGAAGTATGGGGGCGGCAGCATCATGTTGTGGGGCTGTTTTGCTGCAGGAGGGACTGGTCCACTTCACAGCATAGATGGCATCATGAAGAAAGAACATTATGTAGAAATTCTGAAGCAACATCTCAAGACATCAGCCAGGAAATTAAAACTTGGCCACAAATGGGTCTTCCAAACAGACCATGACCCTAAGCATACTGCCAAATTAGTTAAAATGTGCTTTAAGGACAACAGAGTGAATGTTTTGGAGTGGCCATCACAAAGCCCTGAGCTCAATCCTATAGAAAATTTGTGGGCAGAGTTGAAAAAGCTTGTGCGAGCAAGACAGCCTTCAAATCTGACTCAGTTACACCAATTCTGTCAGGAGGAATGGGCCAAAATTCCTTCAAACTATTGTGAGAAGCTTGTGGAAGGATCCCCAAAACATATGACCAAAGATATAAAGTTTAAAAGCAAAGCTAAAAAATACCAAGGAAATGTGTGCAAACTTTTGACTGTCTAGAAATTAATAAAAAAATTCTCTCATTGTTCTGGCATTTAGCAAATGTAAATAATTTAGGTAATCCTAACGAACCTAAAATAGTAAACGTTTAGTATGATTTACCATCAGACATTTTTTTTTTTAAATGGTTATGTTCCTTTTTTTAGAGTGTATGTAAACTTCTGCTTTCAACTGTATGCAACGCGCATGTTTCATCTCAGCGCCAACCGAAACCAAAACCAACCAGACTAAGATGCTGAGAATGTAACAGTGCGATGCTGACAGAACGAAACTAAAACACGAGTACAAGAGCGCGTGTCCCAAGCACGCACAGACCTCGCGCGCCCGCATCAAGCGCATCAAGCTCACGACGGCGCCCATACAGAGACACAATGACAGAAAAGGAGTGCTCGGCCCGAGAAAACTCGAGCTGAGCACAACATACAGGACAAGACAGAACTAGTGTCTGGACTCTGCCACCAAAACTTTACAAAAAGAATTTACAAGACCAGAGTGGCAGAACCCTGACAATTGTGTATCAGTGGATTTTTTCATAGACAATTGAAAACAAATATTGCTTAAGGGCGCTAATAATGTTGACCTTAAAATGGTATTAAAAAACATAAAACTGCTTTTATTCTAGGGAAATTAAAACAAATACGACTTTCTCCAGAAGAAAAAATATTATAGGAAATACTGTGAAAAATTCTTTGCTCTGTTAAACATCATTTGGGAAATATTAGAAAAAGAAAAAAAAATCACATGAGGGCGAATAATTTTTGACTTCAGCTGTACCTGTTTACTTAATTATTTTTCAGAGAGATTTTGAGAGAGAGAGAGAGAGAGAGAGAGAGAAAGAGAGAGAGTGGAGGTGTTTTGTCCAGCATACCATTGCCCTTATAAGGCAGTGAATCTGATTGGCTACAACACACAAACACATGATGCCATCTCTGTTCGCACATGCTCAGTTCACTTCATCTGCTCTGTTCTGATGCTTTGAGAGTTTCAGAGACTGCAGTAATTTATGTACTGTTTAAAGCATTGTTGCATGCTGGGATATGGGCTGTGTGAAGGCGCGTGTTGGCACATGTGAAGTGCAGGTCATTCTGTGGGTCAGCAGAGGTGTGGTCGAGGTTAGAGGTCAAATACATAGCTGCAGATCGGCCAATCAGAGTCCGGCGTGCTTCAGTCCATGTCAAAGCACACACTGGAGTATTGAAGAGGCTCTGGTTTACTCTCATGTGGCGCTTGGTGGCCTCCTGATGTTATTCTTAGGCATGAGTTTCTCATGATGTCATTTTACACTGGCAATTTAAAGCAATGTTATGCAAAAATCACTTTTATAAGGGGTTTAAATAGTTGTGTGGCAACTGTCTGTGAATATAACCAGCTTCTAATGGTAAACATGTATTCATTTTGTTTGTTATAATCACACATGATAATAAAAATAGTCTGCAGAAACACTTTGATTGACATTCTCCTTTTATATGTGTCATTAGAAGGGGAAAGCCCCGCCCATTAGTGATGATCTCTCTCTCTCTCTCTCTCTCTCTCTCTCTCTCTCTCTCTCTCTCTCTCTCTCTCTCTCTCTCTCATTAGCATAGGAGGTTAGTCTTGTTTTTGAATCTGCCACTATGCTGACACACAGATATTCTTTTGAAAAGAGCACAATCTCATTTGAATTTAAAGCGACAGTCACCAAAAAGGCACATTTTTGATCAAATCCTGAAACGGTCAGTTATAAAGGGTTATAAAACATTATTTGTGTTGTATTTTTAGCTGAAACTTCACACACACACACACACACACACACACACACACACACACACACACACACACACACACACACACACACACACACACACTGCACAACCCAAAAGAAATAATGCTAATCAAAAGGATAAAAGTTGGTAATCTATAGAACAAAAACGGTTGGTTTTATTTTATTTGACTTTTTTGCATTTATGAGGAAAAAGCTTGGTTATGGATGTGACAGAAGTGAAATTGGCACTTGTGTGATTTTGTTGACTTCCTGTGATGACGTTGTCTGACTTCAGTGAAGCCAAAGTTAAGAAACATACACAAAAGTGAGAGACAAATCATATATAATAGTTTGAAAACATTTACAGAGACATTTTTGAGTATTTTTAAAGCACTGTAAAGTACTTGCTTGCACAAAAAAAAAGCAGAAACGGTTTCGATATTTTGGTGAAAACTTTATTTTTTTCATGGCAAGGTTGACATTTGCATGGAATTGCTTATTGTTATACATTAAATATATATATACACACTGTAAAAAAAATCCGTTATTTCAATGGTTTTTTTTCCGGCAGCTGGGGTGCCGAGAAAAAAAACGTAAAATAATGGCCGTTAAATTACAGAAATTTACCAGAAATTTACATTTAAGTAAATTTCTGTAATTTAATGTCCTCTATTTTACAGTACATTTCTGTAATTTAATGTCCGTTATTTTAAAGTAAATTTCTGTAATTTATTGTCCGTTATTTTACAGTAAATTTCTGTAATTTACTGTCCGTTATTTTACAGTAAATTTCTGTAATTTAATGTCCGTTATTTTACAGTAAATTTCTGTAATTTAATGTCCGTTATTTTACAGTAAATTTCTGTAATATACTGTCCGTTATTTTACAGTAAAGTTTTGTAATTTAATGTCCATTATTTTAGAGTAAATTTTTGTAATTTAACTTCCGTTATTTTACAGTAAATTTCTGTAATTTAATGTCCCTTATTTTACAGTAAATTTCTGTAATTTAATGTCCCTAATTTTACAGTAAATCTCTGTAATTTAATGTCCGTTATTTTACAGTAAATTTCTGTAATTTAATGTCCGTTATTTAACAGTAAATTTCTGTAATTTAATGTCCCTAATTTTACAGTAAATCTCTGTAATTTAATGTCCGTTATTTTACAGTAAATTTCTGTAATTTAATGTCCGTTATTTTACAGTAAATTTCTGTAATTTACTGTCCCTTATTTTACAGTAAATTTCTGTAATTTAATGTCCCTAATTTTACAGTAAATTTCTGTAATTTAATGTCCGTTATTTAACAGTAAATTTCTGTAATTTAATGTCCCTTATTTTACAGTAAATTTCTGTAATTTAATGTCCGTTATTTTACAGTAAATTTCTGTAATTTAATGTCCGTTATTTAACAGTAAATTTCTGTAATTTAATGTCCCTTATTTTACAGTAAATTTCTGTAATTTAATGTCCCTAATTTTACAGTAAATTTCTGTAATTTAATGTCCGTTATTTAACAGTAAATTTCTGTAATTTAATGTCCGTTATTTTACAGTAAAGTTCTGTAATTTAATGTCCGTTATTTTACAGTAAATTTCTGTAATTTAATGTCCGTTATTTTACAGTAAATTTCTGTAATTTACTGTCCGTTATTTAACAGTAAATTTCTGTAATTTAATGTCCGTTATTTTACAGTAAATTTCTGTAATTTACGGCCCGTTATTTTACAGTAAATTTCTGTAATTTAATGTCCGTTATTTTACAGTAAATTTCTGTAATTTAATGTCCCTAATTTTACAGTAAATTTCTGTAATTTAATGTCCGTTATTTAACAGTAAATTTCTGTAATTTAATGTCCGTTATTTTACAGTAAAGTTCTGTAATTTAATGTCCGTTATTTTACAGTAAATTTCTGTAATTTAGTGTCCTTTATTATACAGTAAATTTCTGTAATTTACTGTCCGTTATTTTACAGTAAATTTCTGTAATTTAATGTCCGTTATTTTACAGTAAATTTCTGTAATTTACGGTCCGTTATTTTACAGTAAATTTCTGTAATTTACGGTCCATTATTTTACAGTAAATTTCTGTAATTTAATGTCCGTTATTTTACAGTAAAGTTATGTAATTTAATGTCCGTTATTTTACAGTAAATTTCTGTAATTTAATGTCCGTTATTTTACAGTAAAGTTATGTAATTTAATGTCCGTTATTTTGCAGTAAATTTCTGTAATTTACTGTCCGTTATTTTACAGTAAATTTCTGTCATTTAATGTCCGTTATTTTACAGTAAATTTCTGTAATTTAATGTCCGTTATTTTACAGTAAATTTCTGTAATTTAATGTCCGTTATTTTACAGTAAATTTCTGTAATTTAATGTCCCTAATTTTACAGTAAATTTCTGTAATTTAATGTCCGTTATTTAACAGTAAATTTCTGTAATTTAATGTCCGTTATTTTACAGTAAAGTTCTGTAATTTAATGTCCGTTATTTTACAGTAAATTTCTGTAATTTAGTGTCCTTTATTATACAGTAAATTTCTGTAATTTACTGTCCGTTATTTTACAGTAAATTTCTGTAATTTAATGTCCGTTATTTTACAGTAAATTTCTGTAATTTACGGTCCGTTATTTTACAGTAAATTTCTGTAATTTACGGTCCATTATTTTACAGTAAATTTCTGTAATTTAATGTCCGTTATTTTACAGTAAAGTTATGTAATTTAATGTCCGTTATTTTACAGTAAATTCCTGTAATTTAATGTCCGTTATTTTACAGTAAAGTTATGTAATTTAATGTCCGTTATTTTACAGTAAATTCCTGTAATTTAATGTCCGTTATTTTACAGTAAAGTTATGTAATTTAATGTCCGTTATTTTGCAGTAAATTTCTGTAATTTACTGTCCGTTATTTTACAGTAAATTTCTGTCATTTAATGTCCGTTATTTTACAGTAAATTTCTGTAATTTAATGTCCGTTATTTAACGGCCGTTATTTTACGTTCCGCCAGCTGCCAGAAATAAACCGTAAAAAAAAAAAGAAAGAAAGAAACCGTAAAATTACAGATTTTTTTTACAGTGTACATATATATGTGTGTGTGTGTGTGTGTGTGTGTGTGTGTGTGTGTGTGTGTGTGTGTGTGTGTGTGTATGTGTATTAGTAGTAAAATAAAATCAAATAATTTTAAAGAATAAATAAATAAACAAAAAAATCCTGCACATACACCGTAAGCATACATTTTGTTTAGTTGTATTTAGTAAATGTATTTATAAATTTCTTTTTTGTAATTTTAGTACTTACACTTATTTTATTTCAGCTAGTTGGCAAAGCAACATTTCATATTTTCAAATGTAATATTTAAATGCTATTTAAATTAAACTATTATAATTAAAGAGAAAAATGCAGTTTCCCTAGCTTAGCTTTAGTTGTGCTATAATTGCTAATAGTTTCACATACTGGAAAATATTGTTTCACATTTACAATATTAGAAATGTACAGAAATATTAGAAATTCATAAATATAAAACACAAAAATATACAATTTTTCAGTGTCAGAAACTATTAAATATAGTGCATGAATCATATGATTCACTTTTAAGCTCATTCGATAGTGTGCTGCATGCTCTTTAACCCTTTACTGGACAAAGTACCATATATGTGGAAACTTCATTGACTCTGAATATAATCTAAATTTCTGTAATTTAATGTCCGTTATTTTACAGTAAATTTCTGTAATTTAATGTCCGTTATTTTACAGTAAACTTCATTGACTCTGAATATAATCTAGTTTTTTTTTTTATTATATACATTTTAAATATTATTCACACTTTTGCTTTTGTATATTTTATGAAAAAAAATTGACTCAATCTGTTACAACGAAAGAGTGAATAAATAATGACTTAAGTTTTCTTTTTGGGTGCGCTGTCCCTTTAAATTTTAAATGTGGCTTTGTTTTCCCTTCCTGTGATGACGTTGTCTGACTTTAGTGAAGCCAAAGTAAAGAAACACACACAAAAGTGAGAGACAAATCAAAGATCCAAAGCCACAAACTCCACTGAATGAATCTCTAATGTCACTTCCTGTTCCTTTTTGTCTGACTTTTTCACTCATAACACACACACAAACACACACTGACTCAAAAGTACACGCCCCTCCAGTGTGTATATGTGTGTGTGTGTGTGTGTTCATGTTCGCTGCGCCGCTCAGTTCTCTTCCCTCCTGCAGAAAGAGAGCGTGTGTGTGTGAACCAGGTCTAAAAGCAGAAAGTCACATGAGGCTCTTGTGGATCTGCTGTGTGTGTGTGTGTTTGGTGTTGGAAGAGCTTGGCTTTACGTCTCTAGTGTCTGGAAACACATGTGTGCGCAGGTAGAAGCTCAGCGCGGGATACAACTGGAGGAATAGTGTGTTCAGCATGAGCTTGTAAGTGCGTTTCACATTTCATAACTCGTGTGTTTGAGTGATTGATGAGGGGTTTTCCTTGTGTGTGGAAGAGTTTGGATTTTATTGAAGCGTTTATGTAATAAATTGATCATCGCTATTACTGTTACTCACAGAAGTTGAGCATTTAAACACACTTTATAAAGCTAAGAGTTCATAACTAGTGTGTTTTGTTCTGTATGAGTGTTTGAGAGGGATTTTATTAGACCTGTTTATGTCATAAATGGAGCATCGCTAGTACTGTTTCTCACAGAAGTTGAGGATTTGATGGGTTGTAGCTGGAAAGGGCATCCGCTGTGTAAAACATACAGTTGAAACCAGAAGTTTACATACACTGTATAAAAGGCACATAACCATTTAAAAAAAGTCAGATGTTAATGTGACTAAACTTTTTCTCTTTTAGGTAAGTTTGGATTATCAAATGTGTTTCTGTTCTGCTTAATAGCAGAATAATGAGAGAGATATTTTGAGAAATTGTTATAACTTTTCTTGAAAGTCAAGTTTACATACAATAAGATTATTATGCCTCTGAAAAAGCTCAGATGATGGTGTCAAGGTTTTGGAAGTTTCTGATTGGCTAATTGACAACATTTGAGTTAATTGGAGGCACAACTGTAGAATAGTATTTAAGGAAAACCTCAAACACACTGCTTCCCTTTGTGACAACATGGGAAAATCAGCAAGCCAGAATCAACAAAAAAAGCCAGATTACAATTTGCTAAATTACACTGAAAACAGAATAAGTTTTGGAGACATGTCCTGTGGTCTGATGGAGCTAAGATTGAACTGTTTGGCCATAATGACCAGTGTTACATTTGGAGGACAAAGGGGAAAGCTTACAAGCCTAGGAACACCATCCCAACTGTGAAGTATGGGGCGGCAGCATCATGTGGGGCTGTTTTGCTGCAGGAGGGACTGGTCCACTTCACAGCATAGATGGCATCATGAAGAAAGAACATTATGTAGAAATTCTGAAGCAATATCTCAAGATATCAGCCAGAAAATTAAAACTTGGCCACAAATGGGTCTTCCAAACAGACCATGACCCTAAGCATACTGCCAAAATAGTTAAAATGTGCTTTAAGGACAACAAAGTGAATGTTTTTGAGTGGCCATCACAAAGCCCTGAGCTCAATCCTATAGAAAATTTGTGGGCAGAGTTGAAAAAGCTTGTGCGAGCAAGACAGCCTACAAATCTGACTCAGTTACACCAATTCTGTCAGGAGAAATGGGCCAAAATTTCTTCAAAGTATTGTGAGAAGCTTGTGAAAGGATACCCAAAACATTTGACCAAAGTTATACAGTTTAAAAGCAAAGCTAAAAAAATACCAAGAAAATGTGTGTAAACTTTTGACTGTCTAGAAATTAATAAAAAATTCTCAAAACTAAAATTCTCTTATTATTCTGGCATTTAGCAAATGTAAATCATTTAGGTAATCCTAACGGACCTGAAATAGTAAACGTTTAGTATGATTTACCATCAGACATTTTTTTAAAAATGGTTTGTTCCTTTTTTTAGAGTGTATGTGAACTTCTGGTTTTAACTGTACGTTGGATAAATTGGCGGTTCATTTCAAAGTGGCAACCCCTGATGAATAAGGGGACTAAGCTGAAGGAAAATGAATGAATAAATAAAAACTAAGAGTTCATAACTAGTGTGTTATAATAAACGGAGCATCACTACTGTTAGTGACAGATGTTGTGGATTTAATACACACCATAAACTGGTGTCTCCATTTGAATTATAGTTTGAGCATTTGATTAGTCATTTAATTATTTTACTGAGGTGTTTGTGAAAATTAAATATCAAATACATTTGATTTCTTATTTGAGAATGCATTTTGATTTATTATTTGATGGTTTGAGCATTTGATTTATCATTTGGGTTGTTGTTTTGAAAGTTCGATTCATTATTTGATCTTTTTAGGCATTTGAATTTTCATTTGAATTTTGTTAGGAAAAAACTTCCATATACATACAGTATATACATAACAATTAAATATAAATGAACAGTCCATATGCGCTAAGAGTTTCTTTTTGTAGAGCGAACTAGGTAAATGTGATGAAAATTCAAATTAAAAGTCTTACTGCAGCTGTGCCTGATGTTATTATTGGTGTTACTATTATTTTTGTTGTTGTTGTTGTTAGGGTTAGAAATACTGCAACCTTTATTTTTTCAAGTGAGGAAGCCTTATATTAACTCAACTTAAAGTAACAAATTGACAGAAGCTTTTTTGGGTGAACTCTCACAAAACTAATCTTTTAAAACTTAATTTAGGTTAAGTAAACGTTTTAAATGTAGTTGTACAGACAGTTTTACTGATTTTTGCTAAAGCAGTTTTTTACAACTAAGATTTCTTCCCCCACAGTCCAAACACATGCGCAATATAAGTGAATTGGGCTAACTAAATTGGCCATACTGTATAAGTATGTGTGATTAAGTGTTTATGGGTGTTTCACAGTACTGGGTTGCGGCTGGAAGGCCATCCGCTGTGTAAAACATATGCTGGAATAGTTGGCGGTTCATTCCGCTGTGGCGACCCCTGATGAATAAGGGACTAAGCTGAAGGAAAATGAAAACTAAGATCTCATAACTAGTGTGTTAGTCACAGAGGATTAGATGGATTATTATTTACATGAATTATTATTTATAATTTATTAAACTAAAATTTTGCGGCACGGTGACTCAGTGGTTAGCACTGTCGCCTCACAGCAAGAGGGTCGCTGGTTCGAGTCCCAGCTAGGCCAGTTGGCATTTCTGGGTGGAGTTTGCATGTTCTCCCTGTGTTGGTGTGGGTTTTCTCCGGGTGCTCCGGTTTCCCCCACTGTCCAAAGACATGCGCTATAAGTGAATTGAATAGGCTAAATTGGCCGTAGTGTATGAGTGTGAATGTGAGTGTGTATGGCGGTTTCCCAGTACTGGGTTGCAGCTGGAAGGGCATCTGCTGCGTAAAACATATGCTGAAGTAGTTAGCGGTTCATTCTGCTGTGGTGACCCCTGATAAATCAGAGACTAAGCTGAAGGATCATCATGAATGATTTGTAAAACCCCATTAAAAACAAATCTTACTGGAACAAAACACTGACTGTTACGTTGCACGCGGGTTTATCTAAGCTTGTATTAAACTTGCTATGTATTTGGGACTCTTATTTTGAAAATGGGAGAAGCAGGGAGACTAGCTCTCTGCAACTCTCACATGGTCTCTCACTGAAACTAAGACCACATGGTAAAAAGCTAGGTTGCTGCCGGAGGTGATGTTAGTGAGGCCAGCAGGGGGCGCTCAAGGGGACACTACACTGTCAGTGAGCACTGTCTTTCGGATGAGGCGTCAAACCGAGGTCCTGACTCTCTGTGGTCATTAAAAATCCCAAGATGTCGTTCGAAAAAGAGTAGGGGTTTAACCCTGGCATCCTGGCCAAATCTGCCCACTGGCCTCTGTCCATCATGACCTCCTAACCCTCCCCATATCATAATTGGCTTCATCACTCTGTCTACTCTCCACCAATCAGCTGATGTGTGGTGTGCGGTCTGGTGCAAAATGGCTGTTGTCGCGTCATCCAGGTGGATGCTGCACACTGGTGGTGGATGAGGAGATTCCCCCCTATGTGTAAAAAGCTTTGAGTGCCCACAAAAGCGCTATATAAATGTAAGGAATTATTATTATTAAAAAGAAGAGGTTTTTTGAAGCAGGCAGCCATGTTCATAGCTAGCCATAATGCAAAATGCAGGATATATAGATTTTACATTTTATTAGCATCACGCAGAAGAGGCTAAGATCTGTTTTACTGTATATTTTTATTTAGTTTAACATGTATATTGGGAAATTTGCCATGCATGTTTGTAATGAGGCAACAGACACATGTAGATTGCTGAGTATAACCGTTTAATGCACTTTTATGCATCGTGTCATATCACACAGCTCTTACTGTGATTTTTCTGAAGTGAAAGGATGCCAAAAACCCTCAAAAACTCTGTTTATGCAGAGGTTGATATTAAATCCTAATTATTTTCATACACATTAAATCTTCAAAATGCAACTATAAATACATCTCTGCCCTTTTGTCGAGTATAATTATAATTATAATTTAGCCTTTTGTTTTTTTTCTGTGGGAGTAAAGATAGCTACTTTAGCTAAAATAAACCTTTCTACCACTTCAGTTCAGATTTAACAAGGCATATACACAATTTGTTAACATATTTTTGACAAATGAAGTATAATAAGTTATACTGGTGTTATAAATGAGCATATAAAGCTAAATATTTGAACTTTCCTAAGCCACATAACTACTACGGAGACATCAGAGAACGACTTAACTTAATCATTGCATTCTTTAAGTGAGTGTTTGAGAGGGATTTTATTAGATGTGTTTGTATTGTTTTATAAAGCTCATTATATGACTGCAGACTAACACAAACCCTTATTCTGGTCCTAAAAAGCAGACATAAAAATATGAAGACGGGTCGAGGAAGAAAAGAGCATCAAAACATTAAAAGTGTCTCTTTTTTCATACATTAGTATGAGTTTAATTTAATATTTTTGAGCAAAAGTTTTCATAAATGTTTTATGATTTTTATCACAATGTTATTTTGCTATAATCCACTAAACTACTAAGTTTTACCTATTTATTTAATATTAATTAATTTATTTTATTTATTTTTTAATCATTTTAAATATATAGCGGGAAAAAATAAGTATTGAACACGTCACCATTTTTCTCAGAAAACATATCTCTAAAGGTGCCGTTGACTTGAAACTTTTTTTACCGGATGTTGGTAAAGAAACTTCCAGAACGCAGATGAGGAACGGCTCTGAGTGCAAAAAAACAGAAGGTTTCAACATTAATATATTGATTATGATCATGTGAACTAAACACACAATCATTAGTGCAGGGTTTTCCACATGTGCAGTGGGGGAAATAAGTATTGAACACGTCACCATTTTTTTTGCCATTGACTTGAAATTTTCCACGGATGTTGGGGAACTAAAATAATCTATATATGCAAAGAAAACAAGTCTAATTAGTTTACAAATGAAGTTATGCATAATAAAATTAAATGGTGCAGGGACAAAGTATTGAACAATGAAGAAAGGAGGGTGTAGAAAGGCAGTGAAAGCCCAGACAGCAGCTGAAATCTCTCAGTAGTTCTTCAGCAACCCTCTGCCTTTCCTCAGTGTAAATGAATATCAGCTGCTTCAGTCTTACATCTACATTAGCAGGATGATAAAGATGGAACCAATGTAGACATTTCAGCAAGACAATGATCCAAAACACAGCCAAGGAAACTCTCAAATGCTTTCAGAGAAAGAAAATAAAGCTGTAGAATGGCCCAGCCAATCACATGATCTGAATCCAATAGAAAATACTAAATAAAGCTCAGATTTGATAGACGAGACCCACAGAACCATCAAGATGTTTACAATCGTTTGAAGTGTGTGAGAAACTCACACCTGAGCAATGCATGTGACTTCATTCTCCATATGAGAGGCGTCTTTAAGCTGCCATCGGCAAAAAGACTTTTATATCAAGTATTAGATATGTTTCAGTAGTTCAGCGCTTTCTCCTTCTGTCATTCTATTTTTATTACACACAACTCATTTTTCAGATTTCTTTGTTTTGTTTTATGTTTGCCAAAATCTGCCAAAATGTGGTTCAATACGATGTCAACAGCTCCTTTACAAATATTATTCCCAGGAAAAAAACATGATATGTTCAATACTTATTTTCCCCGCTGTAGTAAAATTTTGTATGATCACTTATTCTTGTATACAATTTACTGAATACAGATCAGAAAAAGTACAGTATGTTATGCTGAATGATGATATTTTCACCCATATTTTGATGCTTAATTTTCACAACAGCTATTTAAAATGTTAATTTGCATTTAATATTTTTAACTGGTAATAATGATGCTGAGATAATGATGAGGCTTTTTAAAAAAGAAGAAAAATTCAAAAGGGGTGGGGGGGCTAATAATTCTGACTTCAACTGAATGTGAAATTGTAAGAAGAGTATCTGTGTTAAGTTAAAGATTAACTACACACACATTGACACAGGGTGTGTGTGTGTGCGTGTGTGTTTGTGCCTGTTTGTCTTTTTTGTGTTTGTGTGTGTGCATAATTGTGTGTGATTGTGCAGTGTTTGTGTGCATGTGTGTGTTTTTTGTGTGTCTGTTTATGTGCTTGTGTTTACAGTGGGTATAGAAAGTATTTAGACCCCCTTAAATTTCATTGTTTTTCTTCATTAATGTACACACAGCCCCCCATATTGACAGAAAACACAGAATTGTTGACATTTTTGCAGATTTATTAAAAATAAAACTGAAATATCACGTGGTACATATTCAGACCCTTTGCTGTGACGCTCATATACTGTATTTAACTCAGGTGCTGTCCATTTCTTCTGATCGTCCTTGAGATGGTTCTACACCTTCATTTGAGTCCAGCTGTGTTTGATTATACTGATTGGACTTGATTAGGAAAGCCACGCACTTGTCTATATAAGACCTTACAGTCCACAATGCAGGTCAGAGCAAATGAGAATCATGAGGTCAAAGGAACTGCCTGAAGAGCTCAGAGACAGACTTGTGGCAAGGCACAGATCTGGCCAAAGTTATAAAAAAATCTGCTACACTTAATGTTCCTAAGAGCACAGTGGCCTCCATAATCCTTAAATGGAATATGTTTGGGACAACCAGAACCCTTCCTAGAGCTGGCCATCCATTCACTGAGCTATCAGGGGAGAAGAGCCTTGATGAGAGAGGTAAAGAAGAACCCAAAGATCACTGTGGCTGAGCTCCAGAGATGCAAGATGGGAGAAAGTTGTAAAAAGTCAACCATCACTGCAGCCCTCCACCAGTCAGGTTTTATGGAAGAGTGGCCCGACGGAAGCCTCTCCTCCGTGGAGTTTGTTAAAAAACAATTGAAGGACTCCAAGATGGTGACAAAAGAGATTCTCTGGTCTGGTCATTTTGTTTGGAAATGAAAATCGGTTGACATCAGAACCCAACGTCAGGCCGACGTCAATGTTCATTGTCCAACCAAATATCAACGTCTAATGATGTTACAGCTTGACGTTGTGTGGACGTTACCACTATGACGTCTATCAGATGTTGGATTTTGATTGCCGTACCTGACGAATAAATGTCAGTATTTGACGTCATATATGATGTTGGCTCAATGTTGGATTTTGGTCAATTTCTAACAGAACCTAAATCCTTAGACGCTGGCTAGACATTGAATTTTGGTCACCTGACATCACAACCTAAATCTAACCTAATAGTAACGTCTTATGACGTTGTGTGCCTGCTGGGCAATAACTAAATGCACTACAGAATTTTACGTTTACACACATCCACAAATTCGATGTAAATGCATCAGCTTTTTACAGCGTAATACTCACTACTCTTGAGTACTTTTGAAAGGGCTACTTTTTACTCATACTTTGAGTAATATTTACAACAGATACTTTTACTCGCACTACATTTTTAGGCAAGTAATGGTACTTTTACTTTAGTAGGATTTTCAGTACACTTTCCACCACTGATCATTAACAAAAACTTTCTCAATCTGAGGCCCCGTTTACACTAATGCGTTTTCGTTTTAAAACGCATAAGTTTTGCATCCGTCCACACTACGCCGGAGTTTTCGAGCCCCGAAAACGAAGCGCTTTGAAAACGGTGAAGAGCCCGTTTTAATACTGAAACGCTGCTGCTCCGTCTCAGTGTGGATGGGGGAAAACGGAGACATCTGAAAACGGAGGCGTGGCTGCTGAGATTCGCTACCTGATTGGGGCTTTTGGGTCATTGCGTATCCTTCCCTTATTCGTCAAGGCCCTATCACATGACTATAACGCTACCGGAAGACGGCAGACCAGCCTTCACTGTAAACAACAACATGGACACAGAAATGGGAGCGTTGTTTTCACTATTGTCCATTTTAGGTGCCATTGTGCAGTTAAACTCTGCCTTTTTTAACTACAGCAGCTGCATATATTCGCAAGAGGCAAGATATTGTTCGAGCACTCGCCAATCGCTCGCGTTCATCGTTCAACCAGCGCTTGTTGACTAACAATCACCAAATGCCGAGCGAGACACATGCTTCCTGTTTATACTTGAACTCGCATGCCCAGAGTGTGCGAATGGTCACGTGATATACGTTTTTGGTGGAGTGGTGTGGACGGAGATATGTTTAGAAACGCTAGATGAAACGCTAGTGTGAACGCGGATCGTTTTTGATAAAAAACGCCGTTTTAAAACGAAAACGCATTAGTGTAAACAAGGCCTGAGTCTTTCTCAAAATCTTTTGTTTCTAAATGAAAGTCTGGCTTGAGTTTCCTCCTGTGACCTCCTGTTTTCTTTTCTCTCTCATTTCTCTCTCTCTCTCTCTCTCTCTCTATTTCTCTCTCCGTGTCCTGAAGGAATGACTGGTACAGCAGATGTAGTTAGTTGTAGCAGATGTTTTATTTTAGCTCTGTCGTGTAATGGACCTCCTGAATGGCTACAGTTTCTGAAATGCTGAGGGTTTATATGTTTTCCAGGACTCAGGTTTACATCAGTCCACCATGCGTTCATAGTATTGACAATAAGTTATTTTGCGAAAAGAACTATTTGTTGGATTTTTCAAAGTGCATTTGAGGTTAAATCACAATATGTAAGATTTATTCATTAAAATGTCTAAAAAACTATTAGAACTATTACATACATTGTCTCAAATGTTTTGAAGTAGGTTCAAATCAAGAGAAATAAGCAGTTTTAACTAGTGGGAGGGGGCGACGCAGTGGCGCAGTAGGTAGTGCTGTCGCCTCACAGCAAGAAGGTCGCTGGTTCGAGCCTCGGCTGGGTCAGTTGGCGTTTCTGTGTGGAGTTTGCATGTTCTCCCTGCGTTCGCGTAGGTTTCCTCTGGGTGCTCCGGTTTCCCCCACAGTCCAAAAGACATGCGGTATAGGTGAATTGGGTAGGCTAAATTGTCCGTAGTGTATGAGTGTGAATGAGTGTGTATGGATGTTTCCCAGAGATGGGATAAATGAGGATAAATGTATAAGTTTGATTCCACACAGCATCATCAAAATATGCCTTTGTTTGTTGTGAATACACGCGTTACGCCCCACGCGTTGGTTGTAATGTAAGGTAAATCCACATTTTGCTAACAAAGCGTTACTGCCACGTACTCCACCATTGTTGTGCGTTTGTTTGCTTTTAATCTACACCTCCCTAAACGTACTATTCATTAATATCCACAAAGTGTATGTGCGTTTGTGTGTTCATAAGACTTCCAGTTCCATTGAAAGACACATAGAAAATATACGCAGCACGTGTTCATTTATTGGCCAGACTTGTGCCTATTAACTCTAATTTGTCTGTGTTTTTGCCACATATTTTCATTAAACAGAGCAATTGAATTCACAGCTTTATTTTACCAATGCGGGATGCGAGCACAGCAGGACAGCTCTTATTAAAACACTATAAACACACGCTTTGGGTTTGTGTTTGAGATGCAACACGCTTTATATCCTGCAGCTCACATGGATTTAGTTTGGGTTTAGTTTTTATGAGTCAGTACATTAATAACAAGGCTTTTTTTAAAGATCTGTTGATAATGTGTGTTTTATTTTGGAGGATTTAATTTAGATATAGGTATTATTGTCCCTCTTATGACATTTTAATAATTAAGTGCTGTTTAACAGAGCAAGGATTTTTTTTTTTTTTTTTTTGGAAAAAGTCTTATTTCTTTTAGTTTGGCTGGAATAAACACAGTTTTTAATTAAAACTACGCTGTAAAAATATCTGTTAATGAACAGATGTGACTCCCAAGTGTTTTTGTTGACTTTTGGTGTTGAAAATTCAACTCTACAGTTTAACAAAGTGACCTTTATTGTCATTTTAGTGGTTCGAAATAATATAATGTAAAAAAATAATATAGGGAGAAATAAGTCACAGAAATAAATAACAGAAAATGTATTTGCAGTTTATTACAACGTTATTTTACCGCAATATACAACACCAACCCAGACAATATAGCAATTATTAAATTATTAAAAACGTTATTTAAATTCACTTTTTCAAACATTTCAAGGTTAAAAGTTGGAGGAAAGATCACAGTCTCATAATAAACATAATAATAATAAACATAAAAACATAAATCAATTAATTTACGGATAGTTTTTACAGTGGATATATTTTTAAAGGTCAATATTATTAGAAATAAAGCAGAAATAAAGTTATTATAGTCCATAGACTTTTTGTCCTTTTTTTTCATTTGATGTTTAAGGCTCGTCCTTCGGGCTGACTTGCAATTTTCAACATTATTTTTCTTAAATCTTTTCACATTGCTTTTTATTTGTTGTGTTTAATTTAGTTTATCATATCATAGCTAAGGAAAAACTGTTTTTGGCAATTTTATTTACATTGTTTTCATGTGACTTTCCCGTAAGCCACACTAATACGTTTTCATTTACATTCGCATATTTTTTTGCCCATTTTGGCCTTCTGTCCACACTGAGATGGCGTTTTTAGGAAACGAAAACGTATCTTTTACAATATTTATTTTATTTTGACGCTGAATGAGCTGAAACAACTTTCACACAGAAATTCCTAGTACATTTTACTAAGAAAGGACAACTAATACTACATTTAAAATTACTTTTCGAAGCAGAATTAAAAAATTATTATTAGTAGTATTTCTTGTTTTATTTATTTTTTAATTTAAAAAAAAATCACCTTTATAGTGTAAAAACTTTTTTTTTTTTTTACAATAATAATCTGCTGGACTTTCTTTAACAGAGAAAGTTGCTGAAAAAAATAGTAAAAATTATACAAGTAAAGTTTGTCCAGTGATATTTATAACTATTTTATTTTTTTTTTAGAGTTTTCACCTTTATTATGGTATGGGATAGTGGAGATTTCTGACAGGAAAGCATTGGGAGCAGAGAGAGAGGAAAAATCAGCAAAGGACCTTGAGCCAGGAATCGAACTCAGGTCGCCGTGAACACTTCAGTGCTATTGACCTTATTCTTCAATGCGGAAGTGCGCTCATTTTAGGGATTGTTTTAGAATTTCCGATTCAGTTTCCTATGGGAGAAATGACTAGGATTAATAAACGGCAGAAAATGGTCAAACTACTTGCTCTACAAACGACTGTTTGCATGATTATACAGACAAAATAGAATAATATAATAAGAAAATATCAGTTTGCAACATCAAGCTGTTTTTAACGTCTAAAAATGAATGGAAGTGAATGAGACTGGAAGTCTTGAGCCAAAATGATTCAAATGGCTGCGGCTGCTCTTACGCAGAGAATAAGGTGAATATGTCAGCGGACAGTACCACTAGGCTTTCAAGACGCATTTTAGTCACGTGATTCAGTCATGTAACCAATTCAGTTTGCATTGTGGACGACATTGCAAAGCACAGAACTTAGAAAATATTTCTTTTTGCATTCACTTTTGCATTCAACTTTATATAATAAACAAGTTTTCTGTTCTGTTCTGATTTTAGGTCCAGAATTCATTCATAAACCAAAGCCAAACCAGGTCAGACTTGTTTGAGCTGGTTATTTTTTAACCATAAGGCCAGTTGTAATGTAAAAATGGCTCAAGTGAACTGAATGACAGAAAGTATAGCGTCAGTTTCTCACTTATTTAGTACAGTTTCACTATTTTACAGTCTTAAACTGAATTTTATTTTTGTGTTTGAGATTTAGGTCACACTTTACAATAAGGTTTCATTAGTTAATATTTGTTAATGTGTTTGCTAACATGAACCAATTATGAACAATACATGTACGGCATTTATTAATCATATTTCAACATTTATTAATGCATTATTAAAAATTAATGCTTGTTAACATTAGTTGATGCATCGTGAGTTAACATGAACTAACAATTGACAGCTGTTTTTTCATTGACTAACATTAACTAACATTAAGAAATACTGTAATAAATATATCGTTCATTGTTTGTTCATGTTAGTAAATGAATTAACTACCATTAACTAATACAACCGTATTGTAAAGAGTTATCGAGATTTAAATGTAATTTGTGGATGATTAGATGCTGGTTTAAATATCACCGGATGAACTCTCTTTGGCTAACTCTCACTGTTTTGTTTAGCGACTTTCTCTAGTAAAGAAAGTCCAGCAAATCATTATTGCTAAATTAAAAAAAAACGTATATAAAAAAACAGAATACATTTTTTAAACTAAGGGTGATTGTTTTTTAAATTGTAAATAAAACAAAAAATACAATGGGCTCTATTTTAACGATCTAGGCGCAAAGTCTAAAGCACATGGTGCAAAAGCATTGAGGGCATGTCCGAATCCACTTTTGCTATTTTAAGGACAGAAAAATATGCTTTGTGCCGCAGCGCATGGTCTAACAGGGCTGAGCTCATTCTCTTAATGAGTTATAGGTGTGTTTTGAGCATAAACCAATCAGAGTCTCATCTCACATTCCCTTTAGGAGTCAGTTGCGCATTTGCTATTTACATGGCAGGCTTTGTAAGTGTAAAAACTGAACACTTCACTAGTGAGAAAACAGTTAAACAGAGCATCTGCAGCACGAGGATAAAGAATGAGCCTCCTCCATTCGCCCTCTTTACTTTCTCTTTCTCTCTTTCATGGATAAGGAAACGGTGTTGTACACTCCACTGAAAACATCCATTAGCCTACATCTTTAATTTCATTTGCAAAGATTTGTTTCAAAACTATTTTAAATTCAGTTCTAATTTCCAGCAAAGGAATAAATGAACAATAATAACAAAGTGTGGTCAAAAAACTGAGTTATATCCAAACACACGTCCTGTTCTTATGCCCCATATGGTCCAAAACCTGACAGGTGGGCAAATCTAAGCTTGTTTTTAATAAAACAAATATAAATATGCATATATTAAATAATACTGCTAATAATAATAACATTATACAAAAGCAATTTGTCATGAATAAACTGAAAAAAGAGATGAAGAAGGCATAATGTTTTAAACATTTTATTCCTTTAATTATTTTTTATTTGTAAAGATATTTATGTATTGCTGTGCATCCTGTGTTTATTAAGCAATGTGTAAGCGAGACGCACAACTAATGCGCTCTGCGCTGGACTTTAGACCTGCTTTCAGCTGGTCAATAGCACAGTCTATTTTAGTTCCTCAAAATAGCAACACACCAACAATGCGCCTTAACACACCTCTTTTCTAGACCGAAACATCCATGAGTCCACAAAGTGTTGCAAATGGATTTGCTATTTAAACAACATGCCACAAAACATGAAAATTAGAGCCAATTGCTCTGAAAATAGCAACACCTCGCGGCAAACACATCTTGCGCCTTATTGCAGCGGGTGTATGATAGGGCCCAAAGAGTATATGTTTTTTAATTCTGCTTTAAAATGTATTATTAAATCTAGTATTACTTCCCATTTCTTTTTAAAACTGTACTAACAATTTCTGTGTGAACGTTGTTTCTAAAGCTGCTCATTCAGCGTCAAAAAAAAAAAAATATTTCCAATTAGAAAATATATAATACATAAAAAAGCTATAATATTAAAAATAAACTTGTTCATTAGTAAAATAAATCTAAATAAAACTGTAATAATATAGTAAATATAGTAAAGTAACATTTAAATATAAAAATTGTGTGTGTATATATTTATATTTATATATATATATATATATATATATATATATATATATATATATATATATATATATATATATATATATATATATATATATATATATTAGGGCTGTCAATTGATTCAAAAAATTAACTAATTAATCACACATTTTTTGTGATTAATCATGATTAATCACGAAAGTAATTAATCATGATTAATCATGATTAATCACGAATCAAAAAAAAAAATCCAAAATACAGCCATTGCAAATATGGAATTTGGAAAATTACAATAATAATAAAGTATTGAATACAAACAATTCATCACCTTAGAATTATAAGGTTCTGTCTGACATTTTTGTCAAAATTGAGTTATTGACATATTCTTATTAAATGACAACTTATTTACATTATGGGATGTTTTTTATAAGTTGTTTACATTTTAAGACGTTTTATTAAAAAAAACTAAACAAAAAAAAATAATGTTACACACATACTGTTTGCTATGCAAAAACTTTGAAGCTCAATATCTCAAAATCAATCAGACTGCAGATAGAACATTATAATTCCAAGGTGACTAATTGTACTCATTGTAAAGTTGTATTGCGAGTTGAGAACCTTAATTATAAAGTAGAAACAATTTTGCCTAGTCCTCCTTAACATTTAGCCAGTTGCAGTCTATTGACATTATCGGGGGACAACTATGGCGGCAAATCATGCCAATAATAATCGAGCGCAGCGGTGACGTTTACGCGCGAGGAGAAGTGAACCGCGAGCAGATTACAGGCCTACACGCGAGAAAACTACTGCTCGCGCGCGCACAGGGGCTGTTCACGCGCGCGCTGAACTGATCCACCGCGAGGGAAACGGGCGCTCGTGAGCTCGTCAGAAACCCTCGCGCGCGCACATCATCATCTCGTGCGCACGAGAGCGAGCAAGGTCATGCCTCACAGCGCGCGCACGCGATCAGTTTTCTGCTCGCCTCGCTGGCTCTTCTCTGCTCGCGCGAAACATTTTGGAGTTTTGTCAGTCTTGGGGGCGGGACTTGGTTTACTTGGTATCTCTAACGCTATTGGTTACTCTCCCTTTCCGGAAGTTAGCCGGGATTGGACGCAGGTTAAAGATACGCCATTAAATATATATAATTTGCAAGTCATAATCATAAGAAACTTCTAAGATGATGTCTGAGGATTTAATCTCGAGAAACTGTCAAATAATAATGATTAATCTTCTAAATATTCTTGTAAAAAATGGCTTTCTGAACCATTTGATTTGTCCCACGTACAGCACTTGTCTGTTTGTTGAATTTTACTTTTATGCTGATTAACCACAACGGCAGTGCTCATTATGACACTTGGGGATATAATCTTTCTAGGAAATATTGTCTATAGAGAGTTTAGATGATACTTGCTTTTTAGATCTTTCCATATAATGCATATTATATGCGCAGTGCAGCTTTATATATTATTATAATTGTTAACAATGTTAATAATATAGATCAGTGGAAAATGGTGGTTCTAGGATTTCCTTAGGGGAACACAGACACCACACACACACACACACACACACACACACACACACACACAACACACACACACACACACACTTGAAGTCAGAATTATTTGCCCCCCTTTGAATTTTCTTTTTTAATATTTCCAAAATGATTTTAAGGTCAATATTATTAGCCTCTTTAAGCTAATTTTTTTTTTCCGATAGTCTACAGAACAAACCATCATTATACAATAACTTGTCTAATTACCCTAACCTGCCTAGTTAACCTAAATAACCTAGTTAAGCCTTTAAATGTCACTTAATCACTGTTCATCATGGCAAATCCTGTCATCATGGCAAAGATAAAATAAATCAGTTATTAGAGATGAGTTATTAAAACTATTATGATTGAAATGTGTTGAAGAAATATTTCAGTTAAACAGAAATTGGGGGGGGGGATAAACAGGGGGGCTAATATTCAGGGAGGCTAATGATTCTGACTTCAACTGTACATATACATATATATTAGTATATTATATACTTTAGGTTGATATTTTTCAATCTCATTTTCAGTTGATGATTGATTAATAAAGACATAAAAAAATTATTAATCCAATCAAACATGAAGAATACAGTGACAGACATTTAGATGGGTGTTTATCGCCACCTATTGGAGCAACAATTTAATACCTACAATCTTCGTTTTGCTCTACTCACTTGCATATATCCATTACATAATTCCACTTCAGAGGCATACAAATACCAGTTTCTATACAACATGCCCACATCTTAGAGGTCACATATATAGTGGAATAACAGACTAATGGCAATATATTTACTGTAAGCCGATGTACTATATGCACTTCATGCATGTACAGCCTATTTTATTAACTACTGTCCATCCAACTTATTCTGACTTATGTTCTTCATAGAAAATGAGCCAAGGCCAATGAGTCTGAGAAAAAAATAAAGATTTTTTTTATCAATTAAGACGTTTGGCTTGAGTTCAGTTTAAATGTAGGTGCTAAACTTTATCAAATCGTTCAAATATGTGACAGCTGGAGATATCAAATATTATATTAGAATACCTATTATTTAATTTTTTTTCAACACAGACATTTAAAAAATACAAGACAGCACATCTGTAAATAGTACACACACACACACACACACACACCACACACACACACACACATTTGAAGTCAGAATTATTAGTCCTGACTCCTGATTTAGCCCCGTGTATAGTTTTCCCTAATTACTGTTTAATGGAGAGATCTTTTCAACACATGGCATAACTCTCTCTTTCTCTGCCCAGTTGTACTTTAATAAAGTTTGTTACAAGAATATATCTCATTATTTTGATATGTCATTATATGACTTCATATAATTGTCATGACAGTCAGAATAGTCATTATTATGAGATTATTACAATAAATATCTCATTACTAAAAGTCATCACCTATTATTACTGAGAAAGCAAGTCTATTATAGTTTCACATTATGATAAGATATATATATATATATATATATATATATATATATATATATATATATATATATATATATATATATATATATATATATATATATATATATATATATATATATATATATATGTTTTTTATTTAATGGGTAAACTCCATCCCGTCCAATCCGGGCTAACTTCCGGAAAGGGAGAGTAACCAATAGCGTTAGAGATAACAAGTAAACCAAGTCCCGCCCCAAGACTGACAAAACTCCAAAATGTTTCGCGCGAGCAGAGAAGAGCCAGCGAGCGAGCAGAAAAACTGATCGCGCGCGCGCGCTGTGAGGCATGACCTTGCTCGCTCTCGTGCGCACAGATGATGATGTGCGCGCGCGAGGGTTTCTGACGAGCTCACGAGCACCCGTTTCCTCGCGGTGGATCAGTTCAGCGCGCGCGTGAACAGCCCCTGTGCGCGCGCGAGCAGTAGTTTTCTCGCGTGTAGGCCTGTAATCTGCTCGCGGTTCACTTCTCCTCCCGCGTAAACGTCACCGCTGCGCTCGATTATTATTGGCATTGATTTGCCGCCATAGAGACAACACACACACACACACACACACACACAGAGAGAGAGAGAGAGAGAGAGAGAGAGAGAGAGAGAGAGAGAGAGAGAGAGAGAGAGAACGCGCAGCACAGCGCACTCCCTTCAGATCATCAACACGCACGATCGCGTTGATCAAATTTTGCTTAAACTAAGCGTTCTTAAAGTATGGCTGTATTTCTCAAGCAAGGATTCTGACACAGCAAAGCAGACGCTTTACAAAAGTTGCGTGTAGGGGGGAAACACGTCAAACTTAATGAAACATTTGAGGGCGCTTGGAGTCAACTTAGAGAGGAATGGGCTGTCTTTGACAGCTTGCGACATCATCTGCCACTTTCACTGAGTACATTTACATGGATCCATATTATCCTTTATCCATATTTCTTTACACATTAAACACACGCAGGGCCGGAGCAAGCTGAACTGGCGCCCTCAACCCGAAAGTGAAATAGAAAGTTACCGGTTTGCGGATGAAAGTGAGAACCGGGAGGGAGCAGGTGGGAGTCGAAATGAGATGAACGTGAGGACAGGGGGGTTCGCTCACTATTCTGCCGCCCAAGGCGGTCGTCTCTATGGAAGCGCTGGCCCTGAACACACCTCGGCCACAACAGGAAATAAAAAAAAACCTGCAACTGCGTTAAATGCGTAAAAAATTTTTAACTCGTTAAATAGTTCAAATTAATCACGTGCGTTAACGCGCTAATTTTGACAGCTCTAATATATATAAAAGCAATCTGTACAAAAACTCAAATTTAAATAATTATAAGTAAACTCAAAAACAAAAAGTTCTCATTTAATCATTTGTGTTTTTTCTGTAATCATTTTTCTGTTTATTTACATTGTTGTAATGTAATGTACTTTGATGTCAAAACTTTAACTCCGCAGCTAATTTCATTCATTTTCCTTTGGCTTAGTCCCTTTATTTGTCAGGGGTCGCCACAGTGAAAAGAACCGCCAACTTATCCAGCATTTGTTTTACAATGCCCTTTAAGCTGCAACCCAGTACTGGGAAACACCCATACACTCTTACATTCACACTCATACACTACGGCCAATTTAGGTAATCCAATTCACCCATAGCGCAAGTGTTTGGACTGTTGGGGGAAACCGGAGCACCTGGAGGAAACCCACATCAACACGGGGAGAACATGCAAACTCCACACAGAAATGCCAACTGGTCCAGCCGAGGCTCGAACCAGCGACCTTCTTGCTGTGAGGTGACAGTGCTAACCACTGAGCCACTGTGCTGCCGCAGCTGTTTTTATCTAAATAATTTAGTAATTTGAAACTGTATATTGTTGTTTGTGTAAATTACAGTGGATGGATCTCACTGCTTGGAGAGCACTTGGTGGTTTTTGTGTCCAAAATTGCATCTTTTAAAGCCTTTTGAAACTGAAACCATAAAAAGAAACACACATTGACAGGAAGATGGACTGTTTTCTGGAAGCATTCCTTCAGGCTTTCCTGTAGATTTGCCACAGTTATAGTTTGACTGTAGTTTTAGTGTGTGTGTGTGTGTGTGTGTGTGTGTGTGTGTGTGTGTGTGTGTGGGTGTGTGCATTTTGGGTAATCAGGTCTGTCCACTATGTCAGCACAAATACAGAGTCAGCAGTGTGTGTGTTTGTGTGTGTGTGTGCACCAGGCTTTGCATTCAACAATGGCGTAACGTGACTGTGTGTTTGTCCAGGTGGATCCACACAGAGAACACACACTCCCTATCTTACTTTCTCTCTCTCTCGCTCATGGTGTATGGAAAAACATTCTTTGGATGCTTCCTCTGATCTGTCATTTATGTGTGTGTGTGTGTGTGTGTGTGTGTGTGTGTGTGTGTGTGTGTGTGTGGGTGTGTGTGTGTGTGTGTTTCTTCATCATCTCGGGGCACTTTTGGCTCTGTGCTGTTTTAAATGACTCTCCTTTAAAGGACATTTGCAGGCCGAGTTTATTCCGACAGTCTGTTAATATTGTGCTGCAGTGTTTTTATCTGCGTCACGAGAGAATTCTGGCATTTTCTGTTGATTCATCATTTTCCAACACATCTCATTTGATGTATATGGTGATTAATAACCTCTTGTGATGGTATTTGTATTTTAAATATTTTTGTTCCACAATTTAAATGCACACTATTTTGTTGTAATGATTTAAGAACCTTAATGAAAATCATATTTTCACATATTTGTCTATAACACATTGACAATTTGTCTATATGTATTACAGTTTTTTTTTACAGACGCTAGAACTCAATACTTAGGTCACTTTTGCAAAACTCTTCACCAGGGGCGATTTTAGGATTTTCATTTTAGGGGGGCTCAGCTCCTTATAACATGTACGTACAGGACATTTTGCATGTGCTTACGTACTGTTTTCAAAACTGTTAAACTTATGTTCAAAACAATAACATAATGCAAAACTGAATAAGACAGCAAAATTCAACAGCAATATTTGAATGAAACATCTTTCAAATCTAAAAGTGCAGTTTAACCAGCCAGGGGTGCGTTTCCCAAAACCATCGTTAGCCAACTAAGGTCGCAAGTTCCGTCATTACAAACATAGTTCTTTGATTTGCTGTTTCCCAAATCCATCGCTCCAACGAACATTCGCAAACTGCGTCGCAAACTTGAGCCCTTGAAACGACACCTCTGGAGCTGTAGTTAAAAGCATAGTTCCTGGCTGTGTTCTATTTCCACTTATCCCCCCTATGCCCTAATCATTTAGAACATTCTAACATTCAAAGTTGGAATTTATAAATAATAAAAAAGCATTAAGGTCATCTCTCTTAGGTGTAATTTGCTTTCAAAGTATTTTTACAGTTCAGTTTTAGCGATCTTCATGTTTACAATTGTGCTCCCTTCGCGGTGCACTTTGAAAACATTGATATCATTTTGAACACAGCCTCATGGCGAAAACTATAGGTATATTTAAAAGCGGAAATTATGTTACGTCTCCAAAGCTTGTGAAAATAAAAAACATGGCATACGTTAATTCTTTTACTTTATAGTGGGTTATTTATTAAGTTTCTCTGCTGTATATGACATGGGTCTGTTGGTTAGAACTTTCTGCTGTGGTTTGCATGTGTCAAATTGTAATTTTTTAAAAATAAATAAACAGTATGCTAAATAATAATAATAATCATCATCATCATCATCATCATTAATATAATTATTAAAGTTAATATATTTATAATAAATCGCCTCATTATTTATTTATTTATTTATATGATTTATATATGATATTAGAATAGTGTTAGCTTTTGTAAGTGATTTTATGTTATAGAATAGAATATGTAATGTTCAACTTCTCAATAATATTAGTAAAACAAACATTGGCCCTATATGTGCCATTTACATTTATTTTATTTAATATGGAAAGCGAGTGCATGTTTTTACCAACACTAATATTGGATTTTATTTGAAATGCGTGTTTGTGTAAAACAATATAATTTGCACAAAGAAATGATGGGGCTGTTCTCTGAAGAAGTTACTCCACCCCGTTTAGAGCATCATTATGGGCGTTTTACGTTATAACTAACGTGGTTCAAGCGATGGATCTGCGACAGAGAAACTAGGGGTTTTGGGAAACACTTGTCACTACATCGTTCTTTCCCCAAACGATGCATCGAACTATGATCAGCCGCGAGTTACATAGTTGTTTGGGAAGCGCACCCCTGATTAGCATTACTATTGTATCTGTATCAGTGGATGGTGTGTATACAAATTCTTGTATTTTGGAATTACTTGGTGCAAAAAAATAACAATAAATAAACAACATAAAATATTGAGGAATTCTGCATTAAGTCTGATTCATTCCAGCAACATATATTGCAATTCTAAACAGAGATGTGTCCTTGTTTTACACAAGAAAACACTGTAATGCTACTAGGGGTGTCAAAATTAATTGTTTCTTCGGTGCACCGCGATGCAGACGCGGACAATTCGGTATCGGTTCAGTAATAATCATAACCGGTTATTATGTACTGACGTCATTTATCTCATATGCGCTATGTCGCCATAGCATACTATAGGGAGGGAGGCGAGCGCGAGCATTTACAACGCTCCAACTACTTACAAACTCAGAAACTGCACAATTTCACTGCGTGTGTGTTTGCTGAACACTGTTTCACCGACACTTACAGCAGAAGCCCCTATTTCATGACGATTAAGAGAATGAAAGTAAACTCCATTTCTCTCTCTCTTTCACTGTGGGCCATGGGTGCATCTGTGAAGAGCGCCAGCGTGTAAGAGCCAATCACAGCCCTTTCTGTTGAGCGCGTGACCAATCAAAGGGGTGTAAGAAAGAACTTGGTAGACAAGGCAGAGAAAGCGAGTGGCATATTTATATTTGTTTATTGTCTATAAATGCTCGTGTTGTTTAAAGGTACAGTTTATATATCTGACTGTTTGTATTAAGGGACCAAATTGTTTTACAAATAGTATATAAATATATTTATACATTTTAATACAAGAATTGCTGTGCTGTGAAGAAAATATAAAACTGTGTATGGAAATCCCTGCTGAAAAAACCAGCATATGCTGGTAAGGTATGTTTTGATGCTGGTATGCTGGTCTTGCTGGTTTCAATGCTGGTTTTGCTGGTCTTGATGCTGGTCTTACTGGTTTTAATGCTGGTCTTGCTGGTCTCATTGCTGGTCCTGCTGGTCTCAATGCTGGTCAGGACCAGCACTCAGGCCAGCAAGACCAGCATTGAGACCAGCACTGAAACCAACAAGACCAGCAAAACCAGCATCGAGACCAGCAAAACCAGCATTGAAACCAGCAATACCAGCACCAAAACCAGCAAGACCAGCATCAAAACGTATCATACCAGCATATGCTGTTTTTTTAAGCAGGGAATCGTCAGTGCACCGTGATGCACCGAGATATCAAATTGAACCGAATCGATGGCATGATAATCGTAACCGAACCGAACCGTGAGACCAGTGTAGGTTCACACCTCTAAATGCTACACAATGTTGTTAGTGTTTTTTAGGTCATTGTTTCATGGGTAACAAAGTGTGTTTGTCGGCTGTCAACCTTTGCTAGTGTTCTGGAAGAATGAGTTTATTGGAGACCTGAATAAAATGTTTTAATAGTTGTAGTGCATTTTGAATGTGAAATGAACTGCTTTGCCAAGCTGAAAGTCGGTTAGGAGAATTGTGTGAAGAGTTTTGCAAAAGTAACTTAAGTATTGAGAAATGTGTCCTAGCATCTGTAAAAAACTGTAATATAACCTATGTCTATATAAAATATATGGGTGTATATTAAGGATGTGACGAGATCTCGCGAGATTAAATCGCGTCGAGATTTCTCGTCGAGGTGAAAAGTTGTCTCGTGAGTTGTGATGTTATGATGGAGCGTGAGGGTGAAATTAACACTGAAGATTGGATTTGAACTGCAAATGAGGTGCTTTGCACACACCTGGCAACCCAACCCAGGCTGGCCTCGGAGTTGCGCGTGCCACTCAGTTAGGCGGGCGAGTGTGACGTAACCGCTTTTTTTCCACCGGAGTTCAGCGGCTGCCTTGTCTCACCGTAATCATTAATATCGTGAAGGACTTTCAGCTGCATTTTGTAACAGGACATGCACACACGGCTGTTTGACACTATTCTTTGCACCTACTGAGTCAGTAAAGTACCACAGATACACACATCTTTAAGCGTACACACACACACACAACTCCTCGAGACCTCGAGATGATCACATCATCATTACCGAACACACGTTTACGCAGTCCGGGAGATGCAGTCTTTTCATTCGGAGAGGTGAACGGTATTAAATTACATTAAAACAACAACTCCCTCCTATCAGTCCTTACTTCAGTGTCGCATCCAGTACAACTCACTCGAGGTGAGTCAAATGAAAAAACTCACAGAGTGAGTCAAATGAAAAAATTCAATTTTATTGAAAAAATGAAAAATCAAATGCCAAAAATTACATAATTTTTTTTTACGCTCAATTTGTGGAAAGGAGTTCAGTGAGGTCAGTCAGTAGAGTTTATAGCTAAATATTTTGCAGTGTTTGCATGTCCTTTATGGCATATAATTCATTAAAATAGAAGTAGAAGATAAGATTAAATAGAAGATTAAAATAGAAATAAAATACCATTCATTGCAATCTTAAAATAAAAAACACCTGAATTGTTTTGCATTTTGTGATTTTTTTTTCTTCTTCAGTTGATTTAAAAATCTATTTTCCATTCATATAATAGCAAATATTTAGCAAATATTTAAAATTATATGTGAAAAGACTATTTTCCTTTGTGTTTACATGTCTTTTACAGCATATAATTCATTAAAATAGAAGAAAAATAACATTCATTACAAGATGGTTTAAAAAAAGCACATAGATGGGTTTGCATTTTGTGATTTCTTATTTTTCCAGTTGAATAAAAGACTGTTTTCCATTCATATATTTCATCATCGAAGATTCCAAAAAATAGTAAAAAAATCTCATCTCTTCTCGTGAACCCAATCTCGTGTCTCGTCTCGTGGAGTAGGCATCTCGACACACCACTAGTGTATATATATATATATATATATATATATATATATATATATATATATATATATATATATATATATATATATATATATATATATATATATATATATATATATATATATAAACTGCTAAACTAAATTAGACTTGTCGTGACATTTGTATATCACTGTGGATTGAAGTTCTTTTTCTATCCTTATTTGTAAGTTAAATATATATAATTATATATATGTATGAGCTAGAGATGTGAATCTACACTAGTCTCACGGTTCGGTTCGGTTATGATTATCATGCCATCGATTCGGTTCAATTCGATATCCCGGTGCATTGACGATGCTTTCCATACACAGTTTTATATTTTCTTCACAGCACAGCAATTCTTATATTAAAATGTATAAATATTTTTATATACTATTTGTACTACAATTTTGTTCTTTAATACAAACACAAACATTTAAACAACACAAACATTTATAGCAAATAAACAAATATAAATATCCCGCTCGCTTTCTGAGTCCTGTCTAGCAAGTTCTTTTTTACACCCCTTTGATTGGTCATGCGCTCAACAGAAAGGGCTGCGATTGGCTCTTACACGCTGGCACTCTTCACAGATGAGTAAAGCCTGGTTTAAACACTGATAAACGGCAGCAACGATCACAGCTGATCCATGATAGACGCGGTGGAGAAAACTCTGCAGGCACACACTCGTGTCTGTATCCAGAAGTATCGCTGTAACAGCCGAGAGGAGAGGAAAAGTCACGCCAGCAGGTCAAATAGGCCACAGTGAGAGAAAGAGAAATGGAGTTTACTTTCATTCTCTCAATCACAGTGAAATAGAGGCTTTTGCTGTTCAGTGTCAGTGAAAGACTGTCCAGCAAACACACACGCAGTGAAATTGTGCAGTTTCTGCATTTTTAGGTAGTTGGAGCGTTGTAAATACTCGTGCTCGCCTCCCTCGCCATATTAAGCTACGGCGGCATATGGCATATGAGAAAAATGACGTCAGTACATAATAACCGGTTATGATTATTACTGAACCGATACCGAATTCATACCGCCATCCAGTGCCCTGCCATCTCACCACACACCCCCCCCCACTCTTTGCTTTTGTAAGACTTGAGGTACCACAAATACTTTGATGTCTTTGACAATTCAAATATGGACAGATAACACAAAGACAATTGAATCCCGCATTACCACCTGGTGGGGTGGAAAGCCTCTCCTTCATTTACATTTGAAACATTTCCCGAAACCCCCCTGTCACCCACTCCCTTTTTCCCCCAATTCACACAGAATGGTCATTTCAAAGTATGAATGTTCTAAATCAATCCAAGTGACTTTATCTATCTTGTCTGATATCATTTGAAATATCTCAGTGCGACTGGTACAATGGTCTCATTCCCTCAGAAATAGACATAATCAAAATAATAGATATATAACTTCAGGTATCTTTTGAACCACTGCTAAGGGTGTGCCTTTACCTAGGGGGCCTTTATTCAAATGACCATTTGTTTCCTATAGGCAGAAACTCCTCAGATTTAACATGTCACTAAATGTAAATGCCTTTTGTTCTTCGACAAACACCCATCCTTGAGGAGATTCTTGGTTTGACTACTTAAGGAACAGTTTCTAAATGTTCAGCGCGATTCTGTACCCAGAGTAGCCCGTAGCGTGGAGCTCTCATGCTCCACGCTATGTATATTTTAATGTCAGGTATGCATCTTTTGATCTTGGATTTATCTTTGATAATTTGATGTCTTGTATTGATTGTTTAATGAATTGGCTTAATACACAGTTACCTGACTAATAAAGTGTTATGTTTTGAATAATTCAAACAGATCTCATGTTATTATCTCTAGTAGATTACGTTAAGTCCATAGCACCACAAACCCCTGTACAGGTTAGTAACGGACTAAAACACGATAGACGGAGCAGCGTGTCACGCTATACGATGTTGTTAGAGCTCCGACTAACACAATGGCATAATTCACGTATACATAGACAGTAAAAGGCTATCTAAGGGGATAGACCTTCATCTCTAAATTTCTGATTTAGCAGATAACTGATCTATGGGGACCACATAAAAAATATTCTAATTTGAGTAAGTAGGGTTCGGCCTTTTTAGAATAGTGGTTAATCGCCTCTGTTTAATGACCAAGACTGACATGTTTGTGTTTAAGAGATTGTATACTCGGCCGGTACAAGACTCGGGATGTTATAGGAATCCGAATGAACGAGAATAACATACAATAATGAATCGAAGAGAATATTCAATCATAACCTAAAGTAATATTAAAGGATACAAAATAACCTTATCAATGTTTTATAATTGGAGTCAGATAAAACGAGAATGAATATATTAATATTCTAAACCACCTCATACTAAAATTGGAGTCAGATATGAGTTAAAGTTAAAGTAAATTAACATTGTGCACTGGAAAGACCGAACAGGCAATAAACCTTCATCCACCATTAGATACCATCGTTGGACTAACTGGTTGGACCCTACACTTTCGTCCACGCTAAACACCACCTATCCCAACACCCCCCATGCCCCACATATACTTTTGTGCACGGTACCTCTACATCCTTGGGTAACATGCCAGATCCGTTACCCCGATCTGTTCCGCCAAAAAGCCAAAGCAAAGCAAACACCACCAGATTACTATGGTAAAAATGCAGCACTACAAAATACAAAAGAGAGAGAGAGATCGACTTAAAATGTCACTCACCTGTTCTGTAATGACTTATTCAGCTGTAGTTGCGACTTATAAACGTACGCTGAAAAAATGCTGTTTTTCTCCCCTAAGGACTTATTATAAGGTCTCTGTCGCCATCTTGTGGCGGAACGTCAACCGTCTTTGCTCTGCTCAGTATGACAGGCTGGCCACCAACACGCTGAATCTCCAAAATTATGAATATTTAAAGTAGGCACTATCCTTATAAATAAACTGCATAGTTGTAATCTAAACACCTACATTCTATCCTAAAAAAGTCTCAAAAGTACATTATGTTGTCCAACAGCTACAATATTTGTCAATAATTTGTCAAGTAATACACAAGGGTGAAGAGGCTGTACGAGTGCTGATATTACTTTAATATCTCACAGCTATCAGCCAATCATGTTCGAGAACCAGATGTAAAATGTTTTTCCTTCCTATCTCATCACATCTCAAGTTTCTCACAGACATAAAATAGTTTGTGTGTGTCTATGTGTGTGTGTGAATGTGAATGGCTTTCCGTGACTGTTTCATATGGAATAGAGAAGCAGTTCGGTAAGAGGGATCATGCTGGAATTTTGGCAATTCCCAGAATGCCTTTCTGCCTGATAATGTGTGGTTAAAGAAAACTGTAGGTCAGTCAGTACAGTCAAACGGGTTTAAACACAGTTGTGTGGCAACAGTGTGTGAATATTGCCAGCCTTTAATAGTAAAAATGAATTAATTCTATTTTTTTATAATCACACTTGATAAAAACGGTCTGCAGAAACACTTTGATTGATATTCTCCATTTGTACGTGTCATCAGAGGGGGAAAGCCCCGCCCACTAGTGAACATCTCTCCCTTATTAGCATAAACAGTCCTAAGTGAGAAGCAGCCGTCTGCCATTAGAGTTTTCACCTGCTGAAGATAATGTCAGCGACTAAGACGTTCATAAATGTGGAGTTTTAGGATGCACAAATGAACACCGTAGTCTCTGTAGACTACATTTTCTGAGCCACTTTTTTTTTACATGTTCGTTTTTTCACAAAGATAACATTAGAACAGTTGTGAATCTCATTTAGGGATGCATCAATACTATTTTTTTGGAACCGATCCCGATACCAAAATTCTGAGTATCGACCAATACAGATCCGAAAGCATAATACAGTTTCTATAGTTCTTGTGATAAACTTAAATAATATATCTTCTTTAGTAAAAATCAACAGACCTATAGGCCTACTGTAAATGACAGACGGCACAATCTAACTAAACATGATGCTTGCTGTAAACTAGGCTACATTATTAGAGCATTCATCGTGACATTGATCTGTTGGGGTCCAGCTTATGTTTCCTTTTTTAATATTAAGATTTTTCTTTGAAATCTGTAACAGGCTGCCACTATTGACACTAATCAAAACACAAACTGGGCTGTTAAATAAAATATTAATATAAATCAAATGACAGTGAAATATTCACAGTTTCAGAGTAGCCTATATTAGGCTAAATAATTTTCTGTTAATGACAATTCATATTGCGCCAGTCTGTTTCATTTTTATTAATTCTACTTTGACCACAATGAGCCAGGCTTTACAAACTATTCACAGCACTTAACGTATTCACCTCAGAAGAATAAAATCAGTCGGAAGGATGAAAGAACAGAAACTTTTAATATTACAAAATAATTTTACAGAGTGGCGCACATCACGTCTGCGCAGCCGGTGCGTAAATGAAGAGCTTGATGCACTGAGACACAGCGCACAGCCCTCCGGTATCTGCGGACGCTTTCAAAACCAGTGTTGGGGAGTAACGGAATACATGTACCGGCGGTACGTATTTAGAATACTATTCATGAGTAACTGTATTCCGTTACAGTTACTATTTTTAAACAGGGTATTTAGAATACAGCTACTTTCCTAATACCATTGGAATACTTAGGGCGATGCGTGTCTGGCCCATAATAATATTACTAAATTGCGGCCGAAACCATAGAAACAGAAGGTACATTCCCGACTGCTATCACCAGCGTTAACTCAGTGAGACTCACGCAAATTACCCTGTTCTCACGCTCTCACGCCACACCTCCATTTTCTCACGCAGCAAAAAGGACGATCGCAAACACCGAACAACCGGACAACAACCATGATTTTCAAATAAACTGCTTTTTTGCCGTCATTGTTCGTGAATTCGCTGCTTGATGTTTCGTTTGCGCTTTCAGAGGTTTCGTTTACGCTTCTTAAATTTACATTCGCTTTTCTGACACAAATGTGGGCAGGACTTATGGGCACCTTAGCCAAAGTTGGCAGCCCTGGTTAACTTGAGTGTACAGACCGGTGAGCTCGAGGGGTTGGAGCTGCAACCGAAGCAACTTTCTAGCAGCAGTAAAGGAAAAAATGCATTCACGTCTTGGAAGTTCAAGCATTTTTTTTCTCTCTTTAACGAATGAGAGAGGTGAGCGAAACCTGACAGTGCAGTGTAATCTCTGCCTGCCAGCTAACAACCTGCTAGCTGCGTCAAAAGATTCAACGTCGAATCTGAAGAAACACCTTAAAGTACGTTTTTTTTAAACACTGTGTCTGTCTATTTTTGCTTTTTAGTGCATTTGACAGTGCCAGTATCGTATTAGTCAGGTCATTTCTCACAGTTCGTGTCGGCCTTCATTGTATTGAGGTAAAGTTGGTTTTATATTCGCACATTCATTCATTTAGAAGGCTCGATATTGTTTACCATGTTACTTTGAATATTCGATCGGAATTAGCATGCAAGTATGACTTCAAAACAACATTAACACTATCTAACTGACTGTAAACAATGTTGTACTTTGATAGTCATTAGCTGCTTATATGATTTCCCTATTTAGAATTTGCAAAGAATACTTTTCTGAAATTATATTATTAAGAGAATGAATTATTATTGAGAATGTCTAAATATCCGAATATAAAACCAACTTTACCTCTATCTTCATTGTATCTAAAAAGACGTTTGCTTGATATAGTGTTGTGATGGGTTTCCCGCAAATAAGGATAAAAAGCTTTCCATTTGGAATGCGATGAACATCAGTTCGCAATACTTTGCATGTTTATAATAGAAAGTCGCAAGTAGCCTACTGTATATTACAGGCAGTACTGTCTATGTTTAAGCACTTTTTATCTTTATTACAGAAACAGAAATTGAATTTGTTGACACTTTGATAAATAAATTATTTATTAAAAAATTTAATAAAAATAATTACATTGTTTTATTTATTTTTCCCTGTCAGTCAATAATGTTTAGCATTAGAGGCCCTCTGTTTTCCTGCAGAAATTGCTACCAACGCATAGTATGACATTTAATAGACTTGAAGGCTGTTTTCAAGGGGAGTATTCCAAGGATTTAGAATACAGTACCAGGATTAAGCTAAGTAACGGAATACGTTACAAAATACATTTTAAAGCAGGTATTCTGTATTCTGTAACTAAATACATTTACATTATCTCCCCAACACTGTTCAAAACTGAGCAGTACAAAGGGAAGAAATCAGTGCATTGAGGATCTGTCCAATGTATCATTGAGCCTTTTATAATTTATAATTTCAGGTAGGCCTACTTTGTGTGTGAAGAGCAGGTGATAATCCTCTCTATTCCAGTGTTGCGAATGCGATCTGCTGATCTAACAGACACAGCGCAACATGATTTAGAAGCAGCAACTCCTTGCTGCAGGTCAAAATGAACCCATTTAATGCAAAACTAAATGCATTTCTCCACTGATTACTTATATTAACAGGAACAATTAGTCTTGGAGAAAGTTTTTCGTGTTGTCATAAACGCGACACGCAGCTTGAATTGTGAATGAATGGAGAATGATTGACAGGCGCAGCTGCGGGAAGCGCTCAATTGAACATGGATTTAACCACTTGAATATTCATGAGAATCAGAACCTCCAAGTCCGAGGCCATGGTGCTCCACCGGAAAAAGGTGTTCGCCATCTCCAGGTTGGAGGAAAGTCCTTACCCCAGGTGGAAGAGTTCAAGTATCTTGGGGTTTTGTTCACGAGTGAGGGAAGGATGGAGCGTGAGATTGACAGGCGGATTGATGCAGCGGCAGCAGTAATGCGGTCAATGTACCGGTCCGTTGTGGTGAAGAAGGAGCTGAGCTAAAAGGCAAAGCTCTCGATTTACCGGTCAGTCTACGTTCCTACTCTCAACTATGGTCATGAGCTTTGGGTCATGAACGAAAGGACAAGATCTCAGACACAAGCGGCCAAAATGAGTTTCCTTCGCAGGGTGGCAGGGCGCACCCTTATACAGTAGACAGGGTGAGGAGCTCTGTCACTCGGGAGGAGCTCGGAGTAGAGCCGCTGCTCCTCCACATCGAGAGAAGTCAGCTGAGGTGGCTCGGGCATCTGTTTAGGATGCCTCCTGAACGCCTACCTAAGGAAGTGTTCCAGGCCTGTCCCACCGGGAGGAGGCCTCAGGGAAGACCCAGGACACGCTGGAGGGACTATGTCTCTTGGCTGGCCTGGGAACACCTCGGGATCCCCCCAGAGGAGCTAGAGGAAGTGTCTGGGGAGAGAGAAGTCTGGAGTTCTCTCTTAAGACTGCTGCCCCCGCCACCCGGCCCCGGATAAGTGGATGAAAATGACATGACAATATTCGTCTGTACTTTACATTAAACTGTAGAATGACTTCAGAACATTTAGGATATAGAAGGCCTACATGATAACTTTCTAGTGTTTAATAATAATAGTAATAGACTACCTTCATGGCTTAATTGGCTTATAAACACAGAATATAGCGCATGCGCAAGATCGTATTTGGATCGGTGCCAGCTGGCCGATACCCGATTCAGCAAAAATATGCGGTATCGAACCAATATCCGATCCAAGTATCGGGATCGGTGCATCCCTAATCTCGTTTAAATTTAAAGCTACAGTCACCAAAACAGCACAATTTGAATCAAAGCCTAAAAGGGTAACATTCAAAGAGTTATAAAAACTATTCGTGCAATATTTTGAGTTGAAACTTCACACACACACACACTCTAGGGACATCAGAGACTTATTTTACATCTTGTGAAAAGAGGCATAATAGGTCTCTTTTAAAGCCTCGTAAAACCAGCTGTATGTTTGAGAGCTAATAACAAATGTTTCTCTTGCATGCTTTGATGCTGAATAAAGACTTTTGTGTTCATTTTCAGTCATTATAGAAGAACAAAGCACATATTTACATTGCGTCTGTAACAAACACTGACCATCCCTCAGACGTAACTTTCATCTTCACTTTTTTATCTCTTTCCATTGTGTCTGAGAGACCGAGAGAAAGAGCGAGAGCGTCTAATATTAGCTCTGGAATGATAACAGCTGTGTCTTCTCTTCTTTATGTCTACACACGCGGCACACTTGAAATTTATTAGTCACTGCACGGGGAACATTTGTGGTGTCAGTTTACTTGACATCATTGTTTATCTGGAACACACTGTAACATTAAGACGGTTGAGTGTTGCACAATCAAAGTGGAGAGATAAAACTATTGTTCCCATTTTAAAGTCAGAATTATGAGCCCTCCTGAATTATTCCCTGTATACCCCCCCCCCCCCATATTTTTTCAATACATTTCTAAACATAATACTTTTAATAATTCATTTCTGATAACTAATTTCTTTTATCTTTGCCATGATGACAGCACATAATATTTGACAAGGTATTTTTCAAGATACTGGTTTTTAACTTAAAGTGACATTAAAAGGCTTAACTAGGCTAATTAGGGTAACTAGACAAGTCAGGGTAATTAGGCAAGTAATTGTAAAATGATCTGGTCTGTTCTGTGACAATCGAAAACAAATATTGCTTAAGGGGGCTAATAATATTGACCTTAAAATGGCTTTAAAAAAAATTTAAAACTGCTTTTATTCTAGCTAAAATTAAAGGCAAGGCACGTTTATTTATATAGCACATTTCCCCATTTTGGTGATCACCTCCCCTCTGTGGACTTTTTCGGTACCTATTAATCTATTGGATGTCTCCATCAGATTCAGTTTTTCACCTCAAAACGAAAAGTTAAGCTTTACAGCTCTAATTACGTGCCCCCCCCAATTTCAACTTCCTTCTGAAAGTAAATCGCATGGCCCCTGATTTCTACCCCCTCCCTGTATATACAGTATATATATATATATATATATATATATATATATATATATATATATATATATATATATATATATATATATATATATATATATATATACAGTTGAAGTCAGAATGATTAGCCCCCCTGTTTATTTTTCCCCCCACTTTCTGTTTAACGGAGAGTAGATTTTTTCAACATTTTTAAACATAATAGTTTTATTAACTCATTTCTAATAACTGATTTATTTTATCTTTGCCATGATGACAGTAAATAATATTTTACGAGATAAATTTCAAGACACTTTTATACAGCTTAAAGTGACATTTAAAGGCTTAACTAGGTTAATTAGGTTAACTAGGCAGGTTAGGGTAATTAGGCAAGTTATTGTATAATGATGGTTTGTTCGAAAAAATTTTGCTTAAAGGGGCTAATAATTTTGTCCTTAAAATGGTTTTCAAAAAGTTAATAACTGCTTTTATTCTAGCCAAAATAAAACAAATAAGACTTTCTCCAGAAGAAAAAATATTATCAGACATGTTGTGAAAATTTCGTTGCTCTGTTAAACATCATTTGGGAAATATTTAAAAAAGAAAAAAAAATGAAAGGTGTGTATATACAGTATATATATATATATATATATATATATATATATATATATATATATATATATATATATATATATATATATATATATATATATATATATATATATATATATATATATATATATATATATATGTAAACAGATAAAATATATAAGCAAATGAGACTTTGAGACAAATGAAACTCCTTGCTCTTTTAAACATAATTTGAGAAATATTTGAAAAAGAAAAAAAAAATAATTCAACTGTATATTAAGTGGCCTTAACTACTATTTACTTACATCATTATGTATCAACCAGGGGTGCGTTTCCCAAACAAAGACATAACTCGCGGGTGAACAATCATAGTACGATACATCTTTGGAAAAAGAACAAAGTAATGACGAATGTTTCCCAAAATCGTAGTTTCTCTGTCGCAGATCCATCGTTTGAACCACGCTAGTTATAGTAAAACGTCCATAATGATGCTCTAAACGGGGCGGAGTAACAACTTCTTTACAGTAAATGCCCATAACTTTTTTGTGCAAATTATTTTACACGCACACACATTTTCAAGAGTTCACACTTAGCTGATAATTGATAATAAAGCTTGTTTGGCATGCTAGATCTTGATGAACTTCCCCCGGGTTATTTCTAGCTAAATATATATATTGTATTTTAATATCAGTGCATTGTACAATAAGTTTTTTTAACAAACATTCAAATGTTGTATTTCACAGCACAACAAAATCAGTGTATTGCTGAAGTAGGCTTCTTCTACATTCAGATACGTTCATATCTGATGATTTGAACTGCATAACAATTATGGATGCAACAATTATAGATTTTGGTTGTACGATTATATAGTCTGAAGAATAATCAGTGTTTCACAGTTATCACGTCTAATGTAAATTTAAGCTTTATATTAGCTAGATTTAGATCTGGACATCCCTAACTAATATTAAAAAACCTTTAAAAGGCGTTTTCATTAGTAATAGTTTTTATGCTGAAGGTTTTTCTGTGCTTATAGGGCTACACAATTTAATTATGTGTGTGTTTATAGAGAGGAACGGGAGAAAAGAATATAAAAATAATTGTTATGAAGGTCGGCGCCAATATTTAGATTAACTGTTGTTATCATCTGCGTTCATACATACATAATCATTTTAATAATAGTTCGTCTAACATGTCTTTTGTTTACATTGCACTGAAAGCTGAGCACAACTCTCACTGTTACAGCATGAGATGTTTTCTATACTGCGTGCGCCCAGACAGCCGCGAGCTCGGAACTTTAAACTAGCGCACAGTTGGCCACTTGGCGTACAGTAACTTTGTTCAGCAGTTTCCTTTCGTGAGGCAGAACAGAAATGCAGAAATGCGGCTTAGAGAAGCCTTTACGATTAATTAACCGTGACGAATTAAAGCGCAGTTAATAGTGAAATCGGTTAATCATTGCATCCCTAATAACGATATCAGTGCATTGTACAAAAAACCATTTCTACAAACATTCAAATGTATTCGGCTGCTCTCGCCACTGTCAGGTGACTCACGCTCTGCGCAGCTCATGCTGTATTGAACAGACGCACGTCACTTCATAACTATAGCGGCCGTTTTTTGACTTTACTAAATTTATTCTTGATGTCTTGGTCACACTATTTGGAGGGCCAGAAAAAATTGCCTCGGGGGCCGGGTTTGGCCCGCGGGCCGCCAATTGAATAGCCCTGCGCTAAGAGCTTGGTATCAATTTTGAGTGTTCAATTTTCTTAGGTCATGTGTTTTTGAACTGTGGGGGAAACCGAAGAACCCGGGGAAAAGCCACGCGAGCACGGGGAGAACAAGCAAACTCCGCACAGAAATGTCATCTGGTTTAGCAGGGACTTTAACCAGAGACATTCTTGCTGTGAGGCAACAGTGCTAATCACTGGCCTGCTGTGTCGCCCATCTGAAAAGGAGAGGGAGTAGGGGTGGGAGGAGGGATTCTTCAAGATGGCAATTTTGAGATAAGAAAAACTCTGGTTATTTATTGTGAGTTAGGAATCATCTGATTGGAGAATCAAACATGAGCTGATGCAGGAACAACTGAGAACAATCATAAGCACGTGATCCTCTCGAAATTAGTTTATAAATAAACTTCACTTAAAAAAAAAATCCAATATTAGTTTTGGTACAAACGTGCACTCGTTTTCCATATTAATTTAAATAAATGTAAACGCCACATATAGGGCCAATGTTTCCTTTACAAATATTATTGAGAACGTTACATATAATGTTCATTCATTCATTTTTTTTTTCGGCTTAGTCCCTTTATTAATCAGGGGTCGCCACAGTGGAATGAACCGCCAACTTATCCAACATATGTTTTATGCAGCGGATGCCCTTCCAACTGCAACCCAGTACTGGGATCCACCCATACACGCACTCATACACTACAGACAATTTAGCTCACCCAATTCCCCTATAGCGCATGTGTTTGGACTGTGGAGGAAACCGGAGCACCTGGAGGAAACCCACGTCAACACGGGGAGAACATGCAAACTCCACACAGAAATGTCAACTGACCCAGCCGAGGCTCAAACCAGCGACCTTCTTGGTCCCACTGCGCCACCTTGATGATATCACTGTATGATATTTAGAAGTGGCACAGTGTCTCAATGGTTAGCATTGTCGCCTCACAGCAGGAAGGTCGCTGGTTCGAGTCCCGGCTGGGTCAGTTGGCATTTCTGTGTGGAGTTTGCATGTTCTCCCCGTGTTGGCGTGGGTTTCCTCCAGGTGCTCCGGTTTCCCCCACATTCACAAACACATGCGCTATGGGGAGGGGCGGATTTAACCAATAAGCAAGGTAAGCGGCCAATCAGGGCCCCAGGAAATCTAAGGGGCCCCCAAATAAATACCTAGAATTAAAGCTATAAATGATAAATAGTATTGTTTTTTATGGTATTTTGGGTGACACTTTATTTTGATGGTCCGTTAAGTTACATTGAATCTACATGCCAACTAATTCTCATTAGAAAATGGCCCAATCCCATTTCTGTTTTTGTACCTCTTCCCCTTGGTCCTTAAAACCGAGGGTGAAGGGGAAGGTCTTCAAAATTTACCCCTAAGAATTGAAACAGCACTTCAACACCTGCACACGTCATCATATGTCATTGCGATCTCTTGCTTCATATGAGATCAGACGATCGCGACTGCTGTAGTTATTCCAGTTGTGTTATTTTTTGGTATTTATCTTCAGGAAATCACTGAAGGCATATATTATGTTATCATAATGATTTTAATGTGGCAATAAGATCGTAACTGTACTGTGTATTTACACAGTGGCCATATTCATCTATGTAAACACACCAAAAACAACATTAACAATATAGCAGACACTGTAAAAAGCTCGTTCTCAGCCACTAGACTTTTCTGACAGGGTATTCGAGTGTCAGAATGTTGTGGGACTGCTGTACAGGAGTTATTAATATGGATTATAAATCGTGAAATTTAGCGTTTTTTATTTTAGCGTTTTTTTTTTTTTCGGTTATGAATATATTTAAACATATGTTTGTTTGTTGTAAAAATTCGTAATAATGACAAAAAAATACTAATTTATGGATCTCCTTACTTCCGGGTGCTCTTAGCCCTATGCCTTCAAGCTAAAGAGAATTGGGACACCCCTACCCCTTCACGGGAACGCGCAAAACGAGGGGTAGGGGTGTTTCAATTTTCTTTGGCTTGAAGGCAGTGGGCTAAGGACAAGGGGTAGATACCACTCAAAACCAAGGGGTAAGAAGGAAGGGCTAAGGGGTAGAATTGGGATTAGGCCTAAGTAGACTGTTATTGTTGGGGTTAGAGTTAGTGTAAGTTGGCATGTACTTGGCAAAGTTTCTTAAACAGGGAGTGCAGAATTATTAGGCAAGTTGTATTTTTGAGGATTAATTTTATTATTGAACAACAACCATGTTCTCAATGAACCCAAAAAACTCATTAATATCAAAGCTGAATATTTTTGGAAGTAGTTTTTAGTGTGTTTTTAGTTTGAGCTATTTTAGGAGGATATCTGTGTGTGCAGGTGACTATTACTGTGCAGAATTATTAGGCAACTTAACAAAAAACAAATATATACCCATTTCAATGATTTATTTTCACCAGTGAAACCAATATAACATCTCAACATTCACAAATATACATTTCTGACATTCAAAAACAAAACAAAAACAAATCAGTGACCAATATAGCCACCTTTCTTTGCAAGGACACTCAAAAGCCTGCCATCCATGGATTCTGTCAGTGTTTTGATCTGTTCACCATCAACATTGCGTGCAGCAGCAACCACAGCCTCCCAGACACTGTTCAGAGAGGTGTACTGTTTTCCCTCCTTGTAAATCTCACATTTGATGATGGACCACAGGTTCTCTATGGGGTTCAGCTCAGGTGAACAAGGAGGCCATGTCATTAGTTTTTCTTCTTTTAGACTCTTTCCTGCCAGCCACGCTGTGGAGTACTTGGACGCATGTGATGGAGCATTGTCCTGCATGAAAATCATGTTTTTCTTGAAGGATGCAGACTTCTTCCTGTACCACTGCTTGAAGGTGTCTTCCAGAAACTGGCAGTAGGACTGGGAGTTGAGCTTGACTCCATCCTCAACCCGAAAAGGCCCCACAAGCTCATCTTTGATGATACCAGCCCAAACCAGTACTTCACCTCCACCTTGCTGGCGTCTGAGTCGGACTGGAGCTCTCTGCCCTTTACCGATCCAGCCACGGGCCCATCAAGACTCACTCTCATTTCATCAGTCCATAAAACCTTAGAAAAATCCGTCTTGAGATATTTCTTGGCCCAGTCTTGACGTTTCAGCTTGTGTGTCTTGTTCAGTGGTGGTCGTTTTTCAGCCTTTCTTACCTTGGCCATGTCTCTGAGTATTGCACACCTTGTGCTTTTGGGCACTCCAGTGATGTTGCAGCTCTGAAATATGGCAAAACTGGTGGCAAGTGGCATCATGGCAGCTGCACGCTTGACTTTTCTCAGTTCATGGGCAGTTTATTTTGCGCCTTGGTTAATTCAGACGCTTCTTGCGACCCTGTTGACTATTTTGAATGAAACGCTTGATTGTTCGATGATCACGCTTCAGAAGCTTGGTAATTTTAGGAGTGCTGCATCCCTCTACAAGATATCTCACTATTTTTGACTTTTCGGAGCCTGTCAAGTCCTTCTTTTGACCCATTTTGCCAAAGGAAAGGAAGTTGCCTAATAATTATGCACACCTGATATAGGGTGTTGATGTCATTAGACCACACCCCTTCTCATTACAGAGATGCACATCACCTAATATGCTTAATTGGTAGTAGGCTTTCGAGCCTATACAGCTTGCAGTAAGACAACACGCATAAAGAGGATGATGTGGTCAAAATACTCATTGGCCTAATAATTCTGCACTGCCTGTAGTCAGTTAAATGTCTGTTGAAGGAACAGTATCAACACATAATAAGCAGACAGTCTACTAATACTCAAATGGACCATCAAAATAATGTGTTGCTGTATTTTGTATGGTGAGTGTCCCCCATCCTCAATCATGGACCAGTCCAGCAGTCAAATCAGTAAAGATTTAGATTTAAAACAAAATCGTTCATTTATTATTTTTAATTGTGAATTCATGTTAAGAAAACAAATCATTTCAAAAGTTGCAAAGATGCCTTCCATGTTGTTATTATTTTGCATTAAGATGAAATGTAG
>LR812538.1:55120955-55153455 GCA_903798195.1 Danio kyathit | reverse complement strand
CCTATAGCATGATCTGCCCTTTTATCATCTCTGCCCTTTGAAATTAAAATAAATGTACATTAAGGATGAAAGATGACATTTAAGAAAGTAAATGTTGGGCTTGGGGCAAATATGGAAGCAAAATTGTTGTTTTGAATACAATACTATACTATACTGTAGTTTACTATACTGAACTATACTGTAGCTTACTATACAATACTGTAGTTTACTATACTAAACTTTACTGTAGTTTACTTTACTATACTGTAGTTTACTATACTGAACTATACTGTAGCTTACTATACAATACTGCAGTTTACTATACAATACTGTAGTTTACTATACTATAATATACTGTAGTTTAATATACTATACTGTAGTTTACTATACTAAACTATACTGTAGTTTACTTTACTATAATATAATGTAGTTTAATATACTATACTGTAGTTTACTATACTAAACTATACTGTAGTTTACTTTACTATAATATAATGTAGTTTACTATACTGAACTATACTGTAGCTTACTATACAATACTGTAGTTTACTATACTATACTGTAGTTTACTATACTATAATATACTGTAGTTTACTATACTTTACTGTAGTTTACTATACTAAACTATACTGTAGTTTACTATACTATAGTATAATGTAGTTTACTATACTGAACTATACTGTAGCTTACTATACAATACTGTAGTTTACTATACTATACTGTAGTTTACTATATTATAATATACTGTAGTTTACTATACTTTACTGTAGTTTACTATACTAAACTATACTGTAGTTTACTATACTATAATATACTGTAGTTTACTATACTATACTGTAGTTTACTATACTAAACTATACTGTAGTTTACTTTACTATAATATAATGTAGTTTACTATACTGAACTATACTGTAGCTTACTATACAATACTGTAGTTTACTATACTATACTGTAGTTTACTATACTATAATATACTGTAGTTTACTATACTTTTCTGTAGTTTACTATACTAAACTATACTGTAGTTTACTTTACTATAATATAATGTAGTTTACTATACTGAACTATACTGTAGCTTACTATACAATACTGTAGTTTACTATACTATACTGTAGTTTACTATACTATAATATACTGTAGTTTACTATACTTTACTGTAGTTTACTATACTAAACTATACTGTAGTTTACTTTACTATACTATACTGTAGTTTACTATACTGAACTATACTGTAGCTTACTATACAATACTGTAGTTTACTATACTATAATATACTGTAGTTTAATATACTATACTGTAGTTTACTATACTAAACTATACTGTAGTTTACTTTACTATAATATAATGTAGTTTACTATACTGAACTATACTGTAGCTTACTATACAATACTGCAGTTTACTATACTATACTGTAGTTTACTATACTATAATATACTGTAGTTTAATAAACTATACTGTAGTTTACTATACTAAACTTTACTGTAGTTTACTTTACTATAATATAATGTAGTTTACTTTATAATACTATACTGTAGTTTACTATACTGAACTATACTGTAGCTTACTGTACAATACCATACTGTAGTTTACTATACTATAATATACTGTAGTTTACTATACTTTACTGTAGTTTACTATACTAAACTTTACTGTAGTTTACTTTACTATACTATACTGTAGTTTACTATACTGAACTACACTGTAGCTTACTATACAATACAATACTGTAGTTTACTATACTATACTGTAGTTTACTATACTATAATATGCTGTAGTTTAATATACTATACTATAGTTTACTATACTAACCTATACTGTAGTTTACTATACTGAACTATACTGTAGCTACTGTACAATACCATACTGTAGTTTACTATACTATAATACACTGTGGTTTACTATACTATACTGTAGTTTACTATACTGTAGCTTACTATACAATACAATACTGTAGTCTACTATACTATAATATGCTGTAGTTTAATATACTATACTATAGTTTACTATACTAACCTATACTGTAGTTTACTATACTGAACTATACTGTAGCTACTGTACAATACCATACTGTAGTTTACTATACTATAATACACTGTAGTTTACTATACTATACTGTAGTTTACTATACTGTAGCTTACTATACAATACAATAGTGTAGTTTACTATACTATACTGTAGTTTAATATACTAAACTGTAGTTTACTATACTAAACTATACTGTAGTTTACTTTACTATAATATACTGTAGTTTACTATACTGAACTATACTGTAGCTTACTGTACAATACCATACTGTAGTTTACTATACTATAATATACTGTAGTTTACTATACTATACTGTAGCTTACTATACTAAACTATACTGTAGTTTACTTTACTATACTGTACTGTAGTTTACTATAATATACTGTAGTTTATTATACTGTAGTTTACCATATTATACAGTAGTTTACTATACTGTAGTTAACTATACTGTAGTTTACGATACTGTAGTTAACCATACTGTACTGTAGTTTACTGTACTGTAGTTTACCATACTATACTGTAGTTTACTATACTATACTGTAGTTTACCATACTGTAGTTTACTATACTATAGTTTACTGTACTGTAGTTTACCATACTGTACTGTAGTTTACTATATTGTAGTTTACCATACTATACTGTAGTTTACTATACTATAGTTTACTGTACTGTAGTTTACTATACTGTAGCTTACCATTTAGTATAGTATTTACTATAATATACTATACTGTAGCTTGCTATACTGTACAGTAGTTTACTATACTATACTGTTGTTTAATAAACTATACTTTCGTTTACTATACTGTAGTGCACTATACTGTAGTTTTACATGGTATAATATAGTTTACTGTAGTTAATTAGTTAATTACTATAGTTAATTATACTATACTGTAGTTTACTATACTATACTATATTGCAGTTTACTATACTATACTGTAGTTCACTATACTGTAGTGTACTATACTATACTGTAGTTTACTATACTATGTTATAGAATACAATAATGAATAGCATCTGATATAATGTGATCAAATATGCATATGTATGTAAATATGTAATGGAAAAGTTTTTAAATGCACCTGGAAAGTGCTTAAAATGGCCTTTGCCAAAGGAGTATGAACCCTCATTTTAAAGCTTACAAGACTTCTTAGAGATCTCAAAGGTATCAGCTTTCTCTAAAATTCCTTAGGAGAAAAAAACAGGTACAAATGAGTTATGGCATGAAGTGTAGAGCTCTGAAATAAATGCATAAAATAGAGTTTGATGAGAAATGATTGAGATCTCAGGCTTTTGAGATTTGTTTGGTTTTGAGGTTTATTTCGGGACTCTTTTTTCAGGATATCATTTTTGCCATTTTGTTCTTTTTTGTCATCTTTTTAAGATTTTCTATAACAATCATTGATATTGAGCATGCACACATATGGATATTCATGAATAAAGATATAAAAATACCCCCCCCCCCCCCCCCCCCACACACACACACACACAGACATATATAAATATACAATAGCACACATGTGCCTCCAATTACACCCAATCAGTGGGCTATAATTGCGCTGGGGGCATTACAATCACACACACACAAGAACACTAAACACACGGTTATTATTGTGTCAGTCTTCTAGTCTGTAGTTTCTAGTCTGTACCTTCCTCAGTGTGTGTGTGTGTGTGTGTGTGTATCCCGAGGGTGTTTCCAGACTCTCTGGAGTTTAACTGAAATCTGTTTCGCAAAATTTGGTGCCATGTTTATTCAGAGAGGGTTTAAAATAAATGCGGTGTGTGTGTGTGTGTGTGTGTGTGTGTGTACACCTCTCTACCTGACTGTTGCAGGACCACTGGCAGCCTAAGTTTTTTTTATACTTGTAGCGATGTTTCTGCTCATGTTGACTCAGAGCAAAATATGATACATGTTCAAATATTGCCCTGCACCTAGATTTACTTTTAATAAAGAGCTAGCAATTGTATTTATTTATTTGATCATTTGTCTAATGATGACTGACTAGTGCATTATGGAGCATTAAAAATGTTATTTTAAGTACAGATGCCAAAAGTAATCAAATTGCATTGATAAGGTTAACATAACTGAAACAAATCCTCCAAACTAAGCAACAATGATTTAAGCTCACAATATCTATAGGATCTTATCTTGGAAAGGAGGTCATTAATGTCCAGTTTTGGGTTTTTCTTTTGTGTCTCTGTTTATAGAGCACAAAGACGGTCTTGCGTTTCTGTGTGTATGTTGGACAGCCTCGTGATGTTGTCTTTAATGCATTGTGAGGGAGTAGAAATCTGATTCATGAATAGAAATCTGATTTTTTGGGGTGAATTATTCAATTATACGTCTCTTTTTAGTTCCAAAGAAGCTTGTGCAGGAATCGGTTTCCAGGCATCCATCGCTCCCGTCTCCTCCATCAGTGCCTCATGACCCAAACGTGGTGGGAGACAGTGCTCCTCCTGACGGGACCCCGTCTCTGACCTCCGACTCCGCTCCAGGTAAAAAAGAAAAACCAATATGATCACACAACAAAAACAACCTCAGAGTCAGTTTCAACAGGCTAAATAAGCATCTTTATCAGGGTAGTGATGGAAAAATATTTGATCAAAAACCACACACAAATTCTGTCACAGATGCTAATAGTTGTTTTGACTAGGTCACTAACAGGTGGACCATGGTCTAGACTAAGAAACCGTCCCATACGTGCCCAGACCTACAGCTTAGAGGGCTGTTTTTTTATAAATTGTATAAGAGGATGCATAAAAATGAGCTGCTAGAACATTGTGCAAAACATCTACAAAAAACATATTAGTCGTGCCACATCATGTTGCATTTTACCTTAAAATCACATGCGCACACACACACACACACACACACACACACACACACACACACACACACACACACACACACACACACACACACACACACACACACACATACACACACACACACACACACACACACACACACACACACACACACACACACACACACACATTATGAGAAACTGTTGATGAATTATTGATATATATCCAGCTCATCCTTTTGTTTACTGCCAGTTACAAAAGCTTGGGGGCGTTTTTGTTTTAACCAACCATACAAATGTAAACTTTCTGTTTGGTGAAGACCCATGGCTCAGCTCGGTGCTGTAAAATAATGGCGCAGTGACATTGTGTGTGTGTTTGATTGCAGGGAGGTCGACGCGAGGCCGGAGCTCTGGTCCGTCTTCAGAAGAAGTGGATCGGACTGGAAAATTGAATCCAAACCCGACCACTTCCAGCGTCATCAGACCAACTATGAGTCTCATTAGCAGCCTGCTGGCGGCATATACCTACATCACAGGTAAACTCACACCAACAAGACTTAATTTAAATGAAGGAAACTTTAAAGTACACCCTAAATTGTACTCACCCACAGGTCATCTAAGATGTACGTGACGTTTTCTTCAATAAAACACTAAAGAGAATTTTGGGCTGAATCTATGCTTTGTACAATGGCAGTGAATAGTGACAGTTTTTTTTTTTTTTTTTAGATTCAAACTAAACGCATACTAAAGATTCCAAACCAATAGCATGTGCAAATGTAGTCTGGTGGCTTTTGTTTTGCAGTTTGCTGAATGATCATTTTGATTGCATTACCAGCTCTTGTGCTTTTGTTATCCAAAGCGACCAAACTAAAATCAAACTACATTATGATATCTGTTTGAGCAGGCTGTGGATTAAAGCTAATAATATTGTAAATAATGTTTTATTTCTTATATGGACTGATCAATTAGCTTCACAAGACCTCAGTGTATCATCAGGAGCCACGGCTAGTAATTTGAACTTGCCTGTATTTTTTTTTTATCTAAAAAAAACTCTCACTGCCATTATATGCATCACCAAGAACAACAGATCTACAGATTCTGCTCAAATCTTCTTCAAAACAGAAGTTAAGATTGTCCTTTTTTCCGCTATTGTGATGTACTAAAAAATGTTGTCCGGTGCATGATTTTTTCCTTTGGTAACTGATTGGATTGTTGAAAGATGGGTGTTGCTAACAAAATGAAGGAAGATTGATGAATGGATGAAATCGAATCAGATATGAGAAATGCTCTGATAGCCCCACCCTAAATGACTGATAGCCACGCCAGAAAATACTGATAGCCCCACCCTAAATGATTGATTTTCCCACCAAATGACTGATAGTTCCATCCTTAATGACTGATAGTTCCATCTTAAATGACTGACAGCCCCGCCCTAAATGACTGATAGCCCCGCCCTAAATGACTGATAGCCACGCCCTGAATGACTGATAACCACACCCTAAATCACTGATAGTCCCGCCCTAAATGACTGATAGTCCCACCCTTAATGACTGATAGTCCCACCCTAAATGACTGATAGCCACACCACAAATAACTGATAGCCCCACCCTAAATGACTGATAGCCACGCCCTAAATGACTGATAGTCCCGCCCTTAATAACTGATAGTCCCACCCTAAATGACTGATAGCCACACCACAAATAACTGATAGCCCCACCCTAAATGACTGATAGCCACGCCCTAAATGACTGATAGTCCCGCCCTTAATAACTGATAGTTCCATCGTAAGTGACTGATAGTTCCATCCTAAATGACTGATAGTCGCCCTTAATGACTGACAGTTCCATCCTAAATGACTGATAGCCCCGCCCTAAATGACTGATAGTCGCCCTTAATGACTGATAGTTCCATCCTAAATGACTGATAGTCCCGCCCTAAATAACTGATTGCCCCGCCCTAAATGACTGATAGTCGCCCTTAATGACTGACAGTTCCATCCTAAATGACTGATAGTTCCATCCTAAATGACTGATAGTCCCGCCCTAAATAACTGATTGCCCCGCCCTAAATGACTGATAGTCGCCCTTAATGACTGACAGTTTCATCCTAAATGACTGATAGCCCCGCCCTAAATGACTGATAGTCCCGCCCTAAATGACTGATAGTCCCGCCCGTAATGACTGATAGTTCCATCGTAAATGACTGATTGCCCCGCCCTAAATGACTGATAGCCCCGCCCTTAATGACTAATAGTTCCATTGTAAATGACTGATAGCCCCGCCCTTAATGACTGATAGTTCCATTGTAAATGACTGATAGTCCCGCCCTAAATGACTGATAGTTCCATTGTAAATGACTGATAGTCCCGCCCTAAATGACTGATAGTTTCATCGTAAATGACTGATTGCCCCGCCCTAAATGACTGATAGTTCCATCCTAAATGACTGATAGTCGCCCTTAATGACTGATAGTTCCATCCTAAATGACTGATAGTCGCCCTTAATGACTGATAGTTCCATCCTAAATGACTGATAGTCCCGCCCTAAATAACTGATTGCCCCACCCTAAATGACTGATAGTCGCCCTTAATGACTGATAGTTCCATCCTAAATGACTGATAGTTCCATCCTAAATGACTGATAGTTCCATCCTAAATGACTGATAGTTCCATCCTAAATGACTGATAGTCCGGCCCTAATTAACTGATTGCCCCGCCCTAAATGACTGATAGTCGCCCTTAATGACTGATAGTTCCATCCTAAATGACTGATAGCCCCGCCCTAAATGACTGATAGTCCAGCCCTTAATGACTGATAGTTCCACCCTAAATGACTGATAGTCCCACCCTAAATGACTGATAGCCCCGCCCTAAATGACTGATAGCCACACCACAAATAACTGATAGCCCCGCCCTAAATGACTGATAGTCCCGCCCTTAATGACTGATAGTTTCATCGTAAAAGACTGATAATTCCATCCTAAATGACTGATAGTCCCGCCCTAAATGACTGATAGCCACACCACAAATAACTGATAGCCCCGCCCTAAATGACTGATAGTCCTGCCCTAAATGTCTGATAGTCCCGCCCTAAATGACTGATAGTTCCATTGTATATGACTGATTGCCCCACCCTAAATGACTGATAGACGCCCTTAATGACTGACAGTTCCATCCTAAATGACTGATAGCCCCGCCCTTAATGACTGATAGTTCCATCCTAAATGACTGATAGTCCCGCCCTAAATAACTGATTGCCCCGCCCTAAATGACTGATAGTCCCGCCCGTAATGACTGATAGTTCCATCCTAAATGACTGATAGTCCCGCCCTAAATGACTGATAGCCACACCACAAATAACTGATAGCCCCGCCCTAAATGACTGATAGTCCTGCCCTAAATATCTGATAGTCCCACCCTTAATGTCTGATAGTTCCATCCTAAATGACTGATAGTCCCGCCCTAAATGACTGATAGCCACACCACAAATAACTGATAGCCCCGCCCTAAATGACTGATAGTCCTGCCCTAAGTATCTGATAGTCCCACCCTAAATGACTGATAGTTCCATCGTAAATAACTGATAGCCCCGCCCTAAATGACTGATAGTCCTGCCCTAAATATCTGATAGTCCCACCCTAAATGACTGATAGTTCCATCATAAAAGACTGATAGCCCCGCCCTTAATGACTGATAGTTCCATCCTAAATGACTGATAGTCCCGCCCTAAATGACTGATAGTTCCATCCTAAATGACTGATAGTCCCGCCCTAAATGACTGATAGCCACACCACAAATAACTGATAGCCCCGCCCTAAATGACTGATAGTCCTGCCCTAAATATCTGATAGTCCCACCCTAAATGACTGATAGTTCCATCATAAAAGACTGATAGCCCCGCCCTTAATGACTGATAGTTCCATCCTAAATGACTGATAGTCCCGCCCTAAATGACTGATAGTTCCATCCTAAATATCTGATAGTCCCACCCTAAATGACTGACAGTTCCATCCTAATTTACTGATAGCCCCGCCCTTAATGACTGATAGTTCCATCCTAAATGACTGATAGTCCCGCCCTAAATGACTGATAGATCTATCCTAAATGACTGATAGCCCCGCCCTAAATGACTGATAGTGCCGCCCTTAATGACTGATAGTCCCGCCCTTAATGACTGATAGTTCCATCCTAAATGACTGATAGCCCCGCCCTAAATGACTGATAGTCGCCCTTAATGACTGATAGTTCCATCCTAAATGACTGATAGTCCCGCCCTAAATAACTGATTGCCCCGCCCTAAATGACTGATAGTCGCCCTTAATGACTGACAGTTCCATCCTAAATGACTGATAGTTCCATCCTAAATGACTGATAGTCCCGCCCTAAATAACTGATTGCCCCGCCCTAAATGACTGATAGTCGCCCTTAATGACTGACAGTTCCATCCTAAATGACTGATAGCCCCGCCCTAAATGACTGATAGTCCCGCCCTAAATGACTGATAGTCCCGCCCGTAATGACTGATAGTTCCATCGTAAATGACTGATTGCCCCGCCCTAAATGACTGATAGTCGCCCTTAATGACTGATAGTTCCATCCTAAATGACTGATTGCCCCGCCCTAAATGACTGATAGCCCCGCCCTTAATGACTAATAGTTCCATTGTAAATGACTGATAGTCCCGCCCTAAATGACTGATAGTTCCATTGTAAATGACTGATAGTCCCGCCCTAAATGACTGACAGTTCCATCCTAAATGACTGATAGTCGCCCTTAATGACTGATAGTTCCATCCTAAATGACTGATAGTCCCGCCCTAAATAACTGATTGCCCCACCCTAAATGACTGATAGTCGCCCTTAATGACTGATAGTTCCATCCTAAATGACTGATAGTTCCATCCTAAATGACTGATAGTTCCATCCTAAATGACTGATAGTCCCGCCCTAAATAACTGATAGCCCCGCCCTAAATGACTGATAGTCGCCCTTAATGACTGATAGTTCCATCCTAAATGACTGATAGTTCCATCCTAAATGACTGATAGTCCCGCCCTAATTAACTGATTGCCCCGCCCTAAATGACTGATAGTCGCTCTTAATGACTGATAGTTCCATCCTAAATGACTGATAGCCCCGCCCTAAATGACTGATAGTCCAGCCCTTAATGACTGATAGTTCCACCCTAAATGACTGATAGTCCCACCCTAAATGACTGATAGCCCCGCCCTAAATGACTGATAGCCACACCACAAATAACTGATAGCCCCGCCCTAAATGACTGATAGTCCCGCCCTTAATGACTGATAGTTTCATCGTAAAAGACTCATAATTCCATCCTAAATGACTGATAGTCCCGCCCTAAATGACTGATAGCCACACCACAAATAACTGATAGCCCCGCCCTAAATGACTGATAGTCCTGCCCTAAATGTCTGATAGTCCCGCCCTAAATGACTGATAGTTCCATCGTATATGACTGATTGCCCCACCCTAAATGACTGATAGACGCCCTTAATGACTGACAGTTCCATCCTAAATGACTGATAGCCCCGCCCTAAATGACTGATAGCCCCGCCCTTAATGACTGATAGTTCCATCCTAAATGACTGATAGTCCCGCCCTAAATAACTGATTGCCCCGCCTTAAATGACTGATAGTCGCCCTTAATGACTGATAGTTCCATCCTAAATGACTGATAGTCCCGCCCTAAATGACTGATAGCCACACCACAAATAACTGATAGCCCCGCCCTAAATGACTGATAGTCCTGCCCTAAATATCTGATAGTCCCACCCTTAATGTCTGATAGTTCCATCCTAAATGACTGATAGTCCCGCCCTAAATGACTGATAGCCACACCACAAATAACTGATAGCCCCGCCCTAAATGACTGATAGTCCTGCCCTAAGTATCTGATAGTCCCACCCTAAATGACTGATAGTTCCATCGTAAATAACTGATAGCCCCGCCCTAAATGACTGATAGTCCTGCCCTAAATATCTGATAGTCCCACCCTAAATGACTGATAGTTCCATCGTAAATGACTGATAGCCCCGCCCTTAATGACTGATAGTTCCATCCTAAATGACTGATAGTCCCGCCCTAAATGACTGATAGTTCCATCCTAAATATCTGATAGTCCCACCCTAAATGACTGACAGTTCCATCCTAATTTACTGATAGCCCCGCCCTTAATGACTGATAGTTCCATCCTAAATGACTGATAGTCCCGCCCTAAATGACTGATAGATCTATCCTAAATGACTGATAGCCCCGCCCTAAATGACTGATAGTGCTGCCCTTAATGACTGATAGTCCCGCCCTTAATGACTGATAGTTCCATCCTAAATGACTGATAGCCCCGCCCTAAATGACTGATAGTCGCCCTTAATGACTGACAGTTCCATCCTAAATGACTGATAGCCCCGCCCTAAATGACTGATAGTCCCGCCCTTAATGACTGATAGTTCCATCCTAAATGACTGATAGTCGCCCTAAATAACTGATTGCCTCGCCCTAAATGACTGATAGTCGCCCTTAATGACTGACAGTTCCATCCTAAATGACTGATAGCCCCGCCCTAAATGACTGATAGTCCCGCCCTTAATGACTGATAGTTCCATCGTAAATGACTGATAGTTCCATCGTAAATGACTGATAGTTCCATCGTAAATGACTGATAGTTCCATCGTAAATGACTGATAGTTCCATCGTAAATGACTGATAGTTCCATCCTAAATGACTGATAGTTCCATCCTAAATGACTGATAGTTCCATCCTAAATGACTGATAGTTCCATCCTAAATGACTGATAGTTCCATCGTAAATGACTGATAGTTCCATCGTAAATGACTGATAGTTCCATCCTAAATGACTGATAGTCCTGCCCTAAATGACTGATAGCCACACCACAAATAACTGATAGCCCCACCCTAAATAACTGATAGCCCCGCCCTAAATGACTGACAGTCCCGCCACAAATGACTGATAGACTGATTGTTTTATATTCAACAAGATGCTCTTAGTATAATTAATACAGTCTCTAATTGTGTTGTCTCTCCATGTCAGAGCACCCAGAGCGATGTGCGCTGTACTTCATGTGCGGTGTGTGCGCCGGTCTGTTCCTGACCCTGTTTGCTCTGGTGGTTCAGATCTCCTGCCGTATGGACTGCAAACCTCGCCATGGTGCAGCTAAAAAGCGTCCGAGAGCTGTGGACTCAGACAGCGACACCACTGACTCTGATTCAGACTGGGACACCGGCTCAGACCTGTCAGCTCGACGGCACCGCCGCTTCGAGCGAACGCTAAACACAAACGTTTTCACATCGGCGGAGGAGCTGGAGCGAGCGCAGAGGCTGGAGGAGAGAGAGCGCATCATAAGAGAGATCTGGATGAACGGACAGCCAGACGTCCCGGGAACACGGAGCCTCAATCGCTACTATTAGAAGCAATGCCAGATGATGAATGCTGAAGCATTAGCGTGGTGTTAAACTGCGCTTTTCCTTTGCAGTGGAAATAAGCTCTTCGTTACGGTGCACTTCCTTCGTAACCTTTCAGTATGCAGAGGTCAAATGCTGCATTCGGGAATAGAGGGCTGCAGTCTGGGCTCTGGAAGTCAAAAATCCATTCATTTTACTCCATAGAGAAATTTATTTTAATGATACCTTTTTTATTATTAAAGCCTGACCTTATGGGTCACGCAATATTTTGTTACTTTGGTAAACACAAAAGAAGATATTTTGAAGAATGTTGGAAACCGGTAACCACTGACTGACTAAGAGTCTGTTTTGCTTCTATATGACTGCTTCTATTCAATGGTTACAGGTTTTCAGCTTACTTCAATATATATTCTTCCGTGTTTAATAATAGTTACTAGTTAATTAGCTAAAGTTATTAGTAACTAATAAAGTTATGTAACTAATAACGTTAACTTTTCTAATTTTAATAGTAATGCAATAATGGCAACCTTTTGTAAAGCTGCTTTAAAACAATTATTATTGTGAAAAGCGCTATAGAAATAAACTTGAATTGAATTTAACAGCCTAAAGAAACTCATAAATGTTTGAAACCACTTAAGAGTGAGTAAATAGTGAGCACATTGAAATCTTCGGGGTGAACTATCCCTTTAACTGATCGTATATGGTTTAGTCAAACCCATTCCAAACCTTATTCTCATAATAATCTTGTCTAACAGTTGAATTTAAAGTGGAAAAACTACATTACCCATGATGCTAAGATTTCTTTTTTCTGTTAAATACAAAAGAAAGTATTTTGAAGAATGTTGGAAACCTATAACTGTTGACTTCAATATCAGTGGTTTTTACTACTATGGAAGTCAGTGGTTACAGGTTTTCAGCTTTATTTAAAATATAAATACTGGAACCACTTTAGAGTGAGTAAATAGATTGAAATCTTTTGGGTGAACTATCCCTTTAACTGATGGTAAATGCTTTAGTAAAGCCCATCCCAAACCTTATTCTCATATTAAGCTTGTTTAACAGTTGAATTTTAGGTGAAAAACTACATTACTCACAATGCTAAGATTTTATTTCTTCTGGTAAATACAAAAAATATTTTGAAGACTGTTGGAAATCTGTAACCACTCCAAATATTAGTGGTTTTTACTACTATGGAAGTCAATAGTTACAGGTTTTCAGCTTTCTTTAAAATCTCTACTTTACTGTTTAAAGGAATAAAGAAACTGGAATCACTTAAGAGTGAGTAAATAGTGAGTAGATTGAAATCTTTTGGGTGAACTATCCCTTTAACTGATGATAAATGCTTTAGTAAAGCCCATCCCAAACCTTATTCTCATAATAAGCTTGTTTAACAGTTGAATTTGAGGTGAAAAACTACATTACCCACAATGCTAAGATTTTATTTCTTCTGGTAAATACAAAAAATATTTTAGTTAAACCCATCCTAAACCTTAGTCCCATAATAATCTTGTCTAACAGTTACATTTAAAGTGACAAACTACATTACCCATGATGCTAAGATTTCTTTCTTCTGTTAAATACTAAAAAAAGTGTTTTGAAGAATGTTGGAAACCCGTAACCACTCACTTCAATAGCGAACTGAACTAAATTGAACTGAACTTCAACTCTGAAAACTGGACTGACACAGTTTCAATCCACTAGAACTTCAATGTTAAGCCACTTTAACACACGCTACATTGTAAAAGCGCTATAGATAAAGAGGAATTGAATAGTAGTTGTTTTTCCTATGGAAGTCAATGGTTACAGGTTTTCAGCTTTTGTTAAAATGTCTTCTTTAGTGTTTAACAGAATAAAGAAACTGGAACCACTTAAGAGTGAGTAAATAGCGAGCACATTGAAATCTTTGGGGTGAACTATCCCTTTAACTGATCATATATGGTTTAGTTAAACCCATCCCAAACCTTATTCTCATAATAATCTTGTAACAGTTGAATTTAAAGTGGAAAAACTACATTACCCATGATGCTAAGATTTCTTTTTTCTGTTAAATACAAAAGAAAGGATTTTGAAGAATGTTGGAAACCGTTGGAACTGTTGACTTCAATATCAGTGGTTTTTATTACTATGGAAGTCAATGGTTACAGGTTTTCAGCTTTATTTAAAATATAAATACTGGAACCACTTAAGAGTGAGTAAATAGATTGAAATCTTTTGGGTGAACTATCCCTTTAACTGATGGTAAATGCTTTAGTAAAGCCCATCCCAAACCTTATTCTCATAACAAGCTTGTTTAACAGTTGAATTTTAGGTAAAAAACTACATTAGCCACAATGCTAAGATTTTATTTTTTCTGGTAAATACAAAAAATATTTTGAAGACTGTTGGAAATCTGTAACCACTCCATATATCAGTGGTTTTTACTACTATGGAAGTCAATGGTTACAGGTTTTCAGCTTTCTTTAAAATCTCTACTTTACTGTTTAAAGGAATAAAGAAACTGGAACCACTTAAGAGTGAGTAAATAGTGAGTAGACTGAAATCTTTTGGGTGAACTATCCCTTTAACTGATGGTAAATGCTTTAGTAAAGCCCATCCCAAACCTTATTCTCATAATAAGCTTGTTTAACAGTTGAATTTGAGGTGAAAAACTACATTACCCACAATGCTAAGATTTTATTTCTTCTGGTAAATACAAAAAATATTTTAGTTAAAGCCATCCTAAACCTTAGTCCCATAATAATCTTGTCTAACAGTTACATTTAAAGTGACAAACTACATTACCCATGATGCTAAGATTTCTTTCTTCTGTTAAATACTAAAAAAAGTGTTTTGAAGAATGTTGGAAACCCGTAACCACTCACTTCAATAGCGAACTGAACTAAATTGAACTGAACTTCAACTCTGAAAACTGGACTGACACAGTTTCAATTCACTAGAACTTCTATGTTAAGCTACTTTAACACACGCTACATTGTAAAAGCGCTATAGAATAAAGATGAATTGAATAGTAGTTGTTTTTCCTATGGAAGTCAATGGTTACAGGTTTTCAGCTTTTGTTAAAATGTCTTCTTTAGTGTTTAACAGAATAAAGAAACTGGAACCACTTAAGAGTGAGTAAATAGCGAGCACATTGAAATCTTTGGGGTGAACTATCCCTTTAACTGATCATATATGGTTTAGTTAAACCCATCCCAAACCTTATTCTCATAATAATCTTGTAACAGTTGAATTTAAAGTGGAAAAACTACATTACCCATGATGCTAAGATTTCTTTTTTCTGTTAAATACAAAAGAAAGGATTTTGAAGAATGTTGGAAACCGTTGGAACTGTTGACTTCAATATCAGTGGTTTTATTACTATGGAAGTCAATGGTTACAGGTTTTCAGCTTTATTTAAAATATAAATACTGGAACCACTTAAGAGTGAGTAAATAGATTGAAATCTTTTGGGTGAACTATCCCTTTAACTGATGGTAAATGCTTTAGTAAAGCCCATCCCAAACCTTATTCTCATAACAAGCTTGTTTAACAGTTGAATTTTAGGTAAAAAACTACATTAGCCACAATGCTAAGATTTTATTTTTTCTGGTAAATACAAAAAATATTTTGAAGACTGTTGGAAATCTGTAACCACTCCATATATCAGTGGTTTTTACTACTATGGAAGTCAATGGTTACAGGTTTTCAGCTTTCTTTAAAATCTCTACTTTACTGTTTAAAGGAATAAAGAAACTGGAACCACTTAAGAGTGAGTAAATAGTGAGTAGACTGAAATCTTTTGGGTGAACTATCCCTTTAACTGATGGTAAATGCTTTAGTAAAGCCCATCCCAAACCTTATTCTCATAATAAGCTTGTTTAACAGTTGAATTTGAGGTGAAAAACTACATTACCCACAATGCTAAGATTTTATTTCTTCTGGTAAATACAAAAAATATTTTAGTTAAAGCCATCCTAAACCTTAGTCCCATAATAATCTTGTCTAACAGTTACATTTAAAGTGACAAACTACATTACCCATGATGCTAAGATTTCTTTCTTCTGTTAAATACTAAAAAAAGTGTTTTGAAGAATGTTGGAAACCCGTAACCACTCACTTCAATAGCGAACTGAACTAAATTGAACTGAACTTCAACTCTGAAAACTGGACTGACACAGTTTCAATTCACTAGAACTTCTATGTTAAGCTACTTTAACACACGCTACATTGTAAAAGCGCTATAGAATAAAGATGAATTGAATAGTAGTTGTTTTTCCTATGGAAGTCAATGGTTACAGGTTTTCAGCTTTTGTTAAAATGTCTTCTTTAGTGTTTAACAGAATAAAGAAACTGGAACCACTTAAGAGTGAGTAAATAGCGAGCACATTGAAATCTTTGGGGTGAACTATCCCTTTAACTGATCATATATGGTTTAGTTAAACCCATCCCAAACCTTATTCTCATAATAATCTTGTAACAGTTGAATTTAAAGTGGAAAAACTACATTACCCATGATGCTAAGATTTCTTTTTTCTGTTAAATACAAAAGAAAGGATTTTGAAGAATGTTGGAAACCGTTGGAACTGTTGACTTCAATATCAGTGGTTTTTATTACTATGGAAGTCAATGGTTACAGGTTTTCAGCTTTATTTAAAATATAAATACTGGAACCACTTAAGAGTGAGTAAATAGATTGAAATCTTTTGGGTGAACTATCCCTTTAACTGATGGTAAATGCTTTAGTAAAGCCCATCCCAAACCTTATTCTCATAACAAGCTTGTTTAACAGTTGAATTTTAGGTAAAAAACTACATTAGCCACAATGCTAAGATTTTATTTTTTCTGGTAAATACAAAAAATATTTTGAAGACTGTTGGAAATCTGTAACCACTCCATATATCAGTGGTTTTTACTACTATGGAAGTCAATGGTTACAGGTTTTCAGCTTTCTTTAAAATCTCTACTTTACTGTTTAAAGGAATAAAGAAACTGGAACCACTTAAGAGTGAGTCAATAGTGAGCACATTTAAATCTTTGGGGTGAACTATCCCTTTAACTGATCGTATATGGTTTAGTTAAACCCATCCCAAACCTTATTCTCATAGGGCTTACTCACACTATGCTATCCGAACCGTGCCCAGACCCGTTTCCCGGATCGTTTGAGAAGTGTGAGTGCTCTGAATCGGGCTCAGGCACGGTACACTTGGGTGGCCCTGGCCCGGTAAGGAAGAGGTGGGCCAGAGCGCAGTTCACTTGGGCTCAAACCCCTCACTGCACGTCAGCTGCGCCTTCAGCAAACTTCCTAATTCCTGCAGCACGAGGACTTTATGATTGTTTATGAGCGTCAAAAGTGGCTGATCTGTTCGGCGAAATATTAGACTGCGGGGTCACCGCATATCCAACGACTTAAACGATATAACTAAAGAAATCTCCACTGTGCTGAGCGAGAGCACTTACTGTACTGAGCAGCGCGTCATTGATGACGTAAGCGCGCCCAGGCCCAAATGTAATGTGAGTGCGGGCCGTCGGGGGAGACGGGAGGGGGGACAAGCGTGCTTTGGCCCGGTTCAAGGCAACTGTACATACTGTGAGTACGGCCTAACTGATCGTATATGGTTTAGTTAAACCCATCCCAAACCTTATTCTCTTAATAATCTTGTCTAACAATTGAATTTAAAGTGGAAAAACTACATTACCCATGATGCTAAGATTTCTTTCTTTTGTTAAATACAAAAGAAAGTATTTTGAAGAATGCTGGAAACCTGTAACCACTCACTTCCATAGTGAACTAAACTAAATTGAACTCAACTTCAAATGTTCCGCATCTCACGTCTTCAAACGCCACCAGGCGTTCATTGCGTGTCTGCATTTGCCAAGTCATTTATTAAAAAAGGAAAAGATTGACGCAGCTTCTCCTACCGCAGTAAATTCCGTTTATACTGTTGATATTTGACGACAGATAATCAGGTAGTGATGATTTTGTTTTTTTGACTCGTTGGATGGAAACGCTGCTTTATTCGCACGTCTTTTATGCGATATTCCAGTTTTGTGCATACATTTAATTTGCATCTTTGAATAGAAACATAGCTATTGAACTAAGAAACTGATGAAAACACTGTAAAAAGTATTTACTCAAAGAAAGTAAATTGTTGTCTTAAGATTTTTAAGTATGTGCATAATTATAAAAACTAAGGTATCAGGTTTACTCACTTTAAGTAAAGTCAACTAATTGTTTACTCAGTTATTTTAGCTAAATTCAACTCATTTTTTTACAGTGTATGGTATGAAATTCTGTTATTTCTTTGAAATAATTATTTTTTGATGCATATTAAAGTTAAAATGTCCTGTTTTTACTCAAATTTAAAGAATTAGGAGTTTCTACTTGTCTGTCTACACCAGACAAAAGTCTTTTACGTACCATTTTAATTATGTAATTAGTAATTAATCTGTTGTTGAAGTAACTTACCGAATACTAGATATAATCTACAATATACTGAATCTTTTTAAATGTCTTTTGAGTTTGGTTGCACCATTTGCAAAGCTTCATGGGATTGTAGTTTTTTCTCTTACTAAAGCAGTTTGTTCAGTCTTGTGCCTTTTACTTTATTTTATTACATTTTTGGCTTTAAAAATGTTGTTATGTTTTTAATAGTGTAATTCTCCTCATAGCTGGTTGTTTTTTCTTATTATTATTTTTGGCTTCAATTCAATTTTTATGTTTTTAATAGTGTAATCCTCCTCAATGCAGGTTGGTTTGCTCCATATTGCTATATTATATATTCTAATAAAGACCCAATGGGGAAAAATGAATGGAAAAATGACTTCCGGAAGCAACGCTGCTGAAAAAGTGCTCTCTGTTTTCCCGCCTGATGTCCAGTTCAGAGTTTATGCAAGTTCCGGAATTAACGTTCCATTCCAGGAAGCCGAACATTCCGATTTTCAGCTGAGACTCATGGGAAATGTAGTCCATTCTGAGACTCCCGAAGCGCCTTTTGAACAGATAAATGCATCTTTAGTATATTCAAAGTGGCTGAATGAAGGGTGCAAAACTAATGCTGCCTACTAAGGGTGCTTCAGTTTGAGGTGTCAGGGTTACTAGAACATGTTCTTCAGATTGAGAAGCACTGCAGGAGTCTATAGGCAGCTGCGAGAGGCGGGATAAGCTCCGAGCACCGTGATTGGTTCTTCAAACAGTGAGGACCGCCTTCTGTATAGGAAGAGATATCACTGATTTTAAGTGCCTTCTGGTTTGATCTGACAAAACACACACACACACGCACAGATACACAAACACGCATGCAGTTGAAAGGCAAAATTATTGGACCTTATGTGAAATGTAAGTTATTTTAATCAGCTTGGTAAGTCGTGACATATGAAATACCGTTTCCGGGTCCAAGCCGCTACTCATTTGCATTGAGAAAATATTCCTTTATGACCACTTTTTAGTCCTATCACACATTAAAGTGAAATTTTATATAAAATCATGGTGTACACGACAGTCTCTGGACTTGCTGCATCAGAGACACCAATATTTGAACAATTTATAAACAAATAATCACTTTCTGGCCATCTAATATTAGGCATCTAGGCATATATATATTGCGATTGGGATTTTCGAAAGTATTACATCGCTTTGTAAACGTTAATTATTATCATTTGTTGAGCACTTGGACCCAGAAGCCGCTATACGTTACGTCACACCTAACAAGCGGATAATACTTCCCAACTCATTTCTTTTGTCTTTGCCATGATGACAGTACATCATTTTTTACTAGTCATTTTGTTAGACTAATTAGGTTAGGTTAACTCGGTTTAATGGGGTTATTTAGGAAAGTCATTGGACAACAGTGGTTTGTTCTGTAGAAAATAAAAAAAGTATAATTCTTAAGGGGCTAATACACTGTAAAAAGCGATTGGTTGGCTTTATTTTATACAAAAAGTGAGTAAAACTTGCATAATTATAAAAAATAAATCAACTTAATAGCTACAAGTTACAATAAGTTTACTTGCATTATTTTTAAGCATTAAGTATTTTTAAGGCAATTGGTTTACTCGCTTTAAGTAACTAATCACTTTTTACAGTGTAATATTGATCTTAAATGGGGCGACCAATGGCGCAGTAGGTAGTGCTGTCGCCTCACAGCAAGAAGGTCGCTGGTTCGAGCCTCGGCTGGGTCAGTTGGCATTTCTGTGTGGAGTTTGCATGTTCTCCCTGTGTTCGCATGGGTTTCCTCCGGGTGCTCCGGTTTCCACCACAGTCCAAAGACATGCGGTACAGGTGAATTGGGTAAGCTAAATTGTCCGTAGTGTATGTGTGTAATTGATAGTGTTTGAGTGTGTTTCCCAGTGATGGGTTGCAGCTGGAAGAGCATCCACTGCGTAAAACATGTGCTGGATAAGTTGGCGGTTCATTCCGCTGTGGCGACCCCAGATTATTAAAGGGACTAAGCCGAAAATGAATGAATGAATGAATGTATTGATCTTTGTTTTTAATTAACAAACTGCTTTTATTCCAGCCAAACTAAAATAAATAAGAAGAAAATATATTATAGGAAATATTGTGAAATGTTTCCTTGCACTGTTCATTATCACATGGGAAATATTTGAAAATTAATAAAAAATTTCACAGGAGTGCTAATAATAATTTTGCCTTCAACTGTATAAATATATGAGTATAGAGTTCAGTCGTGTTTGGAGAGTTTCACATATCCGCATGTCATTGCATTAGGAAACAAATATGACAAACCAGGCTGCGTCTGCAAAGAAACGATGCAATCTTTTGTTGCTGTATTTCACAATGCGTTTTTCCTTAACACTTTATAATATGGTTCTGTAAGATAACTACATTAGTTAACATCACTTAACAATAACAACTTCCTGTTGATGTCAATTCTAATCTTTGCAAATATATAAAAATGCTCACACATCAGTCTAATGGCCGTGGTCGACATAGGAAATATGAATTGAAAAAAATACTTTTTTTTTTTTTTGCTATTTCAGTGACCAGATTGTAAAAATGATCCATAGTTTAGCGTTTTTTTTTTATTTCTGCTTTTGAATTGCATTAAGGGACCTTGATTTTTTTTCTCCATCAACTTTTTACATTGACAAGTTCGAAAAAAAAGTGACTTTTATGAACATTTTTAATAGTTTGCAGTGATATATTGTCTGGATTGGCGTTGTATTAAACAACAAAAACCTTGTAATAAACTGCCAGTACATTTTCTGTTATTTTACAGACTTATTTCTCTGTATGTTATTTCTTATACATCATAAAGTATTTTAAACTGCTAAAATGTCAATAAAAGTCACTTTGTTAAACTGTAGGATCAATATAAATTATTGATTAATAATAAACAAATATAAAGTTGGCAACACCAAGGCTTCAAACGTATAAAATCTGTATTTAATTTAAAAAAAAAAGCTTTTGTAGATGTAATCTCTGCAAATATATAATGAAAATCAGAAATGGTATATGCTAATATCTTTTTATGATACAAGTGCGCATATTTTTGAGGTGCAAATTTGAGACAAATCTCTGTGAATCCAAAATATAACTCATTCATTCATTTCACTTTGGCTTAGTCCCTTGATTATCAGGGGTCGCCACAGCGGAATGACCCAGCCGGGACTCAAACCAGTGACTTTCTTGTTGTGAGGCGACAGTGCTAACGACTGAGCCACCGTGCTGCCCCAAAATAGAACTTGCTGAAGAATTTTATTATTGAGTGTAGTGTCTTGAAAAAGACGAGTAAAACAAATCGATGTTAATAAAGATGAGTAATGCTAAAAGTGGTGGCGCAGGGGTTAGCACTGTCACCTCACAGCAAGAAGGTTGCTGGTTCGAGCCCCAGCTGTGTCAGTTGGCATTTCTGTGTGGAGTTTGCATGTTCCCCCTGTGTTGGTGTGGGTTTGGTCCGGTTTCCCCACAAGTCCAAAGACATGCGCTATAGGTGAATTGGGTAAGCTAAATTGTATGTAGGTTGGGGGTTGAGCGTTGTGCTAACAACCCACCTTATAAAACTAGATGGTACGAAACACCAATATGGTGCGGCTAAATATCAACTTCGATAAAGGCCCTGGGATTAAGTAATGCTAAAAGTAGTGACTGGCACTTATGAATTTGATCATTTTTATATTTTTTATTTTACATTCATCATGAGACAAAACACAGACATTTCAGCTCAAAGCACTGACAAAACAATGATTCATAGGATTTGCTATGTTTTTTTAAGGTAAGCGGCTGCAAAAAATTGATATGGGTTGATTTTAAACAAATAAATTAAAATTAGTAGTTCAACTTTATTTGTTTAAATTCAGCCCATATAAATAGTTTGCAACCACTTACCTTAAAAAAATATAGTAAATCCAATGAATTTTCTTTCAGTGAGTGTGTAAAGAGTCCCTCCACCCTATTTTATAATCTTCAGTTACATTACGTCATTAACTAATCCACTCTCAATTATTAAAATCATGTGAATTTGTTTCTTTCTACACATGGACATTTTGTACATATCATAAGTAGGGCCAGATGGAATCTGCGGACGTTTTTTGCAATTTCTGCAGAGAATTTTGGTAAAAATCTGCGGAATTATTTTGGGAGTCTCATAACTAAAACCTTAATATGTGAAATATGTGTCATTTAAAAACTGAATAAATATAGGTTTACACACATTTACTCAAGTAAATAAACAGAATTAATGATGGGCTAAAAATCTGCGGAATTCTGCACTCGCAGATTCCGTGTGGGCCTAATCATAAGGAATATTAGATATATCCACCTGCTAAAAAATGACCACAATCCAAAAGATTATACAGAAATCACGTCGCTGCATTTAAACAAATTCAATTTAGTAATGTTCAACTTAATTTGTTTGTTTAAATTCAGTCCATATAAATTTTTTACAACCCCTTACCTTACCCTTACCAATTTTCAGTGCACTCAAACAATCAAAAGTTTATATTACATTACTCCCAAAAACTTCACAACAATGATAAAATAGGGTGGAGGGACTTCATTGCTCTTGACACAATGAGGTCAGCTTTAAACCGAAACGTCTGTCTTTTGGCTCCTGATGAATGTTTAAAAAAATGATCAAATTCATTCAACAGATTAATGCACCAAGTATTAGGAAATTGTGCAAACCATAAAGACTAAGTGAAAGTAAAGTCCACTTTTATTGTCACATCATCAGCAGCACGTGTACTATGATGAGTGAAAAGCTTAGGTGCTGGCTCCAGACAGTGCAAAATACAACAACGTCATCCACAAAACAAAACAATACAAAACAATATACAATTAGCAATGTTGACAGTAATACATGAAAGACAATAAAGGCATTAAAACAAACACACATTACACAAGTAGGCATGGGCCGGTATACGTTTCTGATAGTATGATAACCTCGGATAAAATATCATGGTATTATGATCACTGCTCTAAAATATATTCATTTTAAGTGTCTGAGTAAAATTGAACACAATTTATTTCATTTTAGGAAACATTTATAATATTTTGGAACAGTAAACATGTCAGACGAAATAATTCAAATAAATCATAGACTTCTGCTCTCTTCATTAGTTTTAAAAACACAAGTTTATTTACAACACATTAAAAAAAAACCTTACACATACCTAAGGAACGGTATAACAGAAAATGTTTGCGGTTTTAAAACCTTGACTTTTCCAAACCACAATATACCTTGAAACCGGTGATCGTTCCATGCCTATACACAAGTGAAGACTAATAAAGGCTATAGATAAATACTAATAAGAAACATATTGCTTATTGTCAGTTAATGAACACATTTCAGCTAATGGGACATTATTGTAAAGTGTGGCAGTGATCAATTATTTCTCATCGTCACTCATTTCTTTTTTGCTTAAGCCAGCTTGAGTTGCCTTTCTTTACAATACATGCAACTTGGCTTGACATATTACTATTAACTGCAATGACATGCATGCATTTTATGGGTCACTTAAGTCAATATTTTTAGACATTACTTATACACACATACAGACGTGGACACAAGTGTTTGAACTCTTTAATTGTGTGCTTTTTAATGCTTCTGTTGAACCACATTTCCAAAGCAATATCAGATTTCTCAGTCATTTTTGATTCATCATTACATTTTTCCCTTATTTCAGTGACTAGACAGTAAAAATATCTGTAAATTAGCAGTTTTCTGTATTTATTTTGTTATTTTTCCCTGTATATTTATGCTTTTGAATTGCATTATGGGAGTTTGATATTTCCTCTAACAACTTTTAACCTTGAAAAGTGACAAAAAAGTAACATTTTTAATAGTTTAAATATTGAAATAGTGATATATTGTCTGGAAGGGTGTTGTTTATTACGCTACAAAAACCTTGTAATAAACCGCCAGTACATTTTTTGTTATTTTACAGACTAATTTCTCCAAATATTATTTCTTATACTATATTATTATCTCAAACGACTACTAAAATGTCAATAAAAGTCACTTTGTGAAACTGTAGAGTTGAATTTTCAACAATAAAATTCAACAGAGCAGAGATCAACATCCCATAATGCAATTCACAACTGTAAATAAACAAAAAATACGTCGACTGATATTTTTTACAGTGCACTTGTCACAATAACCAGCGATCATCGCTAGAGAACTACAAATCTGTCACGGAACTGGACATCAAATCCCATCATGCACTTCACACACACACACCAGTTCCAGTTTTCTCCCTGATTGCACTCACACAGCTATAAACTAATCATAGACTGATTCCATGGACTATATTCACCTCTCACACACTCCTGGCTGAGTCTTGTTGGTTTATACCCTGTAACATCATGAAGCGTTATCCTGTCTAGTCTTTCTGTGTTTGATTCTTGTGTGTGTGTGAGGTGCATGATGGCATTTGAAGTCCAGTTCTGTGACAGATTTGTAGTTCTGCCCAGGCTAGATCTCTGTTTTTCTTTTTTCAATGGAAGAGTACCAACAATTTTGTCCACGTCTGTTTTATTTAGTACATTATATTATTCATGCTGTAAATTCATCTCAGCCTTTATGAAATCTATTTTGATATTTAAACCGTTTTGTTTTTTTGATACCACTACATATATATATTTTTTGGATGGAATATTTTTATACTGTGGCAGAGGTTTGCCTGATTGCTCAGGGATGCAATCCAAGTGTTTTTGTGTGTGTATATAATCTTCTGTTGGTATAAAGCGGATGTGAAACATTCAGATGTTCCTGCATAGATGCAACTTTAACCTCAAAGAGGGTCTTATAGGAGCGTGATGTGCCTTAAACACAACACACGTCAACACAACTATCCTTTCTGTTTGTTACAGCTGTGATTTAATGTATGTGTTTCTGTTACACAATACAAGAGCTCAGAATTCATGCTGAGGATGATAAACCTTAAATAACTTACTTTACATTCTTCAGAATAAAGGTTTTCAAAGGTGATTGTGTTCAGAAAAGAGTATGTTTTTTAGGAATTGTGTGTGGCTATTATAAGTTTCACTGGTAAATATTGAATTAACATGAATTATTATTATTAATGATAATAAATTGGTCAAATCAATAAATAAATGATGTCTACTTCCCAAAATTTTATACAATACAACAATTAAGTGGAATATAGCAGAAGCAGATGTTCACTTAACAATATTTAATGCAACATTTCATCTTTATTATTATTATTATTATTATTATTAATATTATTAAATGGTCCATAAAATAACAAAATAAATGCTTTAATACATTGTAGCCAGCAAATTTGTATTAAAAAAATAATTAGGGCTGGAAAAATAAATGTATAAATAAAAAAATTATATGATGTCTATTCCCCAAAATTTGATATTGTTTAATTCATTTTACAATTTCTTAAAAAAATGTAAATAAATTAATAAATTAATATATAAGGTCAAGAATTAGCAGTTGGCAAAAGTTTAAAAAAATACAATACAACGTTTAAGTTATTTTTAAAAACTATAGTGTCCATGTAAATAAATGAATCATATTGTGGTCAGAAATGTAGCAGAAGTAGATGTTTGCGTAACAATTTTTAATGTGACATTTAACATTTTATTTTTATTAATATTATTATTATTATTATTGTTCAATGGCCCATAAAATAAAATAAATGCTTTATATATTGAAGGCAGCAATTTTTTCTAAAAAAAAAAAAATTGGGGCAGAAAAAATAAACATATAACTAAATGAATTGAATGAATGACGTCTAATCCCCAAAATTTGATTTTGTTAAATTATTTTAAAAAAATCAATAAATAAATGTTAATAAATAAAAATAATATATAAGATCAAGAAATTAGCAGTTTGCATAAGTTTTAAAAAAATATATATAATACAACGTTTGTGGTCAAAAATGTAGCAGAAGCTGATGTTTGCTTAAAATTTAATGCAACATTTAATCGTTGTTATTATTATTATTATAAAATGCCTCATAAAATAAAATAAATGCTTTCATAAATTGTAGCCAGTAAATTTTGATTAAAAGGAAATTGGGTAGAAATAATAAATCTATAAATAAATAAATGATGTCTATTCCTCAATATTTGATATTGTTAAATGAATTTGAAAAAAATGTTAAATAAATAAATAGATAGATAAATAGATAAATAAAATTAATCGATAAGTTCACAAAATTAGCAGTTGGCAAAGATATTGTGGTGAAAAATGTAACAGAAGTAGATGTCTGCTTAATATTTAATGCAACATTTAGTAGTAGACAAGTCTATTGAATTTTTCAAAGAACTGTTTAACAGTCATAACAAACTGAAGATCTTAACACAGCAACTCAAACATATACAAGAACAAAGTACATGAAAAAATAGCAGAAAATACAAGGTGAAATAATAATAATAATAATAAAAATAAAATAAATGAATTCAGGGGGTATTTGTAGTATTTGGAATAATTCTGTCCTCAAAATTTGACAGGAATGGTGTCCAAACTTTGAAGAACCTATTATTTGAGCCTTGGGTACAATATTTGAGTTTTTCTTTAGATATGTCCTGACATTTTCTACCTATTTAGTATGCGTTGGTGGTTTAGTGGACTTCCACTGCAGAAGTATAAGCCTTTGAGCTAACAAAGAAGAGAAAGCTAGTGCATTTAATCGACCATTTAATCTTTTTTATTATTATTATTGTTATTAAGTGGCCCATAAAATAAAAAATAAATGCTTTCCTACATTATAGCCATGTAAATTGTTATTTAAAAATAATTTGGGCAGGAAAAATAAATGTATAACAATAAATAAATAAATAAATGATGTCTATTCCCCAATATTTAATATTGCTGAATTAAAAAAATAATAATTAAATAGTTATTTTAATTAATAGATAAGGTCAAGACATTTGCAGTTTGGATAAGTAAAAAAAAATACACAATACAACGTTTAAGTTATTTTAAAATATATATATATATTGGTCCATGTAAATGAATGAATAATATTGTGGTCAGAAATGTAGAAGAAGATGTTTGCTTAACAATATTTAATGCATTTGACATTTATTATTATTATTATTATTATTATTATTATTATTATTATTATTATTATTATTATTATTATTATTATTATTATTATTATTATTATTATTATTAATTGGATAAAACAAAATGCTTGAATTCACTGTAACCAGCTAAATTTTATTTAAAAAATAATTTGAGCAGGGGCCTGTTTCAGAAAGGAGGTTAAGTGAAAACTCCGAGTATTTTAACCCTGAAATGAGAGAAACTCTGGGTTTTCCGTTTCAAAATGGCAGGTTTGTCAAACTCGAGAAAGCAGGGTAAGTCAAGCCTGTTTCTGAAAGAGAGGTAACTTTAACTCAGAGTCAGTTACTGTGGTAACTTACTCTGTGAACCTAACCTGGTCAGGAGCAGGTTTTATTCTCTAAACTCAGAGTTTCTGTCGGTCACCAGTCCTTTTTTAAAGACGAAGCGGTATTTCTCACCTTAGATTTACGTTTCCACACACCTATTTTAATGTGCATTTTGGATATGCGCATAAAAATTCGATTGATGGAAACGCCAAGATGCACATAACTTTTGAAAATAGGCATAATAAACATATGCGCATAACTGATTAGGAGAAACTTTTTATTCGATAAGAAAAGATGTGCATAAACTACGATGGAAACACTTACTGAACAAATTCCAGTATACGCATTAAAAAAGGTTTGTTATAAGAGATCATATGATGATGAAAATGTGTGTCAATGGACAAACCAACAGGCTGAGCACGTTGTAAAACATCTAAAATGTTGTTTTGGTCATTCTAAAACGCCGTAACTGTTTCAGTATTATTATATTATTAATTACCTCCAGAGAGTCTGCAGCGTGTCAAGAGCGTCTGTTCTCGGCGTCTCATGCGCATCTCAAATGCCACCACGCGTTCATTGTGTGTCGGCATTGTCTTTTGAGGCACAAGTCATTTATTAAATAAAAAACAGGTTCACAGCTTCTTCTACTGCAGTAAATTCTGTTTTTACTGTTGATATTTGGCGACAGTTAATCAGCAAGTGACAATTTTGTTCTCTTTGATTCGTTGGATGGAAACGCTGCTTTATTCGCACATCTTTTATGCGATATTCCAGTTTTGCACATAAATTTAATTCGCATTTTTGGATGGAAACAAAGCAAATACATTTCAGTCACGCAAAGAACAAACTCACTTACGAGAATAGTTTGTCCTTTTTTAATAATTAATTAGCTTAAATTCACTTACCTTCCACTGGCACATGTAACATTACTAACTAGATTAATGGGATTATTACTCGTTCTAAAAGCTATTTTTTTTTTAGTTCTGCTTACATTCTAAATGTTATATCATCCTCTACCACTCGAACAATAAAAAAGGCAGACACACAAGTGCACTTAAATCTATTAAAACTGATCAATGTGTGCAAAAGTGGGAACCTTAAATTAAACATTTCCACTGAACATTAAGCTAAGGTTATCTGCATTCTTGTTTTGTCAGATTTGTTGTAGAAATGCGCTAGCCTATTTTATGTAATTTAATGCAATTACATCTGAAATAACTTCAAAATTATGGCCAATTCCCCACTTTTTCAAGTAAAAATTTTATATATATATATATATAATATATATATATATATATATTTATTATACTTAATTATTTAAATACTTTAAATGTAAAGTTGCGCATTAACTTGAGCAGCTATGTTTTCCCACGCTAACTGTCTCTGTTTCACTGATGCAGTGGTGTTGCTTTTTTAAATATATGCTCATATTTGCTATAACTTTGCATGAGCACATCAAGTTCAGCTGGAGAACTGGTAATGTCTGCGCTCCATTAATAATGCCTTTTTATAGTCACAGTGTGCGCACTTAACTCTGAGTTGGTCTACTCAAAGTTGATTGACCCAACTCAGATCAGCTATTCTGAAACCGAAAACTCTGAGTTTTTAATCTCTCGGTAAATCAACTAAGAGTTCAAGTTTGAACTCCGAGTTGGTTGAACCTCCTTACTGAAACAGGCCCCAGGAAAAATAAATGTCTAAATAAGTTAATGTGGTTAAGAAATTAGCAGTTTGGAAAAGAGTTACAAAATAGAATACAATATCCAACTGCAAAAACTTTTTTACAACATTATTTATTTATTTACATATATTTATACATTTATTTAGGGTAATTAAAAAAAATAAAGTCGCCCATGAGCAGTAAATAAATGATCTAGCAGAAGTAGAAGTTCTCTTAATAATATTTAATGCAACATTTCATCTTTATATTATTATTATTAGTATTATTATTAATAATAATAGCCTAATAATAATAATTTTCCCAGTGATGGGTTGCAGCTGGAAGGGCATCCGCTGCGTAAAACATATGCTGGATAAGTTGGCGGTTCATTCCGCTGTGGCGACCCCAGATTAATAAAGTGACTAAACCGAAAAGAAAATGAATGAATGAATGAATGAATAATAATAATAATATTAAATAGCCTGTTATATATAAAGTTAGCACATTGTACGCACGTGGGTTGTTTATTTACACCTAAAGCTGTAAAGCAGCAGGATGATTTTGTTTGAAAGCTCTCAAACTTGTTTGTTCGCTGCTGTTTCAGCATGGCCTTTACAGTAATATCCGCTACTGTTCAGACTTAGCAGGGTTTGTTTTGATAGTAAATGAAAGATTTAGCGCCACCTGCTGGTGAATACGTTGTGCGTGAGGGACTTGTTTACATTATCACAACAACCGCCAGTGTTTGTGATCTCCATGGAGACCTTTATAAATAACCCTCCTCAGGGAAGCACAGCAGTCCCGTAAGAGAAAAGCATATCAACTTTATTTTAATATACAATTTATAGAGGGCAATTAGCCATAATGTCTATTAATACAGGACACGGGCTTCCTTTCCTGCCAGGAAACACATTTCGCGATTTAACGGTAAGAGTTTTAAAGTGTGTAGGCCCATATTAACTGCTAACTGGGCATACGCTGTGTGAATATGCTGGATAAGTTGGCGTTTCATTCCGCTGTGGCGAATGAAGGGACTTAGCCGAAGGAAATAAAATGAATGAATATAATCATAAACGTTCCTAAAGGGATTCACCCAAAAATGAAAATTTGCTCTTACTCCAATGGTTCCTAACCTTTAACATGTTTCTTCTGTTGAACGTCAAAGCAGATATTTTGAAGCATGTTGAAAACCTGTAACCACTGACTTTCATAGTAGGAAAAACAAATAGGCTACTGTAGAAGTCAAGGCATTAGCTTTTAAAATGAAAGGTTTCATAGCTTTTTACAAAAGTGAACTTATGACTGTGCAGCTATTTTTTTCTTTATTATTATATCTTCAGTAATGTTCTTAAAGAATTAGTTCATCCAAAATGACAATTTACTCCCACTCAAGTGGTTCTAAAGCTTTAGCATAAGTTGTTTGTTCTGTTGAACACTAAAGAAGATATTTTGAAGCATGCTGAAAACCTGTAACCATTGACTATCATAGTAGGAAAAACAAATACTGTGGAAGTCAAGGCATTAGCTTTTAAAGCAAAAGGTTTCATGCTTTTATATCTATATTTATAAACATTCTTAAAGATATAAAGTGCATCCCAAATCGCATACTTATGCATTATTCTACGCCATTTTGTAGTATAAATAGTATAAGTAGTTTGTTCACACTGAAAACTCTAAAAAGAATAAGTGCACTTTAATTACCCGGATGATGCACTCATTCAACTGGTAAAATGAAGTGTGTAATGATGGACACTTCACGCACTCAACAATGACCGCAGCTTTGCTCACGTGGCGGAAGGGGCGGAGCTATCGGGCGCACATGTTGGATAACTTTATTTGTTTTGGATTGTAAAAGCAAAATTCTCCTATGAGAGTGATTAAAGCGCCTCCCGATGGTGAATGTGGATATACTCATGGCAGATATTATTTGGTACTTTGGTCATTTATTTCACTAATTTGGCAACCGTCAAACGTCATCAGGGAATCGGTTTACACTTCCCCTTAGTAAAAATAAACATTAGTGTTCCATTGGGACGACACTACATACATATGCTATACTATTGAGTGTGTAAGTGCAGGTAGTGCATAGTGTATAGTGTGCCATTTGGGACGCAGCTATAGTTCACCCAAAATGAATATTTACACTCAAGTGGTTCCAATCCAAACCTTTAACGTATGTTTCTTTCTTCTGTTGAACACTAAAGAAGATATTTTGAAGCATGTTGAAAACCTGTAACCACTGACTTTCATAAGAGGAAAAACGAATAGAGTGGAAGTGAAGGCATTAGCTTTAAAATGAAATGTTGCATGGCAAAAGCAAAAGCGAACATATGACTAACTGTTATGCGGCTATTTTTTCTGCATTATTTTATCTTCATAAACATACTTAAAGAGACAGTTCATCCAAAATGAAAATTTACTCTCACTCAAGTGGTTCCAAACATTTAGCATAAGTTTCTTTCTTCTGTTGAACACTAAGAAGGATATTTTGAAGCATGCTGAAAACCTGTAACTATTGACTTTCTTAGTAGGAAAAACAAACACTATGATACTAAATACAGGATTTTCAGTTTGAGGTGAACTATCCCTTTATATCCCTATAATGTGCATAAATCATGTTGTTACTCTCCATTCTCCTGTCCTCCAGAAATCGGCTTTCCACCGTGCTCAGACTCTTGATTTTAAGAACGGTTACGCTCAGCCCCGGCGGCCCATGGTCGGTATCGGTCAAGATCCACTGCTGTCGGTGAACATCAGTCACAGCGAGAGGAACCAGCTGATTA
>LR812538.1:55098455-55115955 GCA_903798195.1 Danio kyathit | reverse complement strand
TTATATTATATTATATTATATTATATTATATTATATTATATTATATTATATTATATTATATTATATTATATTTATTATATTATATTATATTATATTATTCTATATTATATTATATTATATTATATTATTCTATATTATATTATATTATATTTTATTATATTTATTATATTATATTATCTTATATTATTCTATATTATATTATATTTTATTATATTATATTATATTATATTATATTATATTATATTATATTATATTATATTATATTATATTATATTATATTATATTATATTATATTATATTATGTAATTAAGAAAATTTTGTAGAATAATTATAATAAGATAATTACATTTTCTTCATCATAATATTTAAAAGTGCCAATGGAACTAAAACCTTAAAACTAAAGCATTTTTATTTTGAATTGCAGACTTTTTAATAAACAAAAAAAAACACTATTTACTTCAACTTAAAGGGCACCGATTTTACCCCCAGCTGTTTTTGTAGCCTGTGGCTTGTGTTTCTGCTTCTCATCATGCGTTACATCAGATAAACAGCAGTCAGTGACAGAGACAGACTCGGATGAAGCTGAAATACAGCTCATTAGTCAAAAATACCAAGTAAGTTTATTTCATGTATTTGTGGTGGAGTTTATTCTATTAGCGGTTAAGAATTAGAGATTTTACTGTCTTTTTTACAAACATGCTCTGTTTTAAACTTGAAACTTGAAAACTTATACAAATCACAGAGAGCTGGAACAATAAAATACTCTGTGGACGCGTGTACAGGTTATTATGGAAACATGGCGCCTGTCAATCAATTCGGTGGGTGGGGAAACCGCACTCCTGCATCATGTTGCGCTGGGCCTCAAAATTAATGGGATTTGGGTCCTATTTTAACATAAGGAAATAAAAAAAAGAGACTTTTTGTGTTTCTGTGACTGCAATATGGCAGTGACACAATCTACATACACGCAGTTCTGTCCAAACAGCTTACAAAAGATGATCATCATAAGTGCCCTTTAAAATTGGAGAATATATTCAAAATAACACTGAAAGATGTATAGATAATGAAATATTTCATATATGTTTGACAGAATTTGATATAAAAACATATACTAATTTATCCAGTTAGCAAGGGTAGCCGATGACTGTAGACAAAAAAATAATTTAAGCAGGAAAAATAAATGTATGAATGAATAAATAAATAAATAAATAAATGTGTAATACCACCCAGTTGGCTGTAGTTCTGCTCAACAATAAACTCTACATACTGCTGTGTGTGCTCATGTATTCTCCAGGTGCTGCGCTTCTTTGCGCTCTGGGATGACTCCGACTCTCTCTATGGGGAGAAACGGCCTGTAACTCTGCATTATTATCTGGTTGACGATTCCGTGGAGATCTGTGAACATCACGAGGCAAACAGCGGCCGGGACCCGTTTCCAGTGCTGCTCCGCCGACAGAAGATCCCCAAACACATCAAACCAACCTGCGGTGAGACAAACACACACACAGGATTACCTTTAACACACCTGCTGCAGCTCGAAGTTTTTTTTTAAAGATATTATTCATTCATTTTCCTTCGGCTTAGTCACGTATTTATCAGGGGTCGCCACAGCAGAATGAACCACCAACTATTCTACATTTTTAGAACACCACTCACTGAAACAAACACTTCGGTGGACACGCACTCTTAAAGTAACACTGCAAATTTTAAATACTTCAGTAATTTAACAATACCTTTGAATATTCACAATCCCAGACGATGGTTAATGGTCATGACATGCAAAAAAACTAAATAAATATCTAATATTTTATTAGATATTTTATTTAAAATTTAAAATTTAATATTTTAAATAATATTGGACTGAACATCTAGGTCAAACAAAAGTTGCAATTACTTTGTCATATAAGCAGTTTTAACAGCGATATTAATTCATATACATTTTGAAAACTCTACTAATGACATTATACTGAAACCACCAAATACCTCTTTTAGCTTATTTATTAATATCGCTCATTTTAAATTAGTTGAAATATGTAATGTAAATTTCAGCTATTGTAAAATAAAAACATCAAACTTGATAATCCATTCATTCATTTTCCTTCGGGTTAGTATCTTTATTCATCAGGGAGACCCTGATCTAATCAAACTGCAATATGAGATCTACAGGGAGTGCAGAATTATTAGGCAAGTTGTATTTTTGAGGACTCATTTTATTATTGAACAACAACCATGTTCTCAATGAACCCACAAAACTCATTAATATCAAAGCTGAATATTTTTGGAAGTAGTTTTTAGTTTGTTTTTAGTTTGAGCTATTTTAGGAGGATATCTGTGTGTGCAGGTGACTATTACTGTGCAGAATTATTAGGCAACTTAACAAAAAACAAATATATACCCATTTCAATGATTTATTTTCACCAGTGAAACCAATATAACATCTCAACATTCACAAATATACATTTCTGACATTCAAAAACAAAACAAAAACAAATCAGTGACCAATATAGCCACCTTTCTTTGCAAGGACACTCAAAAGCCTGCCATCCATGGATTCTGTCAGTGTTTTGATCTGTTCACCATCAACATTGCGTGCAGCAGCAACCACAGCCTCCCAGACACTGTTCAGAGAGGTGTACTGTTTTCCCTCCTTGTAAATCTCACATTTGATGATGGACCACAGGTTCTCTATGGGGTACAGTTCAGGTAAACAAGGAGGCCATGTCATTAGTTTTTCTTCTTTTAGACCCTTTCTTGCCAGCCACGCTGTGGAGTACTTGGACGCGTGTGATGGAGCATTGTTCATTCATTCATTCATTTTCTTGTCAGCTTTGTCCCTTGCGGGGTCGCCACAGCGGAATGAACCGCCAACTTATCCAGCACGATTTTACGCAGCGGATGCCCTTCCAGCAGCAACCCATCTCTGGGAACTTCCACACACACATTCACACTCATACACTATGGACAATTTAGCTTACCCAATTCACCTGTACTGCATGTCTTTGGACTGTGGGGGAAACCGGAGCACCCGGAGGAAACCCACGCAAACGCAGGGAGAACATGCAAACTCCACACAGAAACGCCAACTGACCCAGCCCAGCCGAGGTTCGAACCTGCGACCCAGCGACGTTCTTGCTGTGAGGCAACAGATGGAGCATTGTCCTGCATGAAAATCATGTTTTTCTTGAAGGATGCAGACTTCTTCCTGTACCACTGCTTGGTACTTCTTCCAGAAACTGGCAGTAGGACTGGGAGTTGAGCTTGACTCCATTCACAACCCGAAAAGGCCCCACAAGCTCATCTTTGATGATACCAGCCCAAACCAGTACTCCTCCTCCACCTTGCTGGCGTCTGAGTCGGACTGGAGCTCTCTGCCCTTTACTGATCCAGCCACGAGCCCATCAAGACTCACTCTCATTTCATCAGTCCATAAAACCTTAGAAAAATCAGTCTTGAGATATTTCTTGGCCCAGTCTTGACGTTTCAGCTTGTGTGTCTTGTTCAGTGGTGGTCGTTTTTCAGCCTTTTTTACCTTGGCCAAACTGGTGGCAAGTGGCATCTTGGCAGCTGCACGCTTGACTTTTCTCAGTTCATGGGCAGTTATTTTGCGCCTTGGTTTTTGGTTTGGTTTTTCCACATGCTTCTTGCGACCCTGTTGACTATTTTGAATGAAACGCTTGATTGTTTGATGATCACGCTTCAGAAGCTTGGCAATTTTAAGAGTGCTGCATCCCTCTGCAAGATATCTTACTATTTTTGACTTTTCGGAGCCTGTCAAGTCCTTCTTTTGACCCATTTTGCCAAAGGAAAGGAAGTTGCCTAATAATTATGCACACCTGATATAGGGTGTTGATGTCATTAGACCACACCCCTTCTCATTACAGAGATGCACATCACCTAATATGCTTAATTGGTAGTAGGCTTTCGAGCCTATACAACTTTGAGTAAGACAACATGCATAAAGAGGATGATGTGGTCAAAATACTCATTTGCCTAATAATTCTGCACTCCCTGTATATATGAGCAATATCACACGAGTAGCAGTGCAATATGGCTGTATATCAGCACTGGTGGGAGGTGTGCGTTAGCATATCGTACTGCTACGAGTGTGATATTGCGTTTATACAACAGTTCGACGGCACAATTGTGTATATAAAAAAGAAAATCAAACACGGAGAGTCTAAAAACCCTTTTGTATTAGGAACTACTTTCTTCCGCCATTCATTCACATCTGCAGCTGACGTCAAAATAGCAGAAGCCGTTACTAATTCACTAACGTCACTTTAAAGCTAGTATTTGAATGACAAAACAGGTGATTTTGCTGATTTTTTTAAGATTATAAGGCTGAACTTGACATGAAATGCCCTCAGTCTACAGAGATATCACAGTGTTACAGTCTACAGTATTTCTCTGTTGCAATTGGGATATCACAATAATTAACCCAGAAAAAAGCAGTGCAATCACTAGCAGACTGCTGTTGTGTTTGCGATAAGAAGGGGGTGTCGGAGGTGAGGTCACTGAATAACACTGTTGAGAACCGGGATAGGAAAGTAACTGTATTAAAATAGGCACTGTCTTTATGAATAAACTGCATAGTTGCAATCTTTACAAAATAGAGAGATCGACTTAAAATATCACTTACTAGTTTAATAATGATTTGATCAGCTGTAGTTAGAAATCTTCTAAACAAGGGCTTATTATGCGGTCCTGGCGCCATCTTGTGGATAGACAATATCAACCGTCTTTGGTTATTGGACGCTGACACGCTCTCTCAGAAATTATAGATATTTTGAAATAGGCTCAATCCTTATAAATAAACTGCATAGTTGCAATCTAAACAACTACATTCCTAACTAAAAAAGCCTCAAAAGTACAGTATGTTGTCCAATAGCAGCAATATTTGTCAAACTGTAGTGAGTATTGATCTGCTGTCACTCTATGTGGGCGGAGTAATACACAGGTAAAGAGGCTGTACGAGTTCTGATATTACAGAATATCACACTGCTATCAGCCAATCAGATTCGAGAACCAGACAGAACTGTTGTATAAATAAATAAATATATATATATATATACATATATATATATATATATATATATATATATATATATATATATATATGTAAATAATACTTTTAATTCTGAAAAACACCTTTAAATTATTAATTTATTCATTTTCCTTCGGCTTAGTCCCTTTATTTATCAGGGGTTGCCACAGCGGAATGAACCGCCAACTTATCCAGCATATGGTTTACACAGCGGATGCCCCTCCAGCTGCAACCCAGTACTGGGAAACAGTACTGCAATCACAATTCCAGTGCTCATTTGTAGGAGAGGCTTGTGTGTTGTTGGTAAAAAAATATGGTTTGTCTAACCCGATTACTTTTATTTACATTATTTGACCAAAATCAAAAAGTGTTACTTTGTGCCCCGCTCTCCCCTAAACTCATGCTCAGTCTGGCGTAGTAAATTCTTATTGCTTGTCAAACAAAATAATCAAGCTCTAGTCACGAATAAAACAATAGTCTATTTTATTATTTCAAGATTTTAGATGGCGGGTTAGTAATTATACATGGTTAATTATATTCAGGTCAATGCAATAATAACTTTAATAAATAAAATATGTTCGTAAGAATGTGGTGAGCCAGTGATTCCCTTCTCCGCCAGATTGCTCTATGGGTTTAAAACCCTTTTCAAACTGTATGGTTTAGACCTGTATCATTTTTTTATATTAAATGTAGTGTAGTTTACATGTGCATGTCTGATGACGCGCGGCTTCCGCTGAGCCAGCTGTGGTAGCTTGGCAACAGAGCCGCGACATCAACAAACAGAATCTGTCGGCACAGTTCAGCACAGTTGTCTAACCGTGCCGAGAATTCCGGGCCGAGAACGGTTTGTAATCGTGCCGCGCCGTTCCAGGCTCAGTGGAGAAACAACCGTAACCGTACCGAAGTGTTCTTAGAATGGTTTGGCACGATAGTGGAAAAGCGGCTATACATTAACCACTGAGCCACCGTTTTGCCCTTCATACTTGATAATTATACAGTAAATGTATTTTTACACTTCAAGTTGCTAATATTAGATATAAATTATTCACTTTCAAAAGTTCAAACCCTCAAATTAACTATCTAAGCTTTCTGAATTGGAATCTACATGTGGAAAACTCTGCACTCAAGACCGTGTGTCTAGCCAAACACTATAGAACACACAAGACATGTCACTCCTATAGTTTTGAATAGGTGAAAATGAATAAATGAAAGTGTAACGGTCAATATGCAGAACGAAGCCCCGCCTTTTAATACAGAAGCCAATCATCGATTGCTATAGACTGAGGATTCTCTGGGGGAGGGCCTCAGACCACATATTTATCAGTTTCTGCAGATTTAGTGTGATTTAAATGCTTAGAAATTAAACTAAATGAAACCTTCCCTTATTCAAACAGAATACCCGAGCATACTGTCCGAGAGATGGCTGCCGAGTGAAATGACTTGCCTTAAAGGGACTTTGGGTTAGTTCACATGAGCATAATCAATATATTAATGTTATATACAATCTTCTGTCTTTCTGCACTCAGAGCCGTTCCCCAGCTGCGTTCTGGAAGTTTCTCCTCATGATGTGAAGAAGTATTTCTGTCCTCAAGACTTCAGGGTCGGCGAGGAGGTCAATCTGATGGGGAGACGATTCCTGCTGTACGACTGTGATGACTTCACACACAAATACTATCAACACAATCACCCCGACATCTCCATCAGATCCTTCACTGTGGACACCAGAACACAGCAGGACATCAAGAGGGTCAGATACTTCACAGCTCTTCTCAATTAAAGGATTAGTTCACCCAAAAATTAAAGTTACCTTTTAAATTACTCACCTCCGAGTTTATAATTTACCATAATTTACCTCCCTTTGTGTATGACAGAAGAAAGAAACTTAGATTTGGAACAAATGGAGGATTAGTAAACGATGACAGAATAGTTATGGGTGAACTGTCCCTTTAAATCTTAACTTGTTATGCGTAAAATTAAGCACACTTGTGTGATTTTTACTAATCCTAAAATGATTGTAGCTCTTCAGACTGCACAAATATGATCTCTGTGTCACACTGTAAGATCTAAGTCGTCATAATGTCAGACTGAACAACAATCAAGACTCGCCAAACACAGACACTTGGTGAATTCCATTTTGAAGTGTTCAACCCTATGCCCCAATCCCTTCAGAGGGTCCATTTGAGTTAGGAATGAGCCCTCCAGAATTGAGCGCAGTGTGTGACACCAAACAGCTTCCCTGCTTAAAGGATATTTTCCTAAAGTGTATAATGAAAATCCTTCACTCCAAAGGGCTCTTCAAAGTGGCCAGTTTTAAATCACTTCGGTTTCGAATGACACCAATATGGCGGCCATGATTTTTTCACTTTGAAGTGCCCTTCGGATATATCTCGTTTGGAACGCAGCAAGACGCAATAAGACACTCTGAGTTTGACGTAATACATCAACATACTGTAGGCTCATTCTGAAAACGTAGCTCTATATACATTTCTGGAGATCGCGAATTATGTAGCCAGAAAGTACGTCTGGTTGCATTACGTCTTTAAAACGAAGGCTACAGGGCGGTATGACATCTTTTCGCACTTACCAGCTGTCCGCTTACCTCCGCTGTTACCAGTTTGTTCAGTTGCTCACCATGTACGTCAGCGGACGTGAGACGCAGAGAAGAGTTGACCACGACAACGGGGTTCGAGTCCAGCGAAGAACGGTTCCAGAAAGAAGGTAAAACAAAAGGCAAAAAATTAAATAAACAAGTAAACAACAGGCTGATAATGTGGTAAAATCTGAAAACGTGGTAAAAATCAGGCGAGGGCTTTTCTTTTTCTGGATTGCTTTTGATAACACTGTCGGTTGGCTTTAGGGAAGTGGGTGCGCGGGTCAATCGGTGCTTTTGAAAACACTATTGGTTGGGTTTAAGGAAGGAAGAAGGTGGGTCAGTCAATCGATCAGTCAGTCAGTCGACAACGGCCTCTGGTGGATTTACACGAGAACAGCAGGTGCGAATAGCACTCGCTAGACAAAATTGAGATCTCAAAAATAATACACAGCGGCCTCTAGTGGATTCGCAAAAACTGCAAATAAAAAAACATACCTCCTGGGACGGATTTTGTGCTCTCCAGAAATGTACATAGCGGTACTTTTTCAGAATGAGCCTGGGTTTTAATCCATTGTGACCCCTTCACTATCCCACGTTCTGACATGATACCTCACAACAGACATTAAAAAAAAATTTGCTCACAGCGTGCCCTAATAATAAAACCCGAAAAATAGACTGTTTTGGCATTTCCCTGTGCTGGTTTTGGCATATTACTTGGTTTGATGCTCATTGCAGCTGTAAATAGTCTGAAATATTCTGAATCTGCCTGAACCACTATTTTATTTAATTTTTTTACCAATTTTATCTCAGAGGAAAAAATTGTGGCTGAAATCACACCATGTGAGCAGCAGCAATTTACTTGAATTTGCTCGTCTCAATCATTTCGAAGGCATTTATATTAATAGCAGATCTCTGCATAATAGAGTGCAGCATGCTATATTCAAATATTCTTATAATACAACTGATTATGGCAATGAAGCAACCATGCTTTTTTCTCTCACTGTTGGTATGTTCATTCATTCAGTCATTTTCCTTCGGCTTAGTCCCTTTATTCATCTGGGGTCACCACAGTGGAATGAACCGCCAACTTATTCAGCATGTTTTACATAGCGGATGCCCTTCCAGATGCAACCCAGTACTGGGAAACACCCAAACACTCTGATTCACAAACTCATACACTACGGCCAATTTAGTTTACCTAATTCACCTATAGCGTATGTTTTTGGACTGTGGGGGGGCACCCGGAGGAAACCCATGCAAACTTCACACAGAAATGCCAACTGACCCAGCTGAGACTCGAACCATCGACCTTCTTGCTGTGAGGCGACAGTGCTAACCACTGAGCCACCATGTTGCCCATTGGGTATGTTACTTCAAAAAAGTAATTAATTCCTAATTACATATTTGAAATTGTATTTAAATTACATTTTTAATTACTGTGTCTGAAAAGTAACTCAATAAATTGCTTAATAAGATATTAAATGATTTGACTCAACACAACTTTAATGCATAAATGCACTGCATATAAATCTCAACGCTGCATAGACAATAGAAATTAAACTCGACGGCGACTTAAGTCGGAGCCAAACAGAACATTTTAACTTTATTAAAAAAAAGTAGCACTTTGGGAATAATAAACAATATATGTACAAATCACAAAATATTTCACAGCAATGACACAATGTTTCATGCGTACCATATATTGACACATAATTTCTGACTCAGTTTATTGTTTCTCAAACATGTTCAATCTACTTGATAACTGAATTACTCTGCTATTCTTAATTGATTGATCCAGAACTGTTGAATTTATGTACAGTATTTACACAAGTACATTATGAGTAACTGTTATTAAATTCAGTGTTGGGGAAAGTTACTTTTGAAGTAATGGATTACAATATTGAGTTACTCCCCAAAAAAGTAACTAGTTGTGTTACTTAGTTACTTTTTATGGTCAGTAATGCGTTACGTTAAATTTGGGTTACTTTTGCATTACTTTTACCACTGCTGAGACGTGATCCCTTTAAGATCTTGCATGTTTTTTTCTTCCTTTTTTAAAATAGAGGAGCTCTGCAATTAACAAGCATTGCATTGTAAAATTTTTATTTACCTTAAAAAAAAGACATCAAAATATTATAATTTAGTATAATATGTTATCTTCTGAAAGCTGCCTGACCCCAGAGCTGTACATGCCGTATTTACAGATTATTGAAAGTTTAAAGAAATGTTACCTTTGTACTTTGTCTCATTAGTTATGTAAAATCGCTGTCCATTAAGACAATCCCCTTTTCCTATTCTTCAATGCTTTCAAAATAATGAATGCATTCACTCATTGAGTGTGCTATTCAACGTGACTATGTTAATTTTAGTCCAGCAATGTATTTAAAAAAAAAAAGCTAAATAATTAAAATAAAAAGTAACTCGAATTAAATTTTTTAAAAAGTAACTCAAATATTATTACTTATTTTTTTTTAAGTTATACGCTACTTTACTCGTTACTTAGAAAATGTGGTTAAAATGTGGTCGCGTTATTTGAAATTTTGTATCTCCAACACTGAATTAAATTACCTGAACATGAAAAGTAATCCCTTACTTTACTTTTTCTGTGGAAAAGTAAACTAATTGCAGTAACTAGTTCCTTTGTAACTAATTACACTCAACACTGTTTTTTCCTCTAGATCTCCATAATCTGCTTGTTTCCACAGGACATTTTATTTTTCACCAAAATCGTCTGACTGTACTGACACCTAGTCGTGAAACTAAAGCATCACGCGTTTACTTTTAATCACATAACAGACATTTTTTGTTATGCCATTACCTATGATTAACTACTGGAATCTTATTGTAAAGCATGACTGATAAATGTTATAATTTTATATAATTTGTTTTTTCATTTTTTGCTTTCTTTAACTGATCAATTGCCAAAAAAAGTCTATTTTGTCTATTTTTCCACTTGACCTGGGCCCCCGTTTCAGAAAGGAGGTTAAGTTAAAACTGGTATGTTAACCCTAAAATGAGAGAAACTTTTGTCAAACTCAAGAAAGCAGGGTAAGTCAAGCCTGTTTCTGAAAGAGAGGTAACTTTAACTCAGAGTCAGTTACCGTGGTAACTTACTCTGTGAACCTAACCTGGTCAGGAGCAGGTTTTATTCTCTTAACTCAGAGTTTCTGTCGGTCCGCTCCCCTTTTTTAAAGACGAAGCGGTATTTCTCACCTTAGCCTTACGTTTCCACCCCCCTATTTTTATGTGCATTTTGAATATGCGCATAAAAAAATGATTGATGGAAACGCCAAGATGCACATAACTTTTGAAAATAGGCCTAAATAACATATGCGCATAACTGAGTAGGATAAACTTTTATTTGTTAGGAAAAGATGCGCATAAAATGCAATGGAAACAATTTTACAATTTGTAAGAGATCATGTGATGATTAAAACGTGTGTAAATGGACAAACCAGCAGGCTGCGCACACTGTCAAACATCTGAAATGTTGTTTTGGTCATTCTAAAACACGTGAACCTTTTCAGTATTATTCATTCATTTTCTTTTCGGCTTAGTCCCTTTATTAATCCGGGGTCGCCACAGCGAAATGAACCGCTAACTTATCCAGCACATGTTTTACGCAGCGGATGCCCTTCCAGCTGCCCTTTCCCATCTCTGGGAAACATCCATACACACTCATTTACACTCATACACTACGGACAATTTAGCCTACCCAATTTACCTGTACCGCATGTCTTTGAATTGTGGGGGAAACCGGAGCACCCGGAGGAAATCCACGCGATGGCGGGGAGAACATGCAAACTCCACACAGAAACGCCAGCTGACCCAGCCGTGGCTCAAACCAGCGACCTTCTTGCTGTGAGGCAACAGCACTACCTACTTCGCCACCACGTCGTCCTTTTCAGTATTAGTGTTATCATATTATTACTGACCTCCAGAGCTGTCAAGAGCGTCTGTACTCCGCATCTGATGCCACCACGCGTTTATTGCATGTCTGCATTTTCTTCTGAGGCGCAAGTAATTTATTAAATAAAGAAAAGATTGACGCAGCTTCTTCTACCACAGTAAATTCTGTTTTTACTGTTGATATTTGGCGTCAGTTAATCAGGATGTGTCGATTTTGCTCTCTTTGATTGATTGGATTGAAACGCTGCTTTATTTGCAGATCTTTTATGCGATATTCCGGTTTTGCACATCAATTTAATTAGCATTTTTGGATGGAAACATAGCTATTGCCTACATTTCAGTCACACAAATAACAAAGTCACGTACAAGAATGGCTTGTCCATTTTTAATAAATAATTAGCTTAAATTCACTGACCTTCGACAGGGACATGTGCTGTAACTAGATTATTGGGATAATTACTCATTCTAAAAACTATTTTTTTTTGTACTGCTTACATTCTAAACGTCTTACCAACCTCTACCACTTGATCAATAATAAAGGCAGACACACACATGTGCACTTTTACACTATTTTAGAAATGTTATCTTAAACGGATCAACGTGTGTAAAAGTGAGAATCTTAAATTAAACATTTCCACTGAACATTAAGTTAAGGTTATATGCATTCTTGTTTTGTCAGATATGTTGTAGAAACTATGCAGTAGCCTATTTAATTTAATTTATTGCAATTACATCTGAAATGACTTCAAAATTACGGCCAATTCCCCACTTTTTCAAGTGAAAAGTCAATAAACGTTACACATTACTTATTTTATTATACTTAAATATTTAAAATGTAAACTTATTATAAAATATTTAAAATGTAAACTTCCGCATTAACTTGAGCAGCTGTTATGCTCATATTTGCTGTAACTTTTCATGAGCACATCAAGTTCAGCTGGAGAAAGAAATGCTGATCTCTTTTTTCAGATGTTGCCATGGTGACTCGTAATATCTGCGCTCCATTGACAGTTCTAGACCAGAGTAACCGGGGGGGCCGGGCAGGGGCCACTTGTATTTTTAGGGGCCACACTTTAACATACATCACAAACTACTTAATTATTCAAAGTCATTTTTTTATGCATTACTCTGCAGTTTTCATTAACAAGATAATTAAATAACTTAAACTCAAAATAATTTTCCTTGTTAATTTATTTGACAAGTAACTCTGTATCGTAGGATAACACATTTTTAACATTTCAAGTACATCAAGGCACATTTTAACACCTGTAAACTTTAACAGATACAGCTGAAGTCTTGAAGTCCCGTTAATTTAAAATAATGTTTTCCAAGTGATCTAAATCAAACCAAGGAGATTTTCACAGTATTTCCTATAAAACAAAAATAATCATTCTTGAGTCATAATAAGTCTTATGTCTTATAGTTTATTTCTTGAAAAAAGCTGTTTTTTTATTTTTTTAAAATCAATTTTAAGCTCAGTATTATTAGCCTTCTTAAGAAATATTTACCGTATATTTATGATTGTCTACACAACAAACCAGTTATACAATAACTTGACTAATTATTCCAACTTTCCTAGTTAACATAAGCCTTTAAATTACATTTTAATCTGAATCAAAGACTATAGAATAATTAAAGGGACTTTGTCTGAATACAACTATCTGCAAAATAACTAGTAAAATATGATGCACTGACTAGCACCATGGGGAAGATAAAGCAGAAATTAGTTAAACTATGTTTAAAAACGTGTTGTAAATAAATCATGTGTTTGAAGACTCGTGCTTTATGTCACAACTGAAAACAAAACCGGATAAAGGCAAAACTAAACGAGTTGAATATGACTTTTCCATGAGCATGACTGAAAACTTCCTTTAATAAATGTGCTACATCTGTTCTCCGGCACTTGCCGACTGTTTGTAAATTCAAGACTTCATTTCCTAATGTAAAACTTAGGACTACACTCAATTTCTGATTAATAAAAGCCCATGCATAGCCAAGGACTTCCTATATTAAAAGTTTTAAAATTGCTATTGAAAACAAAAGTCTAATATAATTAACAGTGGACATTTTGATAGTGTTTCACAACTTGAACATGACTGAAGGTAAATCTTTTTATTACTGTGTCAATTTGAGGGTTATAACTTCTGACAAATGCAGTGAACTGATGCGTGCAGCACGGTCACCGACGGTAAAGTCTAGATCGGATACGCAGCCGGCCGGAAGTGCGATATGCACATTAATATAGCGGCATTTTTTTATGACACTGTATAACAATAAATAATATTTTTACAGTACTGTGACGGTTGGGTTTAGGGTTGGGGTGGGGGTAAGGGTTAAAAAACACAATCTATTGGGTAATTTAATAGATAAGATAAATAATACTCGGTACAACTTCTGTTTTTACGCTTCTGTGACGGTTGGGTTTAGGGTTGGGGTGGGAGTAGATGTTAATAAAATACAATAAATTGGAAATTTCATAAATAACATAAATAATTCTCATTAACCTTCAGCCGCAAACGTATCTGATCTAGCAACAACCGTCACCGACAAAGAGAGCAAGTGCGCGCGAAAGCAGAGAAAGCGAGTGTGCACGACACAGATAGGGCGTGTGAGAGCATTGGCATACGTGGCATTTTGACACAAAAATACGCGTCCAAATGTAGGGGGGCCAGAGGGGGCCAAGCCGCTCCCCAGAACCGCCTCTGTACATTGATAATGCGTTTTTATAGTCGCAATGTGTGCGCTTAACTCTGAGATGGTCTACTCAAAGTTGATTTACCTAACAGATCAGCTCTTCTAAAATCTGAAAACTCTGAGTTTTTAATCTCTTCGTAAGTCAACCCAGAGTTCCAGTTTAAACTCAGAGTTGGTTGAACCTCCTAACTGAAACAGGCCCCTGTTTGTGTGAGGTAACGCTGCGTGCGGTTGATCTCTCCATCTGTTGTTCATCGGTGTGCTGTTTATGGTGTTGATTGATTCAGGTGATTCCTCCGTACAATGGGTTTGGTTCTCTGGAGGACTCTCTGCAGAACTGCCTGTCTCTGATTCCTCAACCGCCCAAGAAAGATGTGATCAAACTGCTGGAGAATGACCATAAAGTCCTGCGTTACGCTGCACGCCTGGTGAGAATAAAGCTCTCTTCAACCTCTCTCTCTTGCAGCATTCCAATTCACATACACGATCCGTCCTAAATAGTGTTTAAAAATAGAAATAGTATGTTGAAATGAATATTCCAAAATAACCCAGATTGTCTACATTTCCTAAATCAATATCTAAGCCACTGGAAAGTATTTAAAGGTGACCTATTATCCCTCTTTTTACAAGATGTTAAATAAGTCTCTAATGCCCCTAGAGTGTGTATGTGAAGTTTCTGCTCAAAATACCTCACAAATAATGTTTTCTAACTCTTTATAACTGACCCTTTTAGGCTTTGATCCTAATTGCACCGTTTTGGTGACTGTCGCTTTAAATTCAAATGAGATTGTGCTCTTTTCAAAAGAGGGCGGAGCTACAAATGCCCATGTGTCAGCATACTGGCAGATTCAAAAACAAGACTAATGTTCTATGCTAATGAGGGAGAGATCATCACTTGTGGGCGGAGCTTTTCCCTTCTGATGACACGTACAAAGGGAGAATATCAATTAAAGTGTTTCTGCAGACTGTTATCAGTGTTTCTGATATTTCCTCATTCTCCACAGGATTCCCAGAATCCCCTGGATGAGGGCCGGCGCTTCATTCTGTCTTTCCACCTTGCCGATGACATGATCAGCATCTTTGAGAAATCCACACGTAACTCCGGCATCATCGGGGGGAAATTCCTGGAGAAAACTCGCATCCCCAAACCTGGAAGCACATCGGAAAAGCCTGAATACTACCAGCCTGCAGACCTGTGTGTCGGAGCCAAAGTGGAGGGTAATGAGCATCACAAACACCTCACAGATACTGATGTTTAACACACACTTCTGTGTTTACGGCCTGACAGAAACTGCAGACAAAAACACTGATTCTTCAGGCACCCCTTATGAAAAAACTTAGTCAAATACTGTAGTGTCTTTGAACTATACTATAGTAAAGTATTTTAATGAATATGTTGTTGTAATTTTATAATTGCTATGGTAACATAACAATTATAGTAGTTAATGTAACTAAATGACCCAATACTGTAGTTTTCTACAACTATAGGTACAGTGCATCTGGAAAGTATTCATAGCTCTTCACTTTTTCCACATTTTTTTTATGTTACACCTTTTTCCAAAATGGATTAAATTTATTGATTTCCTCAGAATTCTACACACAAAACCCCATAATGACAATGTGAAAAAAGACTTTTTGAAATTGTTGCAAATTTATAAAAAAAAAATAAAAATAAAAAACCTGAAACCGTTTTTGCATCAAATTTGACATCCTGTCTGCCAATTCATCAGTTCAGACTAGAATTAAAAAAAAAAAAAAAAACACACTTTAAGGTTTTAAAAATAACACAAAACGATTTTGATTTCCATTACTATTCATCTACAAATCAAACATCAAAACATATAAAAAGTGTTAGTTGCACTGTAAAAATTATACGTAAATTAATTTTCTGTATTTTGTGCATCATATTATTTATTTGTGCTTTTTATTTGCACTGTGACCTTGATCTTTCCTCCAACAACTTTTGATGTTGAAAAGTTTGAAAAAGTGACTTTTACGCGAGCAAAAGAAAGCAAGTGAAGACCGAATAAGAGGACGATCACTCGCGCTAACAGCTGATGTGATGTGCGTGACTGTTTAAAACGCGTGCGCGCTCCCGTTTCCTTGCGTGAAGCAACCGTGCCTGGAACGCAACTGTGATCGGTTCTCTTTCAAATAGACTAGACAAAAAGTTATGCTAATGCACCCGACAGTCTTGCTGCTTTCAAGAGCTCCAAATGTGTCCAAATAAGCAGCACCGGTTGCTTTTGCTTTGAGCAGATTATTAATTGGCCTTAACCGTGTGCGTGTGATCATCCTTTCATTATCACACACAGTATGTTTTTCACCTGCTTTCTTTTGCTTACGGTTATTTTTGTTAATATGGTTTAATTATCATTGTTTTACAATAACATTGCTTTAATATGAGATTAACTCTCCATTTCAAGAGTTCACACTTAGCTGATGATTTAATATAAGCTTGTTTGGCATGCTGTCCTGGGATAGAGCCCTGAGCTTAAGGGATCCTCGAGCCCAGGGCTCCCTTCCGTTCGTAGAGCGAGAGGGGAGCTTAAGCTTAGGTAGATCTCAAACTCGCCAGCTGCGGTAGCTAAGGAAACACTTGAGGAGGAAGGGAGTTAGACAGTTGTATCCATTGCTTAGTCTGTTGTGAATTAAGTATATCTTTGCGGGTGGGAGGAAACCGGAGGACCCGGGGGAAACCCACGCGGACACGGGGAGAATATACAAACTCTGAACAGAAACACCCACCATCCTGGCGAGGACCAGGGCTGGCAGTGTTCTTGCTGTGGGGCAACAGTGCTAACCACTGGGCCGCCGTGCCGCCCGATCTCTGAAAAGGAGGAGAAGGGGGAGGAAGGGGGGGGGGGGGGGGGGGGGTTTCTTCCATACGAAGATAACTGTGTACTGAAACTGTGGTTATTTATAGTAAATGGGGAATCATATGATTGGGAGATCATGATTAGTTAATGCGAGACCAGCTGTGATAAATCATAAGCACGTGATCCTCTCGAAATTAGTTTATGAATAAACTTCACTTATGTGTAGTTAACTGCTGATCTAAGAGATCTTTAGCCAGGACAGATTACTGTGAATATTTTTGATACATGACAATAATTATTTTTTAAAAGTCATTTGTTTTTCTTTGTTTTTTTAAAGAAATGTTTTGTTAAATAAAAAGTATAGTATACAGCAGGGCTATTCAATTGGCGGCCCGCGGGCCGAACCCGGCCCCCGAGGCAATTTGTTCCGGCCCTCCAAAT
>LR812538.1:54828455-55090955 GCA_903798195.1 Danio kyathit | reverse complement strand
CGACTTTACAACTCAGAATTCTGATTTTAGAACCAGAAATTGCGACTGTATAACTCGGAACTGCGACTTTGTAACCAGGAATTGTGTCTTTACAACTCGGAATTGCGACTTTACAACTCAGAATTCTGATTTTATAACCAGAAATTGCGACTGTACAACTCGGAACTGCGACTGTACAACTCGGAATTCTGATTTTATAGCTCAGAATTTATAGCTCAGACTTTACAACTCAGAATTTCGACTGTACAACTCGGAATTCTGAGTTGTAAAGTCGCAGTTCCAATTTTATAACCAGGAATTGCGACTTTTGTAACCAGGAATTGCGATTGTACAACTTGAAATTGCGACTTTGTAACCAGGAATTGTGACTTTACAACTCGGAATCTTGACTTTACAACTCGGAACTGCGACTTTACAACTCGGAACTGCGACTTTACAACTCGGAATTCTGATTTTGTAACCAGGAATTGAGACTGTACAACTCGGAATTCTGATTTTATAACTCTGAATTGCCACTTTGTAAACAGAAATTGCGACTTTGTAACCAGGAATTGAGACTGTACAACTCGGAATTCTGATTTTATAACTCTGAATTGCCACTTTGTAAACAGAAATTGCGACTTTGTAACCAGGAATTGAGACTGTACAACTCGGAATTGCGACTTTACAACTCAGAATTCTGATTTTATAACCAGAAATTGCGACTGTACAACTCGGAACTGCGACTGTACAACTTGGAATTCTGATTTTATAACCAGAAATTGCAACTGTACAACTCGGAATTGCGACTTTTGTAACCAGGAATTGCGATTGTACAACTTGAAATTGCGACTTTGTAACCAGAAATTGCGACTGTACAACTCGGAACTGCGACTGTACAACTTGGAATTCTGATTTTATAACCAGAAATTGCGACTGTACAACTCGGAATTCTGATTTTATAGCTCAGAATTGCGACTTTGCAACTCAGAACTGCGACTGTACAACTCGGAATTCTGATTTTATAACCAGAAATTGCAACTGTACAACTCGGAATTGCGACTTTGTAACCAGGAATTGTGTCTTTACAACTCTGAATTCTGATTTTGTAACCAGGAATTGAGACTGTACAACTCAGAATTCTGATTTTATAACCAGAAATTGCGACTGTACAACTCGGAACTGCGACTGTACAACTCGGAATTCTAATTTTAACCAGAAATTGCGACTGTACAATTCGGAATTCTGATTTTATAGCTCAGAATTGCGACTTTACAACTCGGAATTGCGACTGTACAACCAGGAATTGCGACTGTACAACTCGGAATTGCGACTGTACAACTCGGAATTGTGACTTTACAACTCGGAATTGCGACTGTACAACCAGGAATTGCGACTGTACAACTCGGAATTGTGACTTTTGCAACTCGGAATTGCGACTTTGCAACTCGGAATTGCGACTGTACAATTTTTATTTTATTGTATTTATTCAGTTCAGACTGTAGAATAAAAAGGAAAACAAACTCTTTAAGTTTCTGAAAGAACACAAAACAAAAATGTAACTATTCCAAAAGGTTCAATATTTATAAAGCATTGTCATATACAAATCAAATATCAAAACTGCATATCCTTACAAAGCAGAAACTCAAAGACTGAATGTTTTCTGTGTTTGGTCTCGATTGTGTCGTTTTTTCCACAACTACAACATTATTCCTACATCACACCAGACAAAAACTAACAACAAAAAATAAAAAGGTTTGTGGGTTCGTTTTCGGATTGTCACGTAAATCTTTTGTTCATTACAAACCCAGACTGTAAAACACAAATAAATCTCACGGACTGTCCTTTCTAGGCCACTGTAGTTTGCATTTTTGTACCTCAAGACATGCAGGGAAAAACAAAAAAACAAAAGCTAACCTGGAGACGACAGCGCTTTAATACAGAAAGACTGAAGAACCAACGTGAATACTGTAAGCAGAAAGAGACGTTTAGTTGCTGATGTCACTTCCTCTGAGAACCGCAGGTGACCCTCTGTTGCCGTGGAAACAGGACCTGTTTCCTGTGCTGGAATGAGCTGAAGTTTATGGAGTTTTGATTTTCTTAAGTCGAGGAGACGTGCCATTTTCTGCTTTAATGAGGCCGTTTTCATGATGACCGACTGCTGGACACAAACACAACACACACACTCAACATCTGAACCCACAACACCTGCTCTGACATACACTACATCAGTGTTATTGCTCAGAAGACAGGGAATGTTCAGCTCAAAAGATACCATTTACAAAAACATACTGTATTTATTTATTTATTTATTTTTTACAAGCTATTCTAGTGTTATTTTAGCACTAAATGGCTTACTAATTTATTTACATTTGTATTTTAGTTATTATATATTAGTTTTACAAGCTGTTGTTTTAGCACCACCGATATGTTAGTGTTAAATGGCTTAAAAATTAATTAATTTATTTATTTATTATTTTATATTTGTATTTTAGTTGAATGTATATTAGTTTTACAAGCTATTTTATTATTTTAGCATCACTGAGATATTACGGGTTTAAATGGCCAAATTGATTAATTTATTTATTAATAATTCATTAATTCATTCATTTTTTTATATTTTATTTGAGATATTGTAAATTTGTTTTACAAGCTATTATGTTATTTTAGCACCACTGATATATTACGGTGTTAAATGGCTTATTAATTAATTGATTGACTTATTTTATATTTGTATTTTAGTTAACGTATTAGTTTTACAAGCTATTATGTTATTTTAACATCACTGAGATATTACGGGTTTAAATAGCTTAATTATTTAGTTATTAATAATTTATTAATGTATGAAGTAATTTATTAATATATTTAGATTTTTATTTGAGTTATTGTATATTAGTTTTACAAGCTATTATGTTATTTTAGCACCACCTATATATTACGGTGTTAAATGGCTTATTGATTGGTTTAATTATAAATGTATTTATTATTTTAAATTTGTATTTGAGTTGTTGTATATTAGTTTTACATGCTATTTTAGCACCACTGAGATAACTGGTTTAAATGGCTGAATTAATTAATTGATTTATTAACATATTTATTAATTTATATTTGAGTTATTGTATATTAGTTTTGCAAGCCGTTTTATTATTTTAGCACCACTGAGATATTGTGTTAATGGCTTATTTTTTAATGAATTAATTTAAATTTGTATTTGAGTTATTATATATTAGTTTTACAAGCCATTATGTTATTTTAGCACCACCAATGTATTATTGTGTTATTAATTAATTTAGACGTGCGTTTTAGTTATTGTATATTAGTTTTACAAGCTGTTATTTTAGCACCACTTGTATTTTACTGTTAAATGGCTTATTAAGAAATTAACTGACTTAATTTATTATTTTAGATTTGCATTTTAGTTTCACAAGGCATGTTATTTTTGCACCACCAATTTATTACTGTGTTAAATGGCTTAAATCAATCAATTAATTGTATTTATTTATTCAATTAGATTTGCATGTTAGGTATTGTATATTAGTTTTACAAGCTGTTATTTTAGCACAACAAGCTAAGCACAAGCCAAGATGTAATGGTTATTTAAGCCAGGGTGGACATTTCAGCAAGACAATGATCTGAAACGCAGTCAAGCAAACTCTCAAATGCTTTCAGAGAAAGAAAATCAAGCTGTGGATTGGCCCAGCATCTTAAAGACGCCTCTGATATGGAGAATGAAGTCACATGCATTGCTCAGGTTTGAGTTTCTTACAGACTTCAACAGTGTAAAAATCTTGATGGTTCTGAGGGTCTCGTCTATCTTATTTGAGCTTTATTTTGTATTTTCTATTGAATTCAAGTCAGGTGATTGGCTGGGCCATTCTACAGCTTTATTTTCTTTCTCTGAAAGCATTTGAGAGTTTCCTTGCCTTTGTTTTGGATCATTGTCTTGCTGAACTGTCCACCCTGGTTTCATCTTCATCCTCCTGCTAATGTAGATGTTGGACTGAAGCAGCTAATATTAATTTACACTGAGGAAGGGCAGAGGGTTGTTGAAGAACTACCGAGAGATTTCAGCTGCTGTCTGGGCTTTCACTGCCTTTCTACGCCTTCCTTTCTTCATGTGTTCAATACTTTTTCCCTGCATCATTTCATTTTATTACACATAACTTCATTTGTAAACTAATTAGACTTGTTTTGTTTGCATATTTGGATTTCTTTGGTTTTTACAAACATTCGGAAAAAATTTCAAGTCAATGGCACCTTTAGAAACATGTTTTCTGAGGAAAGTAGTGACGTGTTCAATACTTATTTTCCTTGCTGTGTATGGGTTTTAGTTCATTTAGTTTCAAGTTTAAATATCTGAAAATAGGAGCATTTCTTTTTAAATGCCTATTTTAGACATTACATCAGGTTTCTTGTTTTTTTGTATTTTCGGTTTACTTGAATTGTCCTGATGAAAAGTTTGAGACGTTTCGCCAAAAAATTTCAATTCTGTCATCATTTACTCATCCTCCACTGTTTGAGTTTCTTTTGCTGTCGAACACAAATGCAGACAGCCATTATTTCCATAGTACGTTTTGTTCCTATTATGCATCATGACAATGAATTTTTTCCCCCCAACATTCTTCTGAATATCTTCTTTTGTGTTCAACACGAAAAAAAAACCTCATAAAAAAAAAAAAAGTTTAAAACCACTTGAGTGGGTAAATGGTGAGAAAATTAAGATTTGTTTTAAGAGAGCTAATTAATGTTTGGGGGTTTTAGTTCTCCTTATATGCCTGCACTGCTGATATGGTATGTGTGTGTAAGTTTTTATGGGCATGTATCTGTACCCGAGTCTCTCTTGACGGTGCGCTGCATCTGCTGTTTAGCGGCTGCTCTCTTGCGCGCCACCTGCTCCAGTCGGAGCTCTCGCGTTCGGCTCAGCTGGAAACGGAAGAACTTCCAGAGGAGCCACGACTGAGTGAAACACACCACGAACATCACCAGCAGCCTGAAGGACAAACACACAATAGAAGAACAGCATTATAATGAGGGCTGCACACAACAAATACATTTACCATTATCAGGGTAGTAGTAGTATATGCAATATCATCATTACAAATACAAGGGATGGACAATGAAACTGAAACGCTGGACAATTTAGAGTTTCATGGCTAAATTTAATCTTCATTGACTGCACATTCTACCAGTAAGAGCCGTGTGAAGGTTGTATTAGCAGAGTAATAGCACAGTTTTCAAACTGTGTCAGTTCAGTTTTCAGTGTTTAAGTTCAGTTTAGCTCAGGTCAGTGTAGTTTAATAATCACTACTGAGAGTCCAAACACGAAATAGCAAATCCATCGATGCGCAGCTCTACAGATCCCGAACCATGCAAGCCAGTGGCGACAGCGGCGAGGAAAAAACTTCACCAATTGGCGAAAAGTGAAGAATTAAAAAAACCTAGAGAGAAACCAGGCTCAGTTGGGCATGACCATGTCTCCTATGGCCAAACGTCTTGTGCAGAGCTGCAGTCTAGGCACCGGAGGCTGGAGAACGCTGGACCTCAGCAAAGACTCGTCTGTCCCTGGAGCGTCACAGGAATCAGTCTCATGCTCTCCACTCCTCCGTGACCACCACAGCAGCTGCTCAGGATACGGCCTGGTCCAGAATTATGGAAACCCTGGGATAGTCTCGTCTCGTCGCTGGTCTTGAATCGAATCAGTGGCACAGCAAGTCTTTGTGATATCAAGAGCCAAAGTGTCCAGAGTAATATCAGCAAACCACCAGCAAAGAAGGATGAACCACTTTCAACAGAAATAAATGTAAACACAAGAGGAAGCTGTCTGAATGGGATGGCCGGGAGCTAACCCAGATTGTATCCAAAAAACCTATAGCCAAACCTTTTGTCACTTGTGCCAATGCCAAACATCAGTTGCAATGGTGCCAGCAGGGAAAATCTTGGGCTGTGGACAACGTGAAACATGTATTGTTCTCTGAGAAGTCTACCTTCACTGTCTTTCCCGCATACAGGAGAGTTACAGTGTGGAGAAGCCCCAAAGAAGCGTACCACCCAGACTGTTGCATGCCCAAAGTGAAGCATGGGGGTGGATCAATAATGGTTTGGACTGCAATATCATGACTAGAGCTTAGATCGTGCCCAAAAAATTCAACCCGACACTCCCCAAACCTATGCTCCTTGTGTCCGAGCCAAACCCAGCCTGACACATTAACTGTAATTATGAGCCCGATTTAAACCTGACTATTTTTTAATATGTGGGCCGTTATAACAGACATTCTCAACTACAATTCTGAGTTGTTTGAACTACAGAAATTAGTTTAGATTTATCCTAATGAATAATGTAACAAGGATGAAGCATGTAAACTGCATCGTTTGTTTATTCAGAATGGATCATAACAAAAGAGGACAGTGAAGGCTGACTATCATCCTTTCTGCCATGCCAAGCCTGCTTTGTGTGTCTGTTCATCGTGGAAGTCCTTGTTTTTTTGCTATCATTATGCCCCTTTCCCAACACACGCGTAAGCAGCGTTTGTTTTTTTTTCTAGCTATATACAGGGAGTGCAGAATTATTAGGCAAATGAGTATTTTGAGCACATCATCCTCTTTATGCATGTTGTCTTACTCCAAGCTGTATAGGCTCGAAAGCCTACAACCAATTAAGCATATTAGGTGATGTGCATCTCTGTAATGAGAAGGGGTGTGGTCTAATGACATCTACACCCTATATCAGGTGTGCATAATTATTAGGCAACTTCCTTTCCTTTGGCAAAATGGGTCAAAAGAAGGACTTGACAGGCTCCGAAAAGTCAAAAATAGTGAAATATCTTGCAGAGGGATGCAGCACTCTTAAAATTGCCAAGCTTCTGAAGCGTGATCATCGAACAATCAAGCGTTTCATTCAAAATAGTCAACAGGGTCGCAAGAAGCGTGTGGAAAAACCAAACCAAAAACCAAGGCGCAAAATAAACTGCCCATGATCTGAGAAAAGTCAAGCGTACAGCTGCCAAGATGCCACTTGCCACCAGTTTTGCCATATTTCAGAGCTGCAGCATCACTGGAGTGCCCAAAAGCACAAGGTGTGCAATACTCAGAGACATGGCCAAGGTAAGAAAGGCTGAAAAACGACCACCACTGAACAAGACACACAAGCTGAAACGTCAAGACTGGGCCAAGAAATATCTCAAGACTCATTTTTCTAAGGTTTTATGGACTGATGAAATGAGAGTGCCCTTTACCGATCCAGCCACGGGCCCATCAAGACTCAGAGAGCTCCAGTCCGACTCAGATGCCAGCAAGGTGGAGGTGGAGTACTGGTTTGGGCTGGTATCATCAAAGATGAGCTTGTGGGGCCTTTTCGGGTTGAGGATGGAGTCAAGCTCAACTCCCAGTCCAACTGCCAGTTTCTGGAAGACACCTTCAAGCAGTGGTACAGGAAGAAGTCTGCATCCTTCAAGAAAAACATGATTTTCATGCAGGACAATGCTCCATCACACGCGTCCAAGTACTCCACAGCGTGGCTGGCAAGAAAGGGTCTAAAAGAAGAAAAACCAATGACATGGTGTCCTTGTTCACCTGATCTGAACCCCATAGAGAACCTGTGGTCCATCATCAAATGTGAGATTTACAAGGAGGGAAACAGTACACCTCTCTGAACAGTGTCTGGGAGGCTGTGGTTGCTGCTGCACGCAATGTTGATGGTGAACAGATCAAAACACTGACAGAACCCATGGGTGGCAGGCTTTTGAGTGTCCTTGCAAAGAAAGGTGGCTATATTGGTCACTGATTTGTTTTTGAATGTCAGAAATGTATATTTGTGAATGTTGAGATGTTATATTGGTTTTACTGGTGAAAATAAATAATTGAAATGGGTATATATTTGTTTTTTGTTAAGTTGCCTAAAAATTCTGCACAGTAATAGTCACCTGCACACACAGATATCCTCCTAAAATAGCTCAAACTAAAAACAAACTAAAAACTACTTCCAAAAATATTCAGCTTTGATATTAATGAGTTTTTTGGGTTCATTGAGAACATGGTTGTTGTTCAATAATAAAATTAATCCTCAAAAATACAACTTGCCTAATAATTCTGCACTCCCTGTATAATTTATAGAGAGATAGATTAATCTGTGTAACAGCCGCCAATCAGCTGCGCGCTGCAGCCGGTGTGAAAGGCAAACGCCTGTGCAGTGTTTCTGCTCTACATATGCACCACTTCACCTCTGCTTGGGCATGCGGTGTGAATGTGTGCCGGTGGAGGAGAAGCTGCTGTTGCAGGAGCTAGAGTGTTGCTGCGCACGACACACATAGCGAATTGTGCAAATTTGTAGACATACACATGTGTTGCTTAGGCAAACTTTGCTAAAATATTCATATCGTATTTCTAATTATGGCATAGCTCTCCACCCAATTAGGCTAATTTTTTAATGGCTAAAAAAAACAAACAAAAAAACAAATGCTTGATCACTGCCCAGCCTGAAAATAGTAGCAGGAAATATCTGGTTGGGGCAGAGAATGTAAACTCTAATCATAGTATTCTCTAGGTCCACTACTTGTGCTAGATAGGCACATCACTGCCAAGGACTACCGAACCATTCTGGAGGACGATGTGCACCCAATGCTTCAAACATTGTATCCCGAGTGTGGTGCTGTGTATCAGGATGATAATGCACCAATACACACAGCAAGACTGGTAAGAGAGTGGTTTGATGAACATGAAAGTAAAGTTGAACATCTCCCATGGCCTGCACAGTCACCAGATCTAAATATTATTGAGCCACTTTAGGTTATTTTGGAGGAGCGAGTCAGGAAATGTTTTCCTCTGTAGTGACCTGACTGCTATTCTGTAAGAAGAATAGCTCAAAATCCCTCTGGCCACTATTCAGGACTTGTATCTGTCATTCCCAAGACCAACTGATGCTGGCCCCAAAAGGAGGCCCTAGAGCACAGGTGTCAAAGTCAGTTCCAGGAGGGCCGAAGCTCTGCACAGTTTAGCTCCAACCCTAATTAAACACACCTGATTAATCTAATTAAATGCTTTAGGCTTGTTTGAAACCTACAGATAGGCGTGTTGAAGCAGGGCTGGAACTAAACTCTGCTGGGCTCCGGCCCTCCAGGAATTGACTTTGACACCCCTGCCCTAGAGCAAAGAAAAAACTGCATTGAAAACATGTAACGGGTGTAAGATGAATTCAATTTAATGTTGATGATTGACAAACTTACAATAACTAAAGTGTTCTGTTAATCAAATTTAAAGTCCCCCTCCACACAAAAATGGAACAGTCCAACTTTGCACTGATGAGTGATGTTTTTGACTGGAGTTCGCAGCAGCTCTGAAAACAAAACCAAAAGTGCTGGCCACCTAACTTTTTTGATTTGCTGGTCAAGGACATAAGTAATAAAATGACAAATGAGATATAATAATATATTACTCTCGTTTAACTTGTTTTCAGCATTAAATGAAATCTTATTTGCAGTGTTGGGGGAAAAGTAATAAGCCTACATAACAATCTAGTCACTTAAAAAGTAGCTAAATGTGTTACTTATCTACTTTTTAGGGAAAGTAATGTGAAAGTATGTGTTATTTATTTATTTATTTATTTATTTATTTATTTATTTATTTATATGCGCTTTTGAAGAGTAGCTTTAGGCTTATTTAGAACACTGCTTATTTGCAGTTCTTAAGCATAAACTTAATTTTTCATACCATTAATCTATAATATAATATAATATAATATAATATAATATAATATAATATAATATAATATAATATAATCTTTCCCAGCACTGGGTTGCAGCTGGAAGGGCATCCGCTGCGTAAAACATATGCTGGATAAGTTGGCGGTTCATTCCACTGTGGCAACCACTGATTAATAAAGGGACTAAGCCGAAAATAAAATGAGTGAATGAATGAATATAATATATACAGTCCAATCGATTATATTTATTATTATATAGATTATTATATAGTGGGTTAGTTTAATAAAATAATTTAATGTGCGTCTTGAATATAATAGACGTTTGTTGATAGGCGGTGCTTTTATTGAAACCTCTTCTTGGTCTGTCGCAAATCTTTTTAAATGCATTAAAGGGCAGAGCTCATCTTAGCCTTACCCTGGAGTTTGTTCACCCTCCGCATTTGCCCTACACCATACTAATACATTACTGTGCTCTAAAACTAAGGCTTTCAGTTTCTTTGTCCAACCCCTTTATAGTCCACCATCAAAATAGTTGAGTTTTAAATCCTGATTTAATTTCATGAGTTAAAACAAAAAGACCACCCTAGTACAGCTGTGCCTACACACATTTTCATCCAAACATTTTACAAAAGCTGATTTTCCATGATAGGTGGCCTTTAAATATGGTAGTTTAACCAAGATTATCCTGCAAGATTTTTTTTAAAACTATATTTACCTACATGTTATGTGCTAAAACGCAACTTTGAAAAATTTTAAAAGTCTCACCTGATGGACAGAGTGTTGAAGTTTCCCACCTCCAAATCAAGAGTCTGGTTTTCAGAACGAGCCAAACCGAAGCCGACGGCCAAAAACATGAGCGTCAGAGTGATCATACGAGTCAGAACAAAGCCCACAGACCACATCTCAAACCTACAAACACAAGCACACGCGTAAGCCCCTCGTGTCGCCACTTTTCTGAAAATCTGTAATACTGTGAAATATTAGTGCAGTTTAAATGAATTGCTTTTGATTTGAATACATCTTAAGTAATTGGATTGCAGCTGGAAGGGCATCCACTGCGTAAAACATATACTGGAATAGTTGGCGGTTCATTCCGCTGTGACAATAAATAAGGGACTAAGGCGAAGGAAAAATGGATGGATGAATAAATGTATAAAATTATTTCTACAACAGTGACCATGTTATTTTACATTTGATTGTACAATTTTTGTATTTGAATACGATTAGACTCCCTAGAAAACCATAAAGCACTGTTTATTTCACTTTTATTTTTGCTCTGTCGTATTTATATATGCTTGTAATTTATTAGAATTTATGCCGATGCACTGCAAAGAAAATTTTTTTATTATCACAGTCAATCTAAATTAATGAAATCTTTCCAAATGAAGCTATTCAAATCCTCTGTTCAGACTATATTCATAATTGCAGCAAAAAAATAATAATTGCCCAGCCCTAATTTCATTCAAAGCTGAACTTTCAATGTCACATGACCCTGCAGAAATCAATATTATGATACATTTATTTACTCCCAGGGCCATTTATATCGAAGTTGATATTTAGCCACACCATATTGGTGTTTCGTAACATCTAGTTTTATGAGGTACAGTAGGTTGCTAGCCCAAGCTCAACCCACTCAACTACAGCCAATTTAGTCCATTCAATTCACCTACAGCACATGTATGTGTTTGGACTGTGGGGGAAACCGGAGCACCCGGAGGAAACCCACACCAACACGGGGAGAACATGCAAACTCCACACAGAAATGCCAACTGACCCAGCCGAGGCTCAAACCAGCGACCTTCTTGCTGTGAGGCGACAGTGCCATCCAAAAATCATTTAAAGAGGGAATTTATATTGGAGAATTTGCTGTAAAAATGTCTAACAGCTATTGTGAATTGTTTCTCTTTGCGATTAAAAAACCTAAACATTAAAAAAAAAAAAAAAAAAAAAGGTTTGTGATGGATTATCGGTGATTGGATGTCAGCCTGTTTAGGTAGCTTTACATGGACAGAGGAAAATTAAGACCCGTTTAAAATGATTTAAGGCTTACAACCCAATATTTAGGTGAACCTAAAATTCTGTTCTTGAAATTTTGACTTGCTGTATTTTGATGATCTAAGTGCAAAATCCAAAGCGCACTGCGCAAAAGCATTAAGGGCGTGTCAGAATCCACTTTTGCCATTTTAACGACAGAAAAATCCGCTTTGCGATGCATGGTCTAACAGGGTTGAGCTTATTCTCTTAATGAGTTATAGGTGTGTTTTGAGAATAAAACAATCAGAGTCTCATCTCCCATTCCCTTTCAGAGTCAGTTGCGTGTCGCCATAGCGTATTTGCTATTTACATGGCGGACTTTGTTAGTGGAAAAACTGAGCGCTTCACTAGCGAGAAAACAGTTAAACAGAGCATCTGCAGCGCGAGAATGAGAGAATGAGCCTCCTCATTCTTTACTTTTACTTTCACTCTCTTTTGTGGATAAGGAAACGTGTTGTACGCACAGACATCCATTAGCCAACATAATTAATTTGGTTTGTTAAGCGCAAGTGTGCCGCACGCCTGCTTTTGAGTGAAGGTCTCGGCTGTTAGATCGCCCCCTGGGGGCTGGCTGCAGTACAAGTCATAAAGCCTGCCTCCTCCGTGTTAATGAAGGAGACATGATACTAAATAAAAAAATTAATTACACTTGCAATAAAATGTCCCGAAAAATGGTTCTGGTCAGTTAAGGCACTGGTTATCAGCTGATATAGGTGCAGATCTTCATTTTTGTAAAGAGTATGTTTTGAGCAGTAATTTAATGCTGGGCGTGTCATCATGATTGACAGCTGTGATTGACAGTTTCTCAAAGCAGACGCCGGAGCTTCGGCAGGAGACTGAAGTGTTATTATTCCATTTCTGTGTTATTTTACCATGATAAAATGAGTTGTTCAGCAGTAAACTATAGTTTCTGACATACAGAATCTGGTGAAACACTGTTTATTCGGTAAGGTCAGGGCTTTATCAGTTTTTTGATACACGCCTTACCACCCAGATAGCAAAATACACTCGGGCCAGTTCCTGCTAAACTCTCGCCTGCCGGAGACTTAGCCTTCGGCCCGACTCCGTCTGCTGTACCCACTCGCGGGCCGATCCGGCTCGGATGCGGGAGCGTCGGCTCGCTAACGGCCGCCGCATCTGGCCCGATTGACTCGGGCAGTGAGTCCATAGGCCTTCGGTCAGATCAGGCGGCCGTTAGCGAGCAGACGCTGCCGCATCCGAGCCGGATCAGCCCGCGAGTAATGTGCGTTGCGGCCTGGAGCTTGCGCGATTAAATCTTCATCATATAAACCGCACCTTTGTTAACGTTATTACAACCATTTGTTTTGATAAAACAGCAAACCAGGCTCCTATGTAAATGCAAAGTGTACATTAGCGAGCCTTTGTTATAGTGCCGACACCGGCGGTCACGAGAGAAGTTCGGGGGGCGTGATTGATTTGATGTACAAGCATTTGGTTGGAAGTTCGATTTCGCAGCTCCTCCTCTGGCGCCATCAGGCAGTCCTTCGCCGCATGCCCAGGCTCCAATTTCAGCAGTCTTTTGCGACAGTTTGTGCCCGTCACGAGGCGTTTTTTCCTTCACAGCGTTTAATGGAAAATGGCGCTGTCGCGTCGTCCATATTTTATACAGTCATTGGTTAAGCGCAAAGATTTGTTTCAAAACTATTTCTAAATTCAGTTCTAATTTCCAGCAAACGAATAAATGAGCAATAATAACAAAGTTATTTCCAAATACACTTGCTTTGCCACATATGGTCTAAAACCCAACAGATGGACAAATCTAAGCTTTATTTTATTAAAACAAATATAAATATGCATATAATAAATAATAATACTAATAATATTAACATTATACAAATGCAAATTGTCATGAATAAACTGAAAAGCCCCCAAAGATGAAGGCATGAAAGCAGTGGTTTTTATATTTATGTAGAAAGTAATAATTTTTGCAATATTTTAATCCTTTAATTCTTTTTATTTGTAAAGAGATTTGCGTATTGCTGTACATCCTTTAAACAGCGTGGTGCAAAACATCAAAACGACACTTGCGTCGTGCTGAAACTAGCAAACAACAATTGCATCGCGCCTTGCGCCGCATTGCACCGGGTGTATGATAGGGCCCTAAGACTTTAAGACCTTGCAGACACCCAGGAAGTTGTATGGTCTCACTTTATTTTGATGGTCCGTTTGTTGAATTTAAGTTACATTGCATCTACATGCCAACTAATTCTTATTATATTATAAGTAGACTGTAAAGTTGGGGTTAGGGTTAGTGTAAGTTGACATGTACTTGCAAAGTTTCTTATAGTCAGTTAAATGTCTGTTTAGCAGCAGTATCAACAGATATTAAGCAGACAGTCTGCTAATACTCAAATGTACAATCAAAATAAAGTGTTGCCAGTTGTACTCACAGTTTGTGGTGGTTTTCATCAATGAAGTAAAAGAGTCGAGACAGATGAAAACCCATCTCTGAAAGATACTGCAGAAACAACAGGACCAGTCCAACCCGCGTCAAACTACACACAGATCAGAAAACAACAATCAATCAAACTCTTCATAGCAAATAACTGAAAGTAGAAATAATGAAAATATTACTTGAATAAAAACTTATTTTTAAAAGCATTCAGTAGAGGCTTTGATATAAACTGGAACAAAATATAGATTACACTGGTGAGGCTGCTTAATGTACCATCTATGACAAAAATCATTGATCATATTAATTGTCATTAAAAACAGTACAATAAAAATGAACAATTTCAATAAACGAATGAATAAATAACAAATAAGATTTATAAGTTAAACAAATAAAATATATAAGTTAAACTAACATGTAAAATAAATAATTAAAAAAACAGATAAATAAGATAAATAAAATAAATATATCAAATAAAAAATATATTTAAAAAATCTTTGTGTGTGTGTGTGTGTGTGTGTGTACACACACACATATACATATAAATATACAGGGAGTGCAGAATTATTAGGCAAATGAGTATTTTGACCACATCGTCCTCTTTATGCATGTTGTCTTACTCCAAGCTGTATAGGCTCGAAAGCCCACTACCAATTAAGCATATTAGGTAATGTGCATCTCTGTAATGAGAAGGGGTGTGGTCTAATGACATCAACACCCTATATCAGGTGTGCATAATTATTAGGCAACTTCCTTTGGGTCAAAAGAAGGACTTGACAGGCTCCGAAAAGTCAAAAATAGTGCGATATCTTGCAGAGGGATGCAGCACTCTTAAAATGGCCAAGCTTCTGGAGCGTGATCATCGAACAATCAAGCGTTTCATTCAAAATAGTCAACAGGGTCACATGAAGCGTGTGGAAAAACCAAGGCGCAAAATAACTGCCCATGAACTGAGAAAAGTCAAGCGTGCAGCTGCCAAGATGCCACTTGCGTTTTGCCATATTTCAGAGCTGCAACGTCACTGAAGTGCCCAAAAGCACAAGATGTGCAATACTCAGAGACATGGCCAAGGTAAGAAAGGCTGAAAAACGACCACCACTGAACAAGACACACAAGCTGAAACGTCAAGACTGGGCCAAGAAATATCTCAAGACTGATTTTTCTAAGGTTTTATGGACTGATGAAATGAGAGTGAGTCTTGATGGGCCAGATGGATGGGCTCGTGGCTGGATCGGTAAAGGGCAGAGAGCTCCAGTCCGACTCAGACGCCAGCAAGGTGGAGGTGGAGTACTGGTTTGGGCTGGTATCATCAAAGATGAGCTTGTGGGGCCTTTTCGGGTTGAGGATGGAGTCAAGCTCAACTCCCAGTCCTACTGCCAGTTTCTGGAAGACACCTTCAAGCAGTTTTACAGGAAGAAGTCTGCATCCTTCAAGAAAAACATGATTTTCATGCAGGACAATGCTCCATCACACGCGTCCAAGTCCTCCACAGCGTGGCTGACAAGAAAGGGTCTAAAAAAAGTAAAACAATTGACATGGCTTCCTTGTTCACCTGATCTGAACCCCATAGAGAACCTGTGGTCCATCATCAAATGTGAGATTTACAAGGAGGGAAAACAGTACACCTCTCTGAACAGTGTCTGGGAGGCTGTGGTTGCTGCTGCACGCAATGTTGATGGATTCTGTCAGTGTTTTAAACAGTTCACCATGGATCACAGGCTTTTGAGTGTCCTTGCAAAGAAAGGTGGCTATATTGGTCACTGATTTGTTTTTGAATGTCAGAAATGTATATTTGTGAATGTTGAGATGTTATATTGGTTTCACTGGTGAAAATAAATAATTGAAATGGGTATATATTTGTTTTTTGTTAAGTTGCCTAATAATTCTGCACAGTAATAGTCACCTGCACACACAGATATCCTCCTAAAATAGCTCAAACTAAAAACAAACTAAAAACTACTTCTAAAAATATTCAGTTTTGATATTAATGAGTTTTTTTGGGTTCATTGAGAACATGGTTGTTGTTCAATAATAAAATTAACCCTCAAAAATACAACTTGCCTAATAATTCTGCACTCCCTGTATACAGGCACATTATTTTAAATTAAAATTTTTACATTCATTTTATTATTAATTTTAATTAATTTGATTAATTAAATTATTAGATTAATTTGTAATACTTTTAATTAATTGAAAATATTAAATACATTTAATTTTACAGTACACATGCATATACGTGTTATCTTTATTAATTTTATTTTTATTTAAGTTTTATTAATAAATTCAATTAGATTAATTTTAATTGTATTTTTCTATTAATTGAAAAAGTTCTTTATGAATGATTTTATGAATTTAAATTATTTTTATTAAATTATTAGATTAATTACTTGATTTTTTAATTAAATGAAAATATTATTAAAATTATATACATTTAATTTTTACAGAATGCATACAGTTGCAATCAGAATTATTCAACCCCCTTTGAAATTTTTTTCTTTTTTAAATATTTCCCAAATGATGTTTAACAGAACAAGAAAATTTTCACAGTATGTCTGATAATATTTTTTCTTCTGGAGAAAGTCTTATTTGTTTTATTTCGGCTAAAATAAAAGCAGTTCTTAATTTTTTAAAACCCATTTTAAGGTCAATATTATTAGCCCCTTTAAGCTATATTTTATATAAGCTAATAATTTTATAGTGAGTGTTCAATAAGAAGATTGGACGCCAGTTTTCTATTAAAAGGGGGTCTCTATTTGACTTGGGTATTAGAGTTATTAGTCTCTGACAAAGTAGGAGGGAGCATTAAATTCTCAATACTTTCTAAAAACATTGTGTAAAAAGGAGCCAGTTTTTAAAAAAATAATTAATAGATTTCTGCAGACAACCCATCAGTACGCGGGGATTTATTACCTTTATCAATCGTCTCAGCAATTTCAGTAAGACTAGGTGCATCACACAGAAAACACTCTTCAGAACTTATTTTATTTATGTGAGATAATGAAAAAAAAAAAAAAAAAAAAATGCGTGGCTGATGCCTGACAAAATTGAGAAGAGTATAAATCTTTTTAAAATCTGGCACAAAATTCAGCAATTGTTTTGAAGTCTTCAGATATATTCCCATCAATACGTAGTTTTTGAATAGAATATTTAACTCGCTGCCTTTCTAGCCTAAAAAAATAAGCAGAGTTTTGCTCACCCTCTTCTAGCCATTTTCGACGAGACCTTATGAAGGCACCTCCAGCTTTTTGTTTATATACATCTTCTAAAAGATGTTTCTAATCTATAAATTCAGTTTTCTCTGTGTCGGTAAGATCCTCTATATTTTTATACGATAATACAGAAATTCTAGCCATAATTTGATCTTCATTATTTTTTCAAGTTTACGCTAACAGACTACAATATTTTCTACAATATTTACCAATTTCAAAATTTAAGAAGTTCCCAATTACTACAAAATAAGTTATAAAAGAAAATTAAATGTAAAAAGAAATTAAATGATCAATTTTAGCTTCATTGTGTTTTAAAAATGAATTATTGAGTTTCCAGTATGAGGATCTTTTATTTGGGGAAGTAGAAGATAGTGGTACATAGATAATAATGACCTTATAATCAGAAAATAAAGAGGGAACAATATCTGTTTTTATGTTTGATGATTCTGCTGAAGTTAACCAAACGTCAAGTCAGATTTAATAGAAAGTGAGTTATTGTACCTATAGCACATGTGTTTGGACTTGTGGGAGAAACCGGAGCACCCGGAAGAAACCCATGCAAACACAAGGAGAACATGCAAACTCCACACAGAAATGCCAACTGACCCATATTATTATTTTTATTAATTCAATTATTAGATTAATTTAAATTACTTGATTTTTTTTTACTAAATATATATATATACATATAAATAATTTACACTACGCATACATGTGCTATCTTTATTATTTTAGTATTAATTCTATTCTATATTTTATTAATTCAATTAGATTAATTTAATTAATTATATTTTTCTATTAATTGAAAAAGTTATGTTTATGAATTATTTTATTATTCATTTAAATTCATTCATTTTCTTTTCAGCTTAGTCCCTTTATTAATCCGGGGTCGCCACAGCGAAATGAACCGCCAACTTATCCAGCACATGTTTTACGCAGCGGATGCCCTTCCAGCCGCAACCCATCTCTGGAAAACATCCATACACACTCATACACTATGGACAATTTAGCCTACCCAATTCACCTGTACCGCATGTCTTTGGCCTGTGAGGGAAACCGGAGCACCCGGAGGAAACCCAATCGAACGCAGGGAGAACATGCAAACTCCACACAGAAATGCCAACTGACCCAGCCGAGGCTCGAACCAGCGACCTTCTTGCTTTGAGGCGATTGTGCTACCCACTGCGCCACCGCGTCACCCATTTTAATTACTTGATTTTTTTAATTGAAAAAATTCTTTATGAATGATTTTAGTAATTTAAATGATTTTATTAATTAATTCAATTATTAGATTATATTTAATCACTTGATGTTTTAAATTAAATGAAAATTATTAAATATATATTTAATTTACAGTACACATACATACGTTGTCTTAATTATTTTATAATTAAAATTTTATTAATTCAATTAGATTAATTTTAATTAATTGTATTTTTCTATTAACTGAAAAGTTATCTTCATGAATGATTTTATTTAAATTATTTTACTAATTAATTCAATTATTAATTTTAATTACTTGATTTTTTTTAATTAAATGAAAATATTATTAAAAATATATATACTTAATTTTTTATAACATGCATACATATACACGTGTTATCTTTATGTATATTTTATTAATAAATTCAATTAATTTTAATTTATTAAATTTTCCTATTAATAGAAAAAGTTGTCCATGAATGATTGTTTTTATTATTAATTTAAATTAATTGTATTAATTAATTCAATTATTAGATGAATTAATAAAAAATAATAATTTTTAAAAGTTCTTTATGAATGATTTTATTATTAATTTAAATAATTTTTATTAATTCAATTATAAGATTCATTTTAATTACTTGATTTTTTTCATTAAAATAATTTTTTTTTATTCACGTACAAAAGTAATTTAAGTACATATATGTATGCGCACAAACAATTTAAAAGCACATACATTGAGATCTGAATAAGATATGAAAATGGAGCAACACAGAAGTGCAATAATATTAACATGCAAGTGTGATCACAAGTTTGACTGATAATGTGTGTGTGTGTGTGTGTGTGTGTGTGAACATACTTCAGCAGATATGCAGCCAGAATGTGTAACAAATAGAGACTGATGTACTGCAGCTGACGAGGAATTTCCTCCTAAAACACACACAATAAAACAACATCATGAATGTCATCTGATATATTCCAGTAGTTTCTGTGTATATATATATAGAAAAAAGATAAATGTAGATGTGTGTGTGTGTGTGTGTGTGTGTGTATATATATATATATATACATACATACATACATATATATATATATATATATATACATATATATATACATATATATATATATATATATATATATATATATATATATACATATATACATACATATATATATACATATATACATACATATATATATACATATATACATATATACATATATATATATATATATATATATATATATATACACACACACACACACACACACACACACACACACACACACACACACACACACACACACACACACACACACACACACACACACACACACACTTATCTTTTTTCTCTCACCTTTCGGACTTTCTGGAAGTAAAGCTCAGGTAAAGCGTGAATCCAGTACGCCAGCTGAGTGAGGTAGAAGAACTTGACCTGAAATCTGATGGAAACACCACAACACAATCTCAATCTGACTGAAACACACACTGCCCTTTTTACACTATTGCTTTATTTGATATGTTTATAGAGGTGTGTATATCGTGTTTACAATGAGTTGGAAACATCCACAAATGGATTTCAGAAAAGAAACTTCTTGGTCTGGGTGAAGGAAGAAACGTGTATTTTAGGAAGATTTAAAGGAAGAAATGTGTAATTTATTTTTATATTAAAATAATAATTAATTAAATAAATAAATACCAGTAATAACAATAAAATGTATATCTGGATAAAAATAATTAAAGTTCAATAATGTTTTTTGGAGTAATATTTTCATTCAAGGAGAAAATCAATATTCAAAAGATTAATAAATAAACAAAACAAATAAAGAATATAACAAATAAATGTAATATGTTAATTTATTTGTTATATTATGTCAGGAAGATAAGGAAAATGTGCCATTTTATTTATAATAAAACAAATACAAAAACAATTAATTTTATTATTATAATAAATAATAAAACAATAATAGTAGTAATAACAATAAAACAAGAAAAAGTAAAAGCATATCTAGATAAAAATAAAGTTTGATAATATTTTTGGAGTAATATTTTCATTCAGGGAGAAAAAAAAATTACTAATTAAAATTTGCATGCAACAAAACAACTAGAAAACGGGTAATTAACAATTGATATATTCAACATAAATTCACATTACAGTAAGAGAATTAAGAAGCTAATTTTGTGCAAACATGTTTCCACAACAATTGTAAATAATAATATCTTTATAGCTCACAATTAAACATTTTTCCTTAGAATTGCTCATTTTATCTCCTGCAAATTAGAGCTAAAATCTCAAGTCAGCCTTTTACTCTCTAAATTGCAACTGTGCATCAACATTTATCTTTAAACATGACTGAACTGTGAGATGTAAAAAACAAAAAAATACAAAACAAATAAATTTTATATATATATATATATATATATATATATATATATATATATATATATATATATATATATATATATATACACACACACACACACACACACACACACACACACACACACACACACACACACACATACATATATATATATATATATATATATATATATATATATATATATATATATATATATATATATATATATATATATATATATATATATATATATATATATATATATATATATATATATATATATATATATACACACACACACACACACACACACACACATATACATTTTTTATAAGTTGTTTATTAAGACTTTATTTAAAGAAAAAAAAAAGTTACACACACTGTTTGCTATAGAAATAATAATATTATTTATAGCAAAAACTTTGAAGCTCAATATCTAAAAATCATTTAGAACGCAGATAGAATTCTATAATTCTAAGGTGACGAAATGTTATATTTATTTATTTGTTATATTTATTAATTATTTATTTTAAGAAGATTTGAGAAATAAATGTGCAATTTTATTTATATTAAAACAAATAATAATAATAACAACAACAACAATAATAATAATAATAACAACAAGAAAACAAGAAAATGTAAATGCATAATTAGATAAAAATAAAGTTAATAATATTTTTGGACTAATATTTTCATTCAGGGAGAAAAAAAAATTACTAATTCAAATTTGCATGCAACAAAACAACTAGAAAACAGGTCATTTACAACTCATACATTTATGATTTATTTTAAAATAAATTCACATTAGAGTAAGAGAAGGTTTTCACAACAAAGACATTTTTTAATATTAATATTTTTCTACAGCTCACAATTCAGACTTTTTCTTAGAATTGCTCACTTTGTATCCTGAAAATTTAAATCTCACAATTTGAAGTTAACCTTTTCCAACTCAGCCAAAATTACAACTGTGCATCAACATCTATTGTTAAACGTGACAAAACAGAGATGTAAATGAAAAAAAAAAACTGCATTTTTTTTAAGTAACAAATAAAACTAATAAAATAAAGAAAGAAAGAAAGAAAGAAAGAAAGAATATAACAAATAAATATAGTACAGGGTGATTCAAAAAGAATACCACAACTTTAAAAATGGAGAACTCTGCAAAGAAAAGGAGAGCCAAGCTCTTTCTGTGGTCGATTTAGGGAGCTCTAAAGTTTTGGACTTTAAGGACTCTTCACATTGATTAATTACCCAAGGGTCCATCATGTGTCTTTGATTAAATACAGATTTTCAAAGTTGTGGTATTCTTTTTGAATCACCCTGTATATCTACTCTATAAATTTATTTGTTATATTTATTCATTATTTATTTTATCATTATTTATTAAAACAAATTTTTTATTTTTTGAAGTAATATTTTCATTCAAGGAGAAAAAAAAATTGTACTAATTAAAATTTGCATGCAACAACTAGAAAACAGGTAATTTACAATTGATATATTTTTCATTTATTTTAAAACAAATGCACATTACAGTAAAAGCATTAAGAAGCTAATTAAAGGGAAACAGGTTTCCACAACCATGACATTTTTTTTATATTAATACTTTTATACAGCTCACAATCTACACTTTTTTCTTAGATTTGCTCACTTTATATCCTGCAAATTAGAGATAAAATCAAACAATTTGAAGTTAACTTTCTCAATTCAGCCTTTTTCTCTCCAAACTGTAATTTGTCAACTTTGCAAAATTCCCCCTTTTTTATAAACATGACAGAACTGTGAGATTTAAGAAAATTGCAACTACTTAAAAAAAGAAAAATTAGTTCAAAATTCAATATTCAAAATAAGATGAACAAATAAACAAAACAAATTAAATTAATTAATTAAATAAAGAATATAAAAAATAAATGTAATTAATATGTAAATATACAACAACTTTTTTCTAAAGTAAATTTTTTTTTTTTAAATTTGCATGCAACAAAACTAGAAAACAGGTCATTTACAATAATATATTCATCATTTATTTTAAAATAAATTCACATGGTGCGAGAAGCTAATTTTATGGAAACATGTTTTTACAACAATTTGTTAAATATTAATATTTTTATACCTCTCACAATTCAGACTTTTTTCTTAGAATTGCTCGCTTTACATCCTGCAAATTAGAGCTAAAATCTCACAGCTTGAAGTTCACTTTTTCCCCAATTCAGCCTTTTTTTTCTCAAAAGTGCAACTGTGCACCACCATTTGTTGTTAAACGTGACAGAATTATGAGATGTAAATGAGAAAGTTGCATTTTTTGTAACAAAAAAAGTAAATGAAAATAGTCACAATGCAAAAAAAAGTCCAAAATATACATTTCATTCTCTAAATTCAATTCAATTTACAATGAATAACGAATACGAAATTCAACTACTATACTATAATTAATACTACATACAATCTGACAGTTTTCGTGATTGTGTTTTACCTCAGGTGAACATGAGGGTAATTCTCCCAAAGGCTGCTGGGATGCAGAAGGTGTCCTTCCTGCAAAACACAATCAAATAAGTCACAAAAACACAGTGTGAGGTTGAATATGTTGTGTGTGCCTGTGCTATTGGTCTTACTGTAGTGAGGACGTAGAGACTCCATACACTAGACACCAGATAAAACACACACAGCTGCCCAGATTCATTAAACTTAGTGTTTTTACTCTTCGACAGGTGCAGACGCCGGTTTACTTTCTAAAACACAAACACAAAAGATTAATATTATACTATGCATTTTTGGACACAATAAGAATAAGAATAAGAAGAACAAGAACAAAAAGAACAAGAACAAGAAGAAAAACAAGAATAAGAGCAATAAGAAGAAGAACAACAACAACGATGATGATAATGAGGAGAAAAATACTATCTAACATGCATAATAAATTTACATTACAATTTACATACAATTAATATTGTCCATAGTAGAGCTGCACGATTAATCGTTAAAAGATCGCGATCTCGATTCGACCCCCTAGACGATCTTTATCCAGCATTTCTACGATTCTGCCAATCATATTTTCAAGTTCAGGAGAGAAGGCGGCCGCACAAGTCTTCACATTGTATTATATACGTAGCTTAGCAACATAGACACCTCCAAATAGTGTTGAAAGAGTGACATATATATATATATATATAAGGTATAATTCACCCAAAAATGTCATTTCTGTCTTAATGTAATGATGTATTCACGGCCGCGAAATCACACGTGACGTGAGCTGACCGAGTTGTGAGCTGTTACCATAGAAAGGGCGGGCGCGCACCTGTGAATTAAGTATACTTTAGTAAACAGAACCTGCATAGGCTGTGAATAACAGGTAATAAAGTTGTAAATAACATTCGGTTTGTGGCACAGAGTGATTGTTTGGGAGCCACGCGGAAGTATGAACCGCGTTTAGCAGTGAAAATCAAACCTAAAGCACGCGCACATCATTTAAATGATCATATCGCATTTTAGAGTTATGATTACGACAAGCATTTAATATGTTTTCCTTTCATAGCGAACACAGAGTCTTGTGCATGAGAAGAAATGTTTAACAGTGTCAGTTTAACTACTCTAGCCTGTATAAAGTTGAATATAATGCAAGAGGGAATCTGATAATGACAGATGATTCTGATTTTACCAGTGAAAAAATGGTCTAATAACATTGTCAGTGACAGATTGCAAGCATATGTCTCAAACATAATAATTCAACTTCATATTTATTAATGGTTGTGTTCTGATGACATCACTTTACTGTGCATTAACCTTTGATTTACACCTTTAGAATCGTGAGAAAATTGTGATCTTTATTTTAAGCAAAAGAATCGCGATTCTCATTTTAGCCAGAATCGTGCAGCTCTAGTCCATAGTAACACACCTGCACATACATTTGACAATGTGTATATTTTTATTTAGTATTTTCTTGTTCTCTTTTTAAATACCTATATAATCTGTGTTTGTGCACTGTAGAAGCTTCAGTCACAAAAACAAATACCTCGTATGGTAAACATCCAAATTCTGATTTTATCCATATTTGAGAAATTTTGCTGTAGTGTCGTTTAATAACTTAAAAATAAAACAAACAAATATATAAAAATTGTATTCTGTAAGCGTATATAGTCGATGTGTAGTTCAAAGGAGAAAGCCATTTTTTCCTGCTCATATATAAAATCTGTATTTACTTAAACAGTAAACACATATCAGGGCTTTAAACTGATAAGCTTTTTAAAAACACATGAAGATGTTTTGCTTCTTGTTGTTGCTGGAGTATCAGAGGCACAAGCTGTAAAGACTCCACCCCTTTCTAGAGTTAATTTGCATTTAAAGATACACACACTAAAAATATAGATATATACATTTTTTGTTTGTGCTGCCGTTTACTGCACAGTATGATAAATGCGTGTGGGGTGTGTGTATAATGAATATCTGTCAGGTATTTTAAGATGAAGACTCACACATACAGATATTGGGGAAACCATATGTATGTACATTATATTTTGTGAAAAGTACATTATAAGAGCACTTTAAATGACACACGCTGCATTGCAGGGCTTACATCAAGCACATACTCCTGCACCACAGCATGAAGAATAATGGTGATGCAGAGATAGAAGAGCACAGTAGCACAATCCTTCCATCCGTAATGATACAGAGTCACTTCTCCATCTGAAATAAACACACACACACACATACACACATATATACACACACACATACACAAACGCGCACACAAACAAAAACACACATGCAAAACAAACACACACGGATGCATGCAAACACACAAACACACACGTAAACATGTTTGCAAATACACACACACGCAAACACATACAAATACACACACGCAAACAATGCACGCAGGCAAACATACGTAAACACACAAACAAACAAGCAAACACACAAATACACACACAAATACGCAATTGCACGCACACACACAAACGCACACAAGCACACGCAAAGACGGGGAAACACACACAAACATAAAAAAAACAAACACGTTAGCTCATGTTAATTAATTCAAGATCAAATATTTGCTCTAGAAATCTTTTCACTCAGAAAATTGCAAGTAAATTTTTAATTATTTAAATTATTAATTACAAATAAAGATTACTTTACAAAATAAGACTGTTGAAGACATTCTGTAAATATTTACAATTTTGAACCAATATTTTATATTGTTTACAGTGTGTCAAACCTGCACTCATGAGGCTGATGTTGTACTGAGGCTGGATGAATAATATGGCTGTTTTCGCAGTTGTCTGAAAGACAGAATAGAGTCCGATGTTAAAACAATATTAAATAATAACATTTAAAATAAATAAGACGTTACAATAAAGAAGATCAAGTCAGATAAAATAAGTTAAAATAATCAAAATAAAAAAACACTTCCACACAGACGTGACCCTTACCCCTCACACACACACCGCCAAATCACATGTTATAATAAACTCATGTGCTTTCATAGACGACAAAGGCTAGACTTAAGATTTGTTATTGTTTTTCTTAAACATTAAGACACCTTTAGATGGATTATTTTACTTTGTGAAAGATGACAATCCAAAACAACAAATAAGATTCCCAAAACATTATTTATTGATGCATACATATACAGTTGAATTCAGAATTATTAGCCCGCCTTCGAATTTTTTCTCTTTGTTAAATATTTCCCAAATGATGTTTAACAGAGCAAGGAAATTTTCACAGTATGTCTGATAATATTTTTTATTCTGGAGAAAGTCTGATTTGTTTTATTTCGGCTAGAATAAAAGCAGTTTTTAGTTTTTTAAAAAACATTTTAAGGTCAAAATTATCAGCCCCTTTAAGCTATATTTTTTTCCGATAGTCTACAGAACAAACCATCATTATACAATAACTTGCCTAATTACCCTAACCTGCCTAGTTAACCTAATTAATCTAGTTAAGCCTTTAAATGTCACTTTAAGCTGTATAGAAGTGTCTTGAAAAAAATCTAGTCAAATATTATTTACTATCATCATGACAAAGATAAAAGAAATTAGTTATTAAAACTACGTATTATGTTTAGAAATGTGTTGAGAAAAAAAATCTTCTCTCTTTCTCTCTCTCTACACACACACATACATACATGTATATATACCATCAGTGCAAACATATAATGTGTGTATTTCTTTTTTTTTTTTGTATACTTGACAAATAGAACATTAAAAGACAAAAAACATTGACAAAAATATCAAAATCATAAGTGATCTATTCAGGAATACTGTATAAACCAACAGTATTCATTCATTCTCCTTCAGCTTAGTCCCTTTATTCATCAGGGGGTCGATATATACACAATATATACATTTGTATACATTTACACAGCTGATGCCCTTCCAGCTGCAACCCAGTACTGGGAAACATCCATACACACTCATTCACACACATGCACTACGACCAATTTGGTTTATTCAATTCACCAATAGCGCATGTGTTTGGACTGTGGGGGAAACCAGAGCACCCGGAGGAAACCCACAGCAACACGGGGAGAACATGCAAACTCCACACAGAAACGCCAACTGGGACTACAATCAGTGACCTTCTTGCTGTGAGGCAACAGTGCTAACCACTGAGCCACCACGTCACCCCCAACAGTAATCAAACGCATGTACTTATACATTTACTGTTTGTTTGGTTATTCTTTATTTTGTTTTGTTTTGTTTTTCATTTAGTGGTTTTAGTACGTTGTCATTTGGGATTATTGAACACCTGTGAATATTGCATACACTTTGTGCGACTGGACATTTTATAGTGCACCAATAGAGTAAAATTTAACCTCTCTTTTACATCTTTGGGTCAAGCAATCTTTATTTTATTTATTTATTTTTATGAACCCAGACTTAACGTCCCGCAGTGGATCTGTGGAGGCCCATTGCAATCTCTGTCAAGATTTTGCAGGGACATTTTTAAAATATATATTTTTTTTGTGTGGCCAAAAATAATTGCTTCTCAAAATGTATGGCAGTATTTGCTTCAACTCTTGTGTTTTGCTGTGAAAACACACAAAAATCTTGCAAAATTTCTTTCTTTTTTTTTTTTTTTTTTTTAAATCTAACAACTGTTGGTCTCGCAAAATCCTAAAAGGACCAGCCAAATGACTGACATGTACACTCTACATAAAGCATGCAAAACAGTGACATTTAGCACTTTAGCACTGTGATTACTGCGAAAATATGCAAAACAAATCAAATGAGCTTGTGCTGATTTGGCACGGCGGTGTCTGAATGTCCAGAGCAGCAGCAGGTGTCTGAAGGGGGAAAAACCCTGATCAGATGTTTATAGATGTATAATGTTTGCATGACTGAAATGAAGCTTGAAGAGTTTCATTCAGGGTTTCTGACTGTCTGCCAGGCTAAAAGACAAACCTGAGGAAGTTACACATCTGGAAAGTTTAAAAGCACTAATGTTTCTGCTTTGGATGATTGATTCATAAGCTCCAGACCATGGCGCATGTCTGTATTGAGGTAAAAGTTGGTTGTATTTTCCCACATTCGTTCATTTAACAGTCCCTCTATTGTTTACAACGTTATTTTGAATATTCTGTCTGAAATTGTATGCAAGTATGAGTTTAAAACAACATTAACATTATTTAATTGACTATAAACAATGTTGTACTTTGATAGTCATTGGCACCTAATATGATTTCACTATACAGAATTAGCAAAGAATACTTTTCCTAAATTATATTAAGCAGAGAGTCTGAAAGTGTGAATACAAAACCAGCTTTACCTCAATCATGTCTGTTTATACAAATATACTAGTGTTAATATTTTGCTCTTCAGGAATGTCAATCAAACTGGAGGCGCGTGAGAGATTTGACGTGGCACTGCAGCAGAAACACGAACTTTATCATAAAACTAACAAAAACACACACCTATAACACTTCTTTTGTTATATAAACAATGTTTTCTGGAGGTTACGTGCAGTTTCTTCCTCCTCATCAGACTGCAGACATCAGGGCCCAGGTGATGGCGACAATGTTTTCAGATGTACCTTTTAATACTATGTTATATTTTAAACACTCGACCAAAGAGATGGTGGTTTCATGTTTTTACAGTAAATAAGTGGACAAACTGTGTCTGATACTTACTTTCACAGAAAAAACATGAAGATATGATGTGATTTGTGTCAAATAAAAGTAGGTTTTGTGTATTTTGTGTTCCGTTTTTGAAGGCTCGTTGTTGGTTTTGAAACTGAGTGTTTAGTTTTTATTTAAACGCCTTAAGATAGACAGACAGACAGAAAAACAGCTGGCAAAGACTCGGAGAAGAAAAAAAATGATTCACAACTCTTGAACTCACCTCAAACATCAGTCCAATCAAAATGAAAATCACCAAACTGAAGACAATGTCCGCGTGATTCTGAATGAGAAACTCTTGGCTGAAGAAGGGATAACTCTTGTTCCTCCTGCGAAAAGCCATTTTACAAGTTCCCGACTTTCAGCTGTGCTTTTTTTCCTCCAAATCTAAAACTTCCACGAATCACTCCAAACTTCTCCAAGCGCTCTGCGCATGCGCGCTTTAGCCACGCATTAAAGTTAGAGCGCATGCGCTGTTAGTGTTATGAGTGAATGCGTGGACCGACCAATGTGAGAAGTGCAATATTTGTAACATTACAATCATAAGTTAGTTATAATAATACTAACAAATCTGTAATCAAATTCATTGAACATTCGTGCTTACCATAAATCTGGTAACATAGATTAAAACTGTATCTATATTAAATAGACAATATATCATGTAATCTTTTCAAATTATTATAAAAACGTAATTATATATTGAATGGTAAATGTAATCGTTTACAGTTGTCGATTAAATCGGTTAAATAATTGTTTATTCATTTTTCTATAATCACAAACTACTGTGATTGGTCCATGTTGATCAGCGCTGAGAAAAGGAACAAGCATCACGCGTTGCTGCATGAGCGGTTTGGATACACATTTAAATTACTGTGGAGTTTTGAAACGGAATTATTAGATTGTGAAGAAGTCTTATCGTATCTGTGTTAACCCAAGTTTGCTTATCTACCACTCTACAAAGACAGCTTGGCTTGTGTAAGTATGTTTATTAGAGAAAGAAAAAGAGAGAGTGTGTGTAACTGGTTTTGGTGGTTTACAATGACATTTGTATAATGACACGGGTATGTCCTATAGGGATTACAACATTGAGGTGGTTTATGAGGACATTCAAAATGCTTGAAAATAATATTAAACGAGATCTTTTGAGATTCAAAAATGGCCACAGGCTTCCTGTGAGGGTTGGGTTTTGGTTTAGGCTAGGGTAAGGACATATGAGCATTTTTACAGTATAAATTCATTATTATTATTACTGTTACTGTAAACTGCATTGTCCCCTTTTGAGGTGAGTTGTTCTGCCGCTTACTAGATTTACAACACATATATCATACCACACACTTATGACAAACATTAAACAACATTAATAGTACTAAAAACAGTGGCTACCTCTTCCTGTTAAAATTCAGCAAATCGATTGCACAAGGAATAAACGAAAATTTTAATCTGTTGGTCCTTGCCAAAGGGACCCTGCCGAGATCCTAAAAGAAGGGTTTGAAATTAATCCAAAAGAGGATGGGATATATCAGATGTGATCTGATGGGCTTTCTTTAACACCTGGCTTTCATACAAATAAGATAACCCCGGCACTTTCAGCCCTAATACTTTACTGCAGATATTTAAAACCTTAGACAGTGAGTTGTTCTGTTTTGCTCAAGCGGCAACCTCCCGCTCTCCCTCGGGAAGCCAATAAGGAAGTAACTGAAACTGCAATTCATCAAAATTCCGCTAGTCCTGGCTCCATAATAGAGCAAATTTCTATTGAGCCCACTGTTAGAATGGCCAACTTTACAGCATAAAAAAAGGTGTTTACAGCCTGGTACAAAGAACGATTTTGGTTCATATAGCTAATATTACCCTTCGTGACAACTGTAAGGGGGGTGAATTTTTTTTATAACTCATCCGTTTCCTTTATATTAGGTTAAATTAAGTTTGCATAATTAAGGGCGTGGCCACTTGAGTGACAGCTAGGTCTCGCTGGTCGCCGTCACTTCACCTCAGCTGATTACGGCTGATTAGCCACTGAGCTCGGCATATTCATCGTATTTTTGTGTTGTTTTATGTGACTTTACACAGTCAGCTGCCTTTTGGAATAATTTCCTACAATTATCAGATGATATGGCATGCTGTTTGCACTTAATTGTGCTCACAAGCCATTCGTGTGGCCTCCATTTCCCAGGTGAGTGAAATTATATACCATCTCTATGAATGTATTTGTTTTATTTAAGATCATTTATAATGTTCTTTAGAGCTGTAATGCACTCCAGAATCTGACAGATTGATTAGCTGTAGGCTCTAGAACAGTCATCTGAAGCATTGTCATACAGTGTTCTGCCTTGACTTCATAATTAGCCTTGCATTTACTAACACAGACTATATCTGAAGTTTTTGGAAGTAATTCGCACTTTCCTCCTGTTGAAAAACGTCATAAGCACAATGCTTAGTGGCTCAATGTGTAATGCATTGAGCCACTAAGCATTGCGCTTATGACGTTGCTTATGAAACAGTGGTTTTAAAAGTCTAAACCCTTTATTGATAAAGTGTACAACCAAGCACATGTGGTCAGAACACAAACGAGTCGCAGGTGATGAAGTATTAAGCATTTCTCCCATAGGAAAGTCAGTCTAAGCAGAATGCCAGCATGTGTCTGTAGCTCCGCTCACGCTCCGCCTCTTTGCCCTTGTATGGTATGCCCGGGGTTGGTGCAATGACGCGCGAACAAAATGGCGACGGTCGGCCACACCTTCTGTTAGCTTCTTTTGGGTTCTTCATAAACCTATGGGTGACGTCACGGATACTACGTCCATATCTTTTACAGTCTATGGTTTTGCTTTTAAAGTAGCAAACCAACAAATCAATGAAAAAGTTCAAATAGATTCTATATAGGCCTTATAAAACGCCACCATCAGAGTCATATCAATATTAAATTAAGCTAATTTTCGCAGACAATAAAGTCTTTGTTGGCCTGTCCTACATATTTTCATAAAAATGTAATTTATTATCAATAATAGTATCTAGGTACTTATAACTTTCCACTAATTCAATCTGATGGTTATCAACCATAGTACCTAAAACTACGTCCTGCTTCCGTTGCAAGTTAATGCACATCTCCTTTGTTTTCTCTGTGCAGCAATTTGTAAAAAAGTCAACAACAGGTCCATGTTCTGCTTCCTCACCCACTAACAAACTTAAAATAACGGTGTCATCCGCAAAATTAAGGATGTACCAATTTTCAAAGGGACTACGACACTCATTTGTGTACAGGATGTAAAGGAGAGGAGAAAGAACACACCCCTGGGGTGAGCCCAGGTATTCAGGTCATAGGATCTGACAGAATACTGTTAACCCTAACCCTCTGAGACCTATTAATAAGGAAATCCAGTAACCAAGCACTTATAATTGCATCCACACCAAAACTCAACCTCAGCTTGTGAACCAACAAGGCTGGCTAAATTTTGTTGAATGCCAAAGAAAAATCAACAAATATCAGCCTAGCATGTTTACTACTGACTTCCAGATGTTTATACACCAGATCTAGTAAGGTCAGTGTCGCATCCTGAAAACAGCCCTTTGTCTCAAAGACTTTAATAACTAGTGAGGTATGCGAGACTGGTCTGTAGCCAGATATGCTTTTAGGTTGGTTGTGTTTTGGTACTGGAATAATAATAGAATGTTTCCAAAGTTTAGGTACACGGTAAACCTCCAAAGACCAATTAAAAATATAGGTAAAAATTTAACCCAATTATTATTCCTATAAAGAGTCCTCGTAAACCACTAATACCAACATGTGCGTGTGTATTCTTTCACATTTTATATTGGTGCTTACCCAAAGCTTTTTAACCAGATTTTTGCTATTATCTGTGTATATTCATAATAGTTTCCACTGTGTATTGTTTGTCTGTGTGTATTCATTTGCATTTTGTATTGGTGCTTTCCCTAAGATTTTTAATCAGCTTTTTGCTATCATTACCTGTGTATATTAATTATAGTTTCCACTGTGTGTTTGCAAACTGTGCAATTTCCTGCAGTTTTGTTTACGATGAGTAATATTTTCTGAGTGCGGCGGCGCATCAAATTAGTCCGATGACAAATTTCACCAGAGACGTGTGAGAGAGAAATGAATACAAGTCCAAAAATAGATCCTGTGAAATGGTTTTAATGAGTAAATGAAATTCACTATACGGAATAAAATCCGGAAAAAAAATCAAACACACTCTCGTTCACGCCACCTGCTAGTCTTATGGCTGAATTTGCATTGAAATTATTGCAGAGATATTGACCTGTTTTAATCCATCACAACTGTTAGAGCACAGACATTCTTCAGAAAAATGCATGCGAGTAACAGTTTTTATATAGTATACACACTCTCTTCATGGTAAACACACACACACACACACACACACACACACACACACACACACACACACACACACACACAAAGCACTTTATTAAGTGAAAAACCACTCCAGTGGAAATTCACTAAAACATCTCTGAAACATCATGAGACTTAAGCTCCAGTCCAAGGCAAACATGGCATTTTCTATACACTTTTAAAAAATCTGTAAAGTTTACGGTACAACAGCGGCCGCTGTGGTTGCTTTAATTTAACTGTTAACAATATGGTAGGAAGATAAAAGGAAATTTCTACATTTTACGGTAAGTTACTGTATTTTGTACATTTATTTAATTTTTTTGGGACAGCTCATTTACAGTTACTCACCATATATGTTAAGGAAACTTACTGTTTACTGTAATAGGTACCAGATTTTTACCGTAGTATTTTTACAGGTTTTTTTCCAAACATTTTTCGAGTGTATTTTGTACAAAGAAGTTTTTGAGATGTAAAATAAATTAAAGACCAAAAATAAATTAAAAAGAGATTCAGTAAAAACTATGAAAATTAAATAAAGAAAAGATAAGAAAGAAAATATGAAATGTTTGTGAAAAAAAATGTAAAAATGCTATGGTAAAAATCTGGTACCTGTTACCATAAACAGTAAGTTTCCTTAACATATATGGTGAATAACTAAATTTACTGTCACAAAAAAAAAAAAGACGAAAACAAATGTAAAAAATACGGTAATTTACTGTACAATGTAGAAACTTCCTGTTACCTTCTTACCGCATTTTCATTCATTAATTTTCTTTTCGGCTTAGCCCCTTTATTAATCAGGGGTCGCCACAGTGGGATGAACCGCCAACTTATCCAGCATATGTTTTACGCAACGGATGCCAATTCCAGCTGCATCCCAGTACTGGGAAACACCCATACACACACACACACATTACGGCCAATTTACTTTATTCAATTCACCTGTACCGCATGTCTTTGGACTGTGGGGAAAACTGGAGCACCCGGAGGAACCCAGCCGGGCTTGAACCAGCAACCTTTTTGCTGCGAGGCGATAGTACTACCCACTGCTCCACCGTGACGCCCTTACCGCATTTTAAACAGGTAAATTCCTGCAACAGCAGCTGCTGGTTTTGTACCATAAATTTTACTGTTGTTTTTTTAACAGTGTACACAAAATGCTCTATATGATATGTTTGTTAACTATTACCCACATTTATTTATTATTTAGGAAAGAAAGAAAGGAAGAAAGAAAGAAAGTAAGAAATAAAGAAAGAAAGGGAAGTGAGAAAGGAAGGAAGAAAAATAGGGAAAATAAATAAAAGTGTGTAGTAGTTCATTTTTTAAGCCTGAAAAAAATGATATGAAAAAACAGAAAGAAAAAAGAAGGGGCTGTGGGAGATAATTCATATTCCCTTTAAAGTTAGGATTCATTTTTAAAGTCTGGAATGAATAAATAAAAGACAAAAAAGTAAACATGTATAAATAAATTAATACATTATTATTTTTGAATAAATAAATAAATAAACAGACGTTTCAAATATCAAAATAAGAATGCAATTGTACACACTACCTGACAAATTTCTTGTGGTTGATCCCAGTTGTAAGAGCAACAAATAATAACATGACTTCTAGTTGATCATTTGGAAAAGTGGCAGAAGTTAGATTTTTTAGATCAATCATTTGCTGAACTGCATCCTAATCATCGCAAATACTGCAGAAGACCTACTGGAACCCGCATGGACCCAAGATTCTCACAGAAATCAGTCAAGTTTGGTGAAGGAAAAATCATGGTTTGGGGTTACATTCAGTATGGGGGCGTGCGAGAGATCTGCAGAGTGGATGGCAACATCAACAGCCTGAGGTATCAAGACATTTGTGCTGCCCATTACATTACAAACCACAGGAGAGGGCAAATTCTTCAGCAGGATAGCGCTCCTTCTCATACTTCAGCCTCCACATCAAAGTTCCTGAAAGCAAAGAAGGTCAAGGTGCTCCAGGATTGGCCAGCCCAGTCAGCAGACCTAAACATTATTGAGCATGTCTGGGGTAAGATGAAGGAGGCATTGAAGATGAATCCAAAGAATCTTGATGAACTCTGGGAGTCCTGCAAGAACGCTTTCATTCCAGATGACTTTTTTAATAAGTGATTTGAGTCATTGCAGAGATGTATGATGCAGTCCTCCAAGCTCATGGCAGTCATACATAATATTAACTCTTTCTCCACTGCAGCATGACTTTATATTCTATACTGTACATTATTTCTGTTAAGTGACAAGACTTCTGTCTAAGCAAAGTCAGACCTTCCTGTCCTAATTAAATAATTAAAATTCAAGGCATGATCATATTTTATTTTGGTCAAATAAGTGTAATCTAGAGGCCTTTGCCTTTCATATAAGCCACTTCTGATACAAATGATCAACTAGAAGTCAAGTTATTATTAGTTGTTCCTAAAACTTGGATAGGCAACAAGACTTTTGTCAGGTAGTGTATTAAATCCCTCATTTAAATCACAAGGGTTTTTGAAGCCTGACAAAATGCAAAAAGACATGAAAAACTATTTATGTAAAAACAAAACAAACAAGAAAAGACCCGAGAGCAAACATTCTGATGCAGGGATGTGGAGCAGTGGACTAAATCTAACAGTTAATCAATCTGACATTACAAAAGCATCATTAATAGTCCAATATTTAGAGTGACTCTGCAGATCTGATCATTTAGCAGATGAGTTTTGTCTGATTTTACCTGTATCAGACTCTACATGTGAATAATAAAGCACAACACAGCCCTTCAGAAGAGAGGAAAACATCACAGTCTGGGTAAACACACACACACACACACACACACACACACACATAGATTGTGCTTTCAGCTCAAACCGACAGCATGTGGATTTTATTGGTTATGTTCAGAATGGCTTACTTCCATATATGCTCATTATATACATGCATGAAATATTTTTTTCATTTCTTCTCTTGGACTTGTTTGTACTAATAATAGTTCCTTTTTGATGCTGCTTGCTTGAATTAGCATGCAATGTGATGAGGTCATGTGATACTGTGTTATTTAATGTGGAATACTGCATAGTTTTTTATGATTTCACATTTTATTGTAGTAGCAACATTAACATTTTATTAATATGCACATTATATTTTATATTATTGTAAATGATAATATAATTATACTATATTTTATGCTAGTATTCCATTCTGAACATAAACAGAGAGAATAATAAATCAATTGAACCAAAAAATAAGCATTTCTGAATGTGTTCTAATGTCTACAATTTACAAGTTCAAGTTTTTTAAGCTCCAGCCGTGTTTATTTTACAAATGAATGCCCATGGCTATGTATTTTTTGTCATTATATATTTTATGTATATATATATATTTACAAAGTGTTGGGGTCAGTAAGAATTATTTTCCCTTTTGGAATGAATTAATCATTATATGCATTAAATTAATCACAAGTGAAAGTAAAGACTATTATAATCTTACAAAATAATTGGTTTAAAATATTTTTATATATAATAATAATAATAATTATATATTTTTTTTATTCTCACAACAATGCTAAAATTATTATTAATAAATATAATAATTATTATTAATAAATATAATAATATATATATATAATATATATATATATATATATATATATATATATATATATATATTATAAATAATAATAATAATTATAATTATTATGCATATTTTCATTATTATTCTAACAACAACAATGCTAATATTAATAATAATAATAATTATTATCATTATTATTATAAATAAAAAATAATAATAATTGTTACTTAAGCATCAAATATCATATTCAAAATAATTTCAGAAAATCAGCTTTACATCACAGGAATAAATTATATCTTTCAATATACTCAAATAAAAAAGTTAATTTGAATTAAAATAATATTTAACAATATTATTGTTCTTTCTTGTATTTTTGATTAAATACATGCATAGAAACACTTTTAAAATCTTACTGACCCCAAACCTAGCATATTGTATTTTTATTTTAACCACAAATATGTTTTTATATTAACTTCACATTTTGAAGGGGCAAAAAAATTTGAGTATAGAAATTCCAGCAGTGTATAATAACACACACGTGTCACAATATGAAAAAGAGATGAATGCAATCAACGTCGCACAAATGTCCACACATTATTATTATTATTATCATTATTATTATTATACTTATTTTAAATAAATCCCTGAATGTGGGCAAAGACAAACCACACACACAACAGCAAAAAAAAAAAAAATGTCACAATGACATTTAAACTCCACCCTCCCTTCACACGGCTCATCTCATTGGTAGTTGCCACTGAAGCTCATTTGCATAAAGTGTAAGACACACCCACATTAGAATAGTGAAACTGAAAACTGCATAAAAAAACGTCCTTTTAAAGTAGCGGTCCTCGATGCTGGTCCTCGCGCAGTCAGAGGCTTGTTCCATTTTACTGTAAGTTCCCTAAGAAGTGGACATCACAATATATTCTGCCATGATTCCAGTTTGAAAGTGCGTTCATTTCAAAGGGTAAAGTGTGCAAGATGTAACATCTACGCTAATCACATAACCCAGTTTAACCCTTTACACTACTGTTCTGCCAACAGTTGTGTAGTGCAAATTATTATTATTATTTTTTTTTTAATAAAGAAAACTTCACGTTCAGCTGAATTCCCTTGTGCAGTGTGTAGAGAGCAGTGAACACTATTTAGGCAACATGCTGATCTCAATACAGTTACTTCTTGGAGCTCTCTTCTACTTAGCTGCTTATATAAATCAGTGTGTTAATGTCAGCGTGAAATCAAAATTTACGACGTTTATTTTGCTAGCTCACATTATTTCATTCAATGCGCATGATTTCAACCACAAAATGAAACACTATTGGATGTATTTTTTATAGGGGAGGAGCTACTCTATATCCCGCCCTCTCTTCATGTTTCAGTTGAGATTACATCAAACATCGAGTAAAATAATGTGCATCTCTTTAAAGTCTGGCGAAATTAAAATTTACTATGTTTATTTTGCTAGCTCTCATGCTATTCTTTACTTAATCTGCTAAATTTTTTTTGTGCTTTTTTTGGTAATACTTTCATTTAAAGTCTGACCTATTTTTTTTTGAGGGTTTCCATAACAACTGTATATTAACGTCCTTAACCACGCCCCTCTTACTGTTAGTTTGCTATGAGGGAATGACGGTAACGTCTAGAAGGGATACAGCTGTGTATACTCACATCAATATAGCATCGTTTTTGTGACACTGTACAACAATTTATATTTTTATATTACAGTGAGGGGTAAGTTTAGGGTTGGGGTAGGGGTTAGACGTTAATAAGATACAATTCAATTGGTATTTTAATAAAAAAATATAAATAATTGTCTTTATAATTATTTTATTTACATTACTGTTTGGGTTGGATTTAGGGTTGGGGTAGATATTAATAAAATACAATTAATATATTAAATAGTTAATAAATTATTTAAACAGATAAGGTACTAAGCCAAAGGAAAATGAATGAAATTAACAATAAGTTAATTAATTAATATAATATAAAATATAAATAATTCTCGTTAAACTCCGGCCACAGCTGTATCTCTTCTAGCAACAACTGGGAATGATGCCCAAATAAAGCCCCGCCCTCTACTCAATATTCCATTTCAGGTAGAATTACATCAACTTACCGAATAAAAGTCTCAGCAATTTCTGGTTCACGCGAACTTAAAAAAAAAATGAGGTAAAAAGAGGGTGCAAGGACCAGGATTGAGAACCGCTGTCTTAACGCGATAGTTCACCATAATAATTTTGCCAACATTTACTCATCATTCACGTCACAAACCTTTCTTTTTCTTTCTTTCTTTCTTCTATAAAACACAAAAGAAGATATTTAGAAAAATGCTGAAAACCTGTAACCATTGACTTCCATAGTATTTATTTTAATTAATTAATTTTCCTTTGGCTTAGTCCCTTTATTCATTAGGGGTCGCCACAGTGGAACCAACAACTTATCCAGAAAATGTTTTACACAGTGGATGCCCTTCCAGCTGCAATCCAGTACTGGGAAACACTTATACACACTCTTCACGCACACACTCATACACTACGGACAATTTAGTTTATTCAATTCACCTATACTGCATGTCTTTGGACTGTGGGGGAAACTGGAGCACAAGGAGGAAACCCACGCCAACATGGGGAGAACATGCAAACTCCACACAGAAATGCCAACTGACCCAGCCGGGACTCGAACCAGCGATCTTCTTGCTGTGAGGTGACAGTGCTAATCACTGAGCCACCATGAACTACTAAGAAAATCGATGGTTACAGGTTTCCAGCATTTTTTTAATAGTGCTCAACAGAAAGAAAGAAATTAATAAAGCTTTGAAACTACTTGAGGCTGAGTAAACAAATAGTACATTTTTATTATTGGGGTGAACTATCCCTTTAAAACCCGACGTCGTCTTCAGGACCCCTACGGGACAAAACCACCTGCCTGCGAGGGCCCCTGAGAAGTGATCCCGAAGCCTCTCCATTTAACCCGGGTGCAGAAGTGTAACAGGGTCCCGCTCGGCCCAGAAGCCCCCTGACCAGATCCCTGTGCAGGCCACCATCTGTAGAAATCGGGCTCAGCTCATCCAGAGTCTCCAGTCCAGTTCCAGACCCGAAACTGAACGGCGTTTCTCGATCCAGACGCGGATTACTGGAGCTGCTCGGGGATTGCGGGTCAGCGCTGAAGTATAAAGTAGAGCTGGATTCTGTGGGGCAATAATTAGGTTCCGGACTGTCCCCGAAAACAGACTTCCCCTCGGGCGAGCTGCGTTTACAGTCTGATAAAGTAACAGGCGACTCTAAAGGACTCTCCATTTCCAGACTGTCATCTTCGTCATCGTCGTCTTTAGCTTCGCTCATGCTCTCAAACTCTTCCCTGCAATCGGACAGCGGAGCCATTGTATCGTCCCGGCTCTCAGATGCGGAAATGCACCCATCGTCAATCATTTCTGCTTTCTGATCCACCACTAATATCCCGGATACTCCTCCTGCCCCGTAAGCACTGTTGATTTTCACCGGGTCTCCTGTTTTTAATGCCAGGCGGATGAGCAGCCAGTGATGGTGCCGACACTCTCCGTCTGGCTTGACGCCGCAGCTGCCGGGATGCTCCAGAAGTGAGCCTGGGATCCCGGAGAGAGAGAAGGAAGGGTGGGAGGAGCGGAAGAGGACCGGAAGAGCCGCCGGAGGAAGACGTTTGTCTCCCAGAGAGAACGAGGAGTCGGCCTGCTGGAGACACTCGCGGCCCATGTGCGCGCGCTGATGCAGACCCTGAGAGATTTCGGTGGACTTGGGATGCAGGAAACGGTAGTATAATATTAGAGACGTCAGACCTGAGAGAGACACAGAGAGTTACAAATTCATTCATTTTGCTTCGACTTAGTCCCTTATTTATCACAGAGGAAAAAAATCGCCAACTTTCCAGCATATGTTTTATGCAACGGATGCACTTTCAGCCGCAACCCAGTACTGGGAAACACCCATACACTCTCTCATGATGCACACAAACTCTTACCGAGCAGGAAGCTGCACAGGACAGCAGTAGGGACGGTCAGGCTATCCCATGATGCATCAGTCAGAATATCAGACGCAGCCAATAGCAGTGTAGCATTTTCCAACAGCATCACCTACAAGGAAACAACTTCACTCTATTACCTAAACAAACAGCTACACAAAAACACATCACGGAAGTCAAATCAAATTGATTATTTCTCATTTTTAGGGAATAAAAAAATGTATTTTAATTTCACAGGACTTTTAAAGTTGGCATGAAATGGAAGTTGTGGTAGTTTTTTTGCCTTTCCATGACGAATGAAGTCAAACTGCTTCTCGAACATAATAAAAAAGTGGGCGGGTCTTGATTTTTACCGTAGAGAATTAATTAGGTGGTTCTGGTTTGCTATTGGCGGATCTGATACAAGTGACAAGTTGATCTATGCACATATTCTTTTTTCATACACATAATTCCTTTTTTTTTTTTTAAATGTACGTGCCTTGTTACCTTTAATCAAAGCATCTCCTCCCTCTTTAACAACATATTTTCTCTGATTGGTTTTTATTGGCATGAGGGCGGGGATCAACCTGTCACTCAGGACAATGCAAAACCACATTCTGCACACATTACAGTTCGGCTGCAGAGGAAAAGGATACAGGTACTTGACTGGCCTGCCTACAGTCCCGACCTGTCTCCAATAGAGAATGTGTGGCGCATTTTGAAGCACAAAATGCAACAACGAAGACCCCTATACTGTTGCCCACATTAAGACTTGTTAGCAGGAAGAATGGGACAAAATTACACCTGAAACACTTCATAACGTGGTGTCTTCAGTCCCTAAACGACTTTTAAGTGTTGTGAAAAGGAATGGAAACATTACAAAGAGGTAAACGCTTTACTGCTCCAACTTTTTTTGAAATGTGTTGCAAGAACAAACATTGGAATACATGTTTATTTAGAAAAAACCCAATAAAAAATTATGAGAAACACATTAAATTATGTTTGTTGTATTGTCTGCAATGAAATACAAGTAGAAGTACATTTATAAATCACTACTTTCTTGTTTATTTGCGTTTCGCATACTCTCCCAACTTTTTCTGATTTGAGGTTTTTAATGTGGTTTTTGATAAAATGTTTTGTTTTAAAGACCCCGTTTACACTAATACATTTTAGTTTTAAAACAGAGTTTTACAATGAAAACGATCCACGTCCACACTGGCGTTTCACCCAGCGTTTCTGAACAGCTCTCCGTCCACACTATACCACTGAAAACGCTCATCACGTGATCACACACACACTCTGTCATGCGCTGCAGCTTATGCGGATGTCCGAGCTCCAGGCAGTCAGCGGGTGCTTTGAGCACAGCTCTCCAGGTGAGAGATGTGCACGTTGGACTGTTTATCAAGAATCTACCGCTGGATCTAATCTCACTATATTTGTTAAAAGTGATATTTAATTCATCTTGTTGTCTATATCGGACAACATATTCCCCGACTTTGGTCTTTTGAATCTTTTACTTGTTCTCAGGTAACGTGTTTTGAGCGCAAAGATAAGTTAGGTTAATATCTTAATTAATGTAACCACGTACACTGATTCTGCACATTTGACTGATTGCTTGCCTGTATTTCCTATAATGTATAAACTTATTGTACGTTATACTTTTATAATGGCCATTATTGATTATTAAAACTGATATTCAGCAAAAGAGAGGGCATGTTTCATATTTTTCAATGAAAATGAAAGGAGGCAGTAATGTTATAGGCTCCGTTTTGTTATAAATATGCATACAGTGAAGATGACGCTCATATAAAGAGGCAGCTACACGATGCCTCGTCATATTTAGTGTCTGTTAAGTTAATATCAAAATGAAAATTGACAGTTCCTTATATCATGTTTTAATTTTATTGTTAAGACATGTCCTCGGGAGTTTGTTTTCGATATCAAACTTGTGAAGTCTGAACTTACAAGGAGAGGATGCAAGACTGAACAATGTGTAGGCTACTTAATATTGAGGGAAAAGCCCCAATTAGATAGATCAGCTTAATTGTTTTATGTATTAGAGTAATGTAATACATTAGACGAGCCACCCAAAAACGGTTAAAGTACAAATGAAATCAAAACTAACCATATTGATTTTGTTAGCTCACATTGCTAGTTTTGTGGTGAACTATTCATCTGTGCATGTCATTAAGAAAAAAAATAGTTTGCCCGTCTAATATTTAATTAAAATCTGAACATGCTCTGGCTGTTTGTTTTCAGTAAAATTCTCGGATTAGATCTGGGTGGGGCTAACATACTTAACCACGCCCCTTGTTGTCAGTTTTGACAACACATAGAAATGATGAGGAGGAGGAGTCTGTTAGCTTGCAATAACTCTTCTAAAACCCTTTTCCCCATCTTTCTGAATGAAATGTCTACTTTACTACATCCAATCAGCTTGCAGTAGAAAAAACAAGCCACACCCACATTTTTCTCATTTATTATTCCGTTTCTCTAGGAAATGCGTCACAATTAGTGATGTGCGATACCACTGGTTTCCTATATGATCCAAAACCAAGTAAAATGAAGGCGAGTATGGGCGATACCGATACTTATTAATACCGATACTAATTAAAGTAACAAGTAGTGTACCTAAAAGTGTCACTTTATACTGAATACCAGACATATTATGGGTTGTTCTTGTTTATTGATGAAGAATTATCATACAAAAAAACTAACTAACTTACATATTTATTGACAGCATCTGAGCATGTATATCTTAAAACGCCTGCCTGAACATCTTAACATAAAACAATAAACATTCACACCTTTTGGTTTAGTGAGATGTTAATCCGGTCCCGTTGAAGATTTTTAACCTTTTTCCGTTGTTTTATCATAGTCACAAAAACCCAAGCCCCCAAAATACAGCCACATCGCCACATTTTCTCCCTCTATACCTGGATAGTGCCTGCCTGCTGCACCTAAGGACTCTGAAAGTGATGTCTGTCTCACCCTAGCAGCACCTGTGCCTCTCCTTTTCTCCTCTTCTAGTCATGACGTTGTCATATTCTGTCTTGTGATTTATATGTAGATGTTTTATTAGGTTTGTGGTATTACCACAGTACCGCACTGTTTTGTTACTCGTGTCACAAACCACATCGTTTGAGTTTATGGAAGTGAAGTACTGTAGCTCCACACATAATTTCGCTTGCGGTCACCGCATATCCAATGACAGCGTGACTGAACAACATGTGCCAGCGGACTGAGTGGCTGGTAGCTAGCGTGCTCTGCAGTTGTACAGTGCCATATTACGCACATGACTTGGCAGGTGGAAGAACAAGTAGATCCAACTAAGTTGGCATTATTCAGATAAACTAGGGTAATTGTGGTTACTTTCCGCTGTATTTCTATTTCCAATAACCTACATATTTGCCCCAATTTGCTAAAATATCGATATTTTGATAAGATAATCGATTCTAGAACATACAAAGCTGGTATCAGAGATATCGATATGTTAGTATCGATCTGCACATCACTAGTCACAATACGGAAAAAAATGGTTGCAACTTCCGGTTCATGCAGACTTAAAGCCAAATACAGCCAAATCTAACAAAGCACAACATTATTAGTGTGATTGTACCGTGTAGAATCCTGCCATCCGGAATCGGGACGGACCGTCCTTCACATTCAGGAACAGAAACACATGTACGCCTCCCAGAATGAAGTTAAAGACCCGCCATGACCACTGGCCCACATATATGTCCGTCTGCTGGGAGACCAACCACAGCGCTGCCATCAGCCAATGAGACGCTGAGAAACAGATCACAGAAGCATATATTACACAAACTGGGAGATGAGTCAGTGATATTATTGTTTGGTATCTGACAACATGCTATAGTGCAGTGATCCTCAACCACCGGGCTGCGGACCGGTACCGGTCCGTGGATCAATTGGTAGCGGGCCGCACAAGAAATCATTGATTATTTCCGTTTTATTTATTATCTGAGTCTGAACGATCTTTTACTTAGTAAAATTACCGTATTCTCTCGCTTAAGGACCCACAAACTGCCAAGGAATGGATCCGCAACCCAATTGTCAACAAATTGGGTGAATCCACCATGTCTGTGCAGGAAGATCAACTGCTGGAGATCGCAAATGACGGCGGCCTTTTAGTGGCCATTTACATATCGCGTCTTTTCTAGAGTTTGCGCAAGTTCTGTATTTTCAATAGAGGTGTGCAAGGCAAATATATCAGGTGAATATGTTTGTAAATCTGACTTTTGACTTTGAAAGAGTCAGTGCCTAACCAGCCACAAACCTCACCACACGTCACTACTGTAGTGTGCAGCTTGCGCATGCAAGTGGTGTGACACGCTCGCACCTTCCAGATACACCCAATTGAATGAATGCTGCAAGTGCACCACGAGTCACATGACAAGAACTGGCCGAATAATGTGTTCATATGAATCAATTTGTTGCATTGTTCACCCAAAAATGAACACCTGCAATGATGAATCAGTTCGATTCTTCAGTGTTGCCACCCCTCATAATTTTCTTGCCACCCCATAAATATTTTCCTCATAAATATGCCCTTCAAGTTGAATTCAAAATTAATTACCTTTCTGTGATTTTTTTTCCTTTTTTCAAATATTTCCCAAATGATGTTTAACAGAGCAAGGAATTTTTCACAGTATTTCCTATAATATTTTTTCTTCTGGAGAAAGTCCTATTTGTTTTATTTCGGCCAGAATACAAGCAGTTTAAAATTTTTTAACACCATTTTAAGGTCAATATTATTAGCCCCTTTAAGCTACAGTATATTGTTTTTGATAGTCTACAGAACAAACCATCGTTATACAATAACTTGCCTAATTCCCCTAACCTGCCTAGTTAACCTAATTACCCTAGTTAAGCCTTTAAATGTCACTTTAAGCTGAATACTAGTATCTTAAAAAATATAAAGTAAAATATTATTTACTGTCCTCATGACAAAGATGAAATAAATAAGTTATTATAAATGAGTTATTAAAACTATTATGATAAGAAACGTGTTGAAAAAATCGGCTCTCTGTTAAACAGAAATTGGGGGAAAAATATACAAAGGAGCTAATAATTCAGGAGAGCTAATAATTCATACTTTAACTTCATCAAAACTTGGCCATGTGCATGTATATAATCTCCTGTATCTCAGACTCACCGATGACCCCGATGAGCCAGCAGCCGAAGGTGCGGGTGAACAGGGCGAGGCTGGTGAAGCGGGCCGCTAACATGCCCGTCCTCCACAGCAGCTGGCAGAGGAGAGCCGCCGGCGGCATCTGCAAATGCCCAGGACGAATCAAACAACAGGCCCGACTGTAGAGCACCAGCGCCCACGACAGAGACAGCAGACACACACCACTGCACAGAGCCACTGCAGACAGAAACACACAGGGGGAGGAGAGCACACAATACAATTATTATCTCCCAGTTACATTCAGAATAGATTTTAAAGTATTATTACGGTGGCTCAGTGGTTAGCACTGTCGCCTCACAGCAAGAAGGTCACTGGTTCGAGTCCCAGCTGGGTCAGCTGCCGTTTCTGTGTGGAGTTTGCATGTTCTCCCTGTGTTGGTGTGGGTTTCCTCCGCGTGCTCCGATTTCCCTCACAGTCCAAACACATGCACTATAGGTGAATTAAGTGTATGAGTGTGTGTGTGTTTGTGTGCTTGTGCGTGTGTGTGGTTGTGTGTGTGTGAATGAGTGTGTATGGGTGTTCCCCAGTACTGGGTTGCAGCTGGAAGGGCATCCGCTGCGTAAAACATATGGTGGAATAGTTGGCGGTTCATTCTGCTGTGACGACCCCTAATAAATAAGGGAATCTTGTGATAATGTGATAAATCTGATTCGCATCTTTGAATGGAAACTTAGCAAATGTCAGTTCCAAAGCAGTGGGCTAATCAGAAGCACTTTGAGGCGGGGCAAGTGTTGCAGGCTTCTGTTTACTGGTGGCAAGTTGTTTTTATTAAACAGCAACATGTTGGAGGTCAAACTGATGAGGACCTTTTCTTAATTTGCATGTGTTTTCTTAAATTACAGCACGTTAAGCTCTCTCGGCCACCAAAATTTTGGGATTTATAGACAAGTAATAATACTTTATTCATTCATTCATTTGTGAAGTGGACCAGTCAGGACTACAGGACATGTCTCCTGGTAAGTTAGACCATGTCCTGTGGTCTGATGGAACTAAGATTACATTTGGAGGACAAAGGGGAAAGCTTACAAGCCTAGGAACACCATCCCAACTGTGAAGTATGGGGGCGGCAGCATCATGTTGTGGAGCTGTTTTGCTGCAGGAGGGACTGGTCCACTTCACAGCATAGATGGCATCATGAAGAAAGAACATTATGTAGAAATACTGAAGCAACATCTCAAGACATCAGCGAGGAAATTAAATGGGTCTTCACAAATGGGTCTTCTAAACTGACCATGACCCTAAGCATACTGCCAAATTAGTTAAAATGTGCTTTAAGGACAACAAAGTGAATGTTTTGGAGTGGCCATCACAAAGTCCTGAACTCAATCCTATAGAAAATTTGTGGGCAGAGTTGAAAAAGCTTGTGCGAGCAAGACAGCCAACAAATCTGACTCAGTTAGACCAATTCTGTCAGGAGGAATGGGCCAAAATTCCTTCAAACTATTGTGAGAAGCTTGTGGAAGGATACCCAAAACATTTGACCAAAGTTATACAGTTTAAAAGCAAAGCTAAAAAAATACCAAGGAAATGTGTGTAAACTTTTGACTGTCTAGAAATTAATAAAAAATTCTCAAAACTAAAATTCTCTCATTATTCTGGCATTTAGCAAATGTAAATCATTTAGGTAATCCTAACAGACCTAAAATAGTAACGTTTAGCATGATTTACCATCAGACATTTTTTTAAAAAGGGTTATCTTCTTTTTTTAGTCTATGCAAACTTCTGGTTTCAACCGTACCCTGCCGTACAGGTGTAATTCGCTGTCAGAATGCAGTTGTTTTGCTTGTTGATTATTACCCAGGCCTTGTATAGCTCCGACTTTTTTCCTTGTCTTTGGCTAGGCAGAACCTCGGCTTTTAGCACTACGAAGTTTTGAATCTGGTAATCATAGAGCATTATTTCTTGCACATGACCACACAGAACTAAATTGTAGGCATCCAAAGACTTGTAGGCCTAGGGCTGGACGATATGGCAAAAATTTATATCACGATATATTTTTTTATTTCGGTCGATACGATATAATTCCGATATCGATATGGACAATATTAAAAAGAAAGGAAAAACTGCCAAGAACGCACACAATGGATGTCTGTACCTACAAATGTCTGCAAAGTGAATTTGCAAAGTCGATAATACCTCCAGACTCTTATAACTTTTTTTTAAATAAAAACAGTACAAAAAAAATTGTACTTTTTATTTGTATTTAGCCTATACAAACAAGAAATGTGAAATAAACTATCAAATAAATAAAACGCTCAGACTCAGCTTATAATATATAGACAGTTTGTGGGGGTTAGCTTGACCAACGTGATGAACAGAAACTTTTATCAGTGTTTTTTTTTGTATATGCTAAATATTTAACAATCAAAATAATACCAAAATCTTGTTTGTATGTATATGCGCAAATTTCATACATGTTTTGAACATTCAATAGTATAGGTGTATATGTGAGTGATTTATAGGTGTATATGCACGTGTTGATAAGCGAAGTGAGGCCACAGGTTGGCTTAAACTTTTATGTTGCCTCATCTTCTGACTCTCAGTATGTGCTTCAAATGGTGAAACAGATTTGATGTGTTGCCGCCGCTAGTCAGCTACACTCTCTGGCACACATTGCAGAACACCGAAACTAAGTTTATCGGAACTTAAAAAGCCGAACCACTTCCACACCACTGCATTAGTCTTTCCTTTCTTATCAACTATTTCGTCTGCATTCTTACTTGTGGAAGCTTGTTCATTCGCATCTGTATTCAGAGCACTCATTTTGTAGCTAAAACTTTCTGCGGCGCTGCTGAACCAACTGCTGTGCTGAGCGCTGGCAGCGTGTCTGTGTTGTTCGTCATCACGTAAGTGACATAGATCACGCTCTTTTTGACGGCTGAGCACTGAATGTCATTCAGTGACAAGTGATACATGTATAAGATCTTATATAAATAATAATATATATATTTATATATATGCAAATTTATATCGAAATATCGAAAATGGGTTTGAAAATCATATCATCGTTATTGAAAAAAATTCTATCGCGATATATATTGATATCGAATTATTGTCCAGCCCTATGTAGGCCTTTAACTTCTCTCTTGTAAAACACTTGGAGTTTAATGAGATAGTTGTATATTTCGGGCTGGATGCTTGGCCATTTCGTCTTATCCAATATCCATTGGAAGGGTGCCATCACAGATGGACCTCTCAGACGAACGTCTCTCACTTTAACGTTAATTTATCACTGTGCTTCTCACTGGGTGACGAGCTGTTATAATATGCTGATAGCATTATGTAAATAATATATATAATATGTAATCAATATAACTTATCTCTAATACAACAACAAACTCTGTACCACATCGGATATCATTCCCTCTCTGTAAATGTTAGCGCTCCCGTTTTTTTTTCTGCAACCTCGATGTGCGCGCATCCTGAATGTTTACAAACTGGTAATTCCCCTATAGCACACTGTAGGGGAAACCGGAGCAAACCCACGCCAATACGGGGAGAACATGCAAACTCCACAGATAAATGCCAACTGGCCCAGCCGGGACTTGAACCAGTGACCTTCTTGCTGTGAAGCGACAGTGCTAACCGTGCCGCCACTAGACATAACATTAACAGAAAATCAGTTAGAAACAACAATGGAGTCTGGAGCTTCTGCTGTAAGTCTGAAGGTCTGGCTATGGGAGACTAACTCCATTGATTGTATTGACAGAGGGGTTGTGGGACTGACCAGGTGAGGAGAGGCCGTAGTCTGTGACAGTGAGGGCGTAGGTCTGCAGAAGCGTCTGCGGGACGGTCATCAGCAACACCTCCAGCAGACGCAGAGCAGACACATCCGCCTGCTGCATCACTTCTTGCGCATGAGAGCCTGCAGAGCCCGGAGACGTCCATTCACACACACCACAGTCCCAAAACCTGATGCACACACACATTGATTAGAATGAGACTCTTTAAGGAAATCAGGGTTGCACACTGCAAGAAATTATGCTATAAATATATAAATATAAATATTTATAAATATAAAATAATTCAAATTTTAATATAACAATAATAATAATTCTGACATCAACTATATATATATTTTTTTTATTCTAAAAGGTTTTCATAATAGGTAATGTAAACTGTGCAAATGTTAAAGGGCACCTATTTTACCTCTTTTTCAAGATTTCTCCAGAATGTCTCTGTAAAGTTTTAGCTCAAAACACCCATCAGATCATTTAATTTTCAGCTCTAAGCATATTGTAGCTGTTTTGTTGCCTGTGCCTTTAATGCAAATGAGCTAGTTTTCCCCGCCCACTGTTCCCACGTGCGTGTCAGAGTTACGCCTGTTTCACACCGCAAGCGAAACCAGTGCGTGAGCAGCGCATGCACAGCGCGTATGGAGAGCAGAAGCAGCACGCAGGCATTTGCCTTTCACACCAGCTGCGTCTGCAGCGCGCAGTTCTTCGGCAGCTGCGTCAGTGATCAATCTATTTCTGTCTATTCTATTTAGTGACCTATCTCTCTCTCTATATACGTAAAAGTAGCAAACACATTGCTTTAAAATTTCATTAATTTGTGGTTACAGTATGTAGAGCTCTGCATTATCCTATAATACATTATCCTACCTTAGTTTTTTAAAGGTAAATGAAGGTAGTGTGTTGCTAATTGCAGAGCTCCTCTATTAAAAAAGAAGAAAAAAAACTGCAAGTTCTGAAAGGGATCAAGCCTCAGCCAGGTCAGAAAAAGTAACGCAAAATAACTCACAATTAATGTAACGCATTACTTGCCATAAAAAGTAACTAAGTAATGCAACTAGTTACTTTTTTGGGGAGTAACTCAATATCGTAATGCATTACTTTCCAAAGTAACTTTCCCCAACACTGGGCAGGACTGTAAATTTGACATTGTTTTCTCCTCTGAGAGTCAATAATTCACATGAACACAATTCAAATTGGGTTTGTTTTGTCATAATTTAAGCTCCATGGTGAATTAGCTTTTTACAGCACGTCTAGTATAACATTAACGTGATGTTTTCTTGTGGTTACATCCATGAATATGAGTACTGTGTAAATATATACACACTACAGTTTCGTGCCTCTTGCAACATAATCCACAAGTCGTAACACTGGAAATGCGTTTGAGCTGAAAATGAACAGCGTTCGTCCAAATACAGCGACAAAGAACTTTGCTTGAAAAGTTTGACTCTTATTTTTGTACAATTTTGTGAAGTTGTACTCTAACTAGCGCTGTTTGTTTCTCTTTCTCCTGTAGGTATTTCCACTTTTACAACACGGGTCTGCAGAACCAGAGTGTTATGTACGTGCAGGAGAATCTCGATGCAGAACCCACCGTGTTTCTGGACCCGAACACTTTCTCAGAGGATGGGACGGTTGCTTTAGGAGGTGCTTGATGTGTGTGTGTTTAAAGTATTGATTTTGTTAGCTTACATTGCTAGTTTTGGGGCGGAGTTCATCTATGCATGACATTAAGGAAAAAAATACTTTTCTAAAATTGAAATCTGAAAATGCACTTCCTGTTTGTTTTCAGTTAAATTCTCAGATTAGGTCTGTCTGAGCAAAGAGCATAGAATCACCAAGAGGCGACACTCTAGTGCGATTTGGGAAACAGCCACTAGATGGTGCTGATGATTGTGATAGTAAGGGTTGTATTGTCGTCTTTCAGGTTGTATCTCAGCTTTAATGCGCTTATTAAATAAATAAATTAAAAACAAAGCAGCTGCTTGCCATCGCGACAGCAATAAGATCCAATGGACAGCCGACCGCATTCACTCCAAAATGGCGGAATCCAGGGCTGTTTCTGGGCGCTAATTCTGCACTGCCTGTATATATAAATACAATTTTTTAACTTTTCATCTGCACCAGGGCTCGCGGCAACTTCCTCCTATGCTGTTTCCTTAACCTGCAAGTCTTTATTTTACAAATTATAAAGATCCTACAGCACTGTATGCTTCTCACGCTCTATGAGGAGTGTCATTCATGTCTGGTGCACTCAGAAGACAATCACCTGTGACATCATGTCATTTTGCTTTTGATTGTCAGGATGTTGTAGGCCTAGTTACAATAATATTTATACAATATAGTTATAATGATATTTAAACATGATCAAACTAGTGTTACTTTCTCCGCTTCAGAGTGAAGGCTCGGTATTTCATGCTCGTGTTGTCAGGTTGACAGTGCAAACAGCTCCGGGGTGGAATAACTTGAGTGAACATAAAACAAAACCGAATAAAACTTTCTTCCTCTGCTTCAACTGCACAGCACAGAGCGAGCTCACGTCATCCAGCATGCGTGTCGAACTGCACTACCCACAATACACTTCGCTATGGACTACAACTCCCGTAAATAGCAGTCCACTTCGATTTCCCCTCTCCTGCAACACTAGCGTGCAACGTAAGCAAAACAAAAACAAAACAAAAAATGCTAAAATTGTTTTACATTTGGTTTGCTAAATAAATATTTGTTGCAGTTCATTTGATTTGACTACATATAAATCAGTTGATATTATTGACACATTTATTGGGTAAAATTGCTACTTTTTACTGTCATTCAATGTGTTTTGGTCATTATCAGTGCACTGTCACTTTAATTGAGCGTGAGCAGCGCGGCAAAAATAGACTCAGCGCCAAAACTATCGCGGCACTGCTGCTTCAGCGACGCTCACGCCTCGCACTGACGAGCTGCTTCTGCGTGCGGTATGAAAGCTCTAATCTGTTAACATGGACGCCGAAAAAACACATGCTGCTCACGTGCTGCTCATGCACTGCTTACGCTTGCGGTGTGAAACAGGCGTTAGTCTCAATCTCCGCCTCGGCTGCATCAGATAAACAGCACAGTAACAGACATGAAGGAAGCAGATCTCACGTAACGTTTCTGTGAAATACTACAGTACGAACTTTCCCAATGTTTATTTGATGTATTTGTTGTGGAGTTAATTCAAGCCTTTCTGCAACGATGAGTCACACACAATGTCACTGCAAAGTTCACGCACACACACAGTGGACATACACACACAGCTTTTTGCACTGTTTTTGTACAGCAAATGTGACAGGATACAGGTTCCGATATCCATCGTACGTATCGCTGTCAACATTGCCAATTTTACATTGTCTTGTTTTTTTGTGAGTATGTTGTTGTATATTGCACTGTCTGTATATTGCACTGTCTGTATTTTGCACTACCTGTATTTTGCACTGTCTGTATTTTGCACTGTCTGGAGCCAGCACCTAAGCTTTTCACTCACTATAGCACACGTGCTGCTGATGATGTGACAATAAAAGTGATTTGATTTGTTTTTGAATTTGGTTAATATCCACTGCTGTATGGACATCCGTTATGTTAATGTACAAAATAAACCTGATTTAACGTCCACAACGTCCTGATTAAGTGTTTTCTTTTATAATTGTAGTGACATGCCACTTTGGAGATGAATTATAGTGATTTTACTGACTTTATTACAAACATGCACTGTTTTAAAAACGTTTTAAACTTGTAAAACTCATTCTTGATCACATTTGATGATGATTGATGATCACAGAGAGCTGAACAGATCTTTTAATCCCAGTTGCTTTGTGCACGTCCTGTCTTGTTGATATAATTATACGTGTTACTACGGAGACATGTTAATACGCGCCTGTCAATCAATTCAGTAGGCGGGGAAACCGCACTCCTACGTCACGTTGTGCTGGGTCTAAAAATGAGAGAGATTTGGATCCTATCTTAACATCAGGAAATTAAAAAAACAAAGGAGACTTATTGTGTTTCTATCACCCCAATATGACACAACACACTATACCTACACACAGCTCTGTCCAAACAGCTTACAAAAGATGATTTTCATCATAGATGCCTTTTAAACTTTGCTTTGGTAGACAACGGAGACGTTCTGACAAACTCGAATGACTAAAACTGAAATGAAACTATATAGACAAACGAAACTAAATACATATAAATGAAACAGAAATGTATTCACAAAATAAAAACTAAAACCAAAACAATCCATTAATGAAACTGACTAAAATTCAACTGAAATGTACCTCATGTATTTTTTAAAGTTTCAAAATAAAACTACTTAAAAACAAAACATTAGCAAAACTAATAAACAATTCAATTGATTTCAGTTCATATTTCTATATAAACCCCTTTTAGTAATGTAATGTGTATTTATATAGCGCATTTATTGTGTATGCAATCATGAGGGGGGTCTCTCCACACCACCACCAGTGTCCAGCGGTGCGACAGCAGCCACAGGACAACGGCGCCAGTGCACTCACCACACACCAGCTATTGGTGGAGTGGAGAGACAGTGATACAGCCAATTCGGTGGATGGGGATGATTGGGAGGCCATGATCGGTAAGGGCCAATGGAGGGAATTTAGCCAGGACTTACACCCCTACTCTTTACGAGAAGTTCCATGGGATTTTTAATGACCACAGAGAGTCAGGACCTCGGTTTAACGTCTCATCCGAAAGACAGCGCCCACTGACAGTATAGCGTCCCCATCACTTTTACTGAGGCATTAGGACTTACACAGACCACAGGTTGAGCGCCCCCTGCTGGCCTCTCTAACACCACTTCCACTTTCCTTTTTACAATGTAGATTGTGTCAGAGCAGCTTCACATACACTACCTGACAAAAGTCTTGTCAACTATCCAAGTTTTAGGAACAACAGTTAATAACTTGACTTCTAGTTGATCATTTGGTATCAGAAGTGGCTTATATGAAAGGCAAAGGCCTCTAGATTACGCTTATTTGACCAAAATAAAATATGATCATGCCTTGATTTTTAATGATTTAAATAGGACAATAAGGTCTGACTTTGCTTTTGCTCAATAATGTTCATGTCTGGTGACTGGGCTGGCCAATCTTGGAGCACCTTGACCTTCTTTGCTTTCAGGAACTTTGATGTGGAGGCTGAAGTATGAGAAGGAGCGCTATCCTGCTGAAGAATTTGCCCTCTCCTGTGGTTTATAATGTAATGGGCAGCACAAATGTCTTGTTACCTCAGGCTCTTGATGTTGCCATCCACTCTGCAGATCTCTCGCACGCCCCCACTGAATGTAACCCCAAACCATGATTTGTCCTTCACCAAACTTGACTGATTTCAGTGAGAATCTTGGGTCCATGCTGGTTCCAATTGGTCTTCTGCAGTATTTGTGATGATTGGGATGCAGTTCAACAGATGATTCATCAGAAAAATCTACCTTCTGCCACTTTTCCAAATGATCAACTAGAAATCGAGTTATTATATGTTGCTCTTACAACTGGGATCAACCACAAGACTTTTGTCAGGTATTGTATATGAAGAAAAGAGAGTAAAAGCCATAATATTTCACCTTTTGAAGATGCCCAGATGGAGTGTGTGTATGATGAAGTTGTGGCAGGTGTGTGTGTCTCCGTCGGCTCTGTACCACCTGAAGCTCAACACCTGCACCAGTGACCCGGGCAGCAAGAGGGCAAAGGTCAAACCGGCGAAACACAACTGCTCCTGCCACAGGTAGAAGGCCACACAGCAGACAACTGATGAAGAAGAAAGACAGAGAGTTAACAACATCCACATCTGCGCATGAGATTATACACACAACGGCTGCCATAACAAAAGCACAGTGAGATTGGAGGAGATTATAGCACTTTAAAATCCAGGTTAAGCTGTAAATACCTTCAAAACAGTGATTGTGTCATTTATGAGGTTTTGACCAATCCCTAAATCTGTATTGGGACCATATTTATTTTGAAAAGCGCCCTTCTAGTATGTTTTAATTAAGCTATAATTGCTTCTGTACAGATTTGTACATTTAAGAATTTTTTAGCAGTGGAAAGGATCTTTTCCAGATTATATTTTAATAATCACATCATACATAATGTTTTGAATCTTAAAAAAAAATATATTAAGAAAGCATCAAGCTAGGCAATAAAACTACATATACACTCACCGGCCACTTTATTAGGTACACCTGTCCAACTGCTTGTTTAACGCCAATCTCTAATCAGCCAATCACAGGGCAGCAACTCAATGCATTTAGGCATATAGACATGGTCAAGACGATCTGCTGCAGTTCAAACCGAGCATCAGAATGAGGAAGAAAGGTGATTTAAGTGACTTTGATCGTGGCATGGTTGTTGCTGCCAGACCGGCTGGTCTGAGTATTTCAGAAACTGCTGATCTACTGGGATTTTCACACATAACCATCTCTAGTGTTTACAAAGAATGGTCCGAAAAAGAGAAAATATTCAGTGAGCGGCAGTACTGCAGCCTTGTTGATGCCAGAGGTCAGAGGAGAATGGCCAGACTGGTTCCAGCTCATAGAAAGGCAACAGTAACTCAAATAACCACTCGATACAACCGAGGTTTGCAGAAGAGCATCTCTGAACACACAACACATCCAACCTTGAGACGGATGGACTACAGCATCAGAAGACCACACCGGGTGCCACTCCTGTCAGCTAAGAACAGGAAACGGAGGGTATAATTAGCACAGGCTCACCAAAATTGGACAATAGAAGATTGGTAAAACATTGCCTGGTCTGATGAGACTCGATTTCTGCTGCGACATTCAGATGGTAGGGTCAGAATTTGGCATCAACACCATGAAAGCATGGATCCATCCTGCCTTTTATCAACGGTTCAGGCTGGTGGTGGTGTAATGGTGTGGGGGATGTTTTCTTGGCACACTTTAAGCCCATTAGTACCAATTGAGCATCGTGTCAGCACCACAGCCTACCTGAGTATTGTTGCTGACCATGTTCATCTCTTTATGACCACAGTGTCTCCATCTTCTAATGGCTACTTCCAGCAGGATAACGCACCATGTCATAAAGCGTGAATCATCTCAGACTGGTTTCTTGAACATGACAATGAGTTCACTGTACTCAAATGGCCTCCACAATCACCAGAGCTCAATCCAATAGAGCACCTTTGGGATGTGGTGGAACGGGAGATTCGCATTATGGATGTGCAGCCGACAAATCTGCAGCAACTGCGTGATGCTGTCATGTCAATATGGAGCAAAATCTCTGAGGAATATTTCCAGTACCTTGTTGAATCTATGCCATGAAGAATCAAGGCAGTTCTGAAGGAAAAATGGGGTCCAACCCGATACTAGTAAGGTGTACCTAATAAAGTGGACGGTGAGTGTATACTTTTAATGTTATAATGTGCATACACACATGTATTATTACTTTAAATATTAGTATATTGTCTCTCTTTTCTGTAAATTATTATTTTTTTCATTTTAGCAAACACACACACACACACACATACTGTATATACAAAAAGGAAAAAAGGTTTAAAGGCAACCTGTTAATTAACATTTTTTTTCCTGGAGTAAAAAAATTATTTATTCTGTAAACTATTGATGACATTTATTTATTTATGTCATTTATTAAGTGCTGTCTTTTAGAGCTTTTCTGACATAAAATAAACAAAAAATGTCATTTATATTACAGTTTTTCTCAGTGGCTTTGGTGCATTTCTCACAACACTATTTACATTTGCACAACAGTTAATGCATTTCTCAAAACAATTAGTACAAACTGCAGAACCTAGTTGATAACCTGCAAAAGCGCGTCACATTAAATCAAAATCAAATCACTTTTATTGTCACATCATCAGCAGCACGTGTGCTATGATGAGTGAAAAGCTTAGGTGCTGGCTCCAGACAGTGCAAAATACAGACAGTGCAAATACAACAACATACTCACAAAAAAACAAGACAATGTAAAATTGGCAATGTTGACAGCGATACGTACCATGAATAGTTGTACACATAGTTGCAGGCAGTATTGTTTTAAGTATGAATTGGTTAAAGCGCAGTGCATGCTACATCTTGATGGTGTGCAGTGTGGGGTATGGAAGAGTTTGTGTGGGGTGTGTTAAGTGTTCAACTTAACACATGTTTAGTCAAGATAGTCAAATGGCTTTGTCATGTTTTCATTAGGACACTTTACTCTGTACATTTTTCCAATGCAATAAAGTCAGATTTTGGTGACACTTCCTGAAAATGCTCAAGACAGCACTATATACTATTAGGACAGCCATTTGAAAACTACAGTAAAGTTAGACATCACTGTATTTAGTGAGGTATCTGAGTACAAGACACTGAATATGTGTGTTTCACATGTTTACTGCATAATTTATTCACAGCATTGTGCAAAAGAATAAACACACCCTTATACACAACAAACATGAACTTCCTTTGGGTAGAGCTGTGCACAACTGTAAACAATACTGCAGTACATATTGGAACTGAACCTACAACACACACAGGTCTGTAAATCATTCATCAAATTGTTCAATTCAGGAGACATTTTCAGAGAAAAAAAAAAAAGATTAATGTTTTTTTTTTTTTTATCAAATTTGCTTGACAGATTTTGACAACTAGTTCAACATTTGTGTATGTAATGACTCAAGTAATGAAATGAGGACTATTATTTTATATGGAATGACTATTCAGCATCCACAAGTTTAGTTAGTTTTGACTGACATGACATAAGCAAATGATAATGTTATAAAACAGCAGAGAGTTGTCTGAAAGCAATTGATGCATGTCCAAAAGCATTTGCAATTTGGTTGAAGGAATGAGAAACTGCTACTATGATGTGCACAAATGACTAATTGTTTTGAGAAATGCATTAACTGTTGTGCAAATGTAAACAGTGTTGTGAGAAATGCACCAAAGCCACTGAGAAAAACTGTAGTTTCAGACAATTTTAGACAACACAATATCAATGGTTTAACCTAACAGAAGAGTTAACACTGATATTTGATGGAATTACACTTATTTTCAATCACCACTAATGAAAATATTTTATATATTCGGGGAAAAAGTGCTCTAAATGACAATTTTCTATTAGAAATTTGGACAAAAAACGAATATAACTTTAATTAAAAGTAGAAGATAGATAGATAGATAGATAGATAGATAGATAGATAGATAGATAGATAGATAGATAGATAGATAGATAGATAGATAGATAGATAGATAGATAGATAGATAGATAGATAGATTATACAATGATAGACAGACAGACAGACAGACAGAGATGATAGATAGATAGATAGATAGATAGATAGATAGATAGATAGATAGATAGATAGATGATATATAGATAGATAGATAGATAGATAGATAGATAGATAGATAGATAGATAGATAGATAGATAGATAGATAGATAGATAGATAGATATATAGATAGATAGATAGATAGATAGATAGATAGATAGATAGATGATAGATAGATAGATAGATAGATAGATAGATAGATAGATAGATAGATAGATAGATAGATAGATAGATAGATAGATAGATAGATAGATAGATAGATGTTGACAGTGTACTCAAGCCAATGCCTAATAAATGAACTAAATACAGAACATTACCCCCATATCTGTATTCATAACCTACAATAACACACATTTCCCATGCGTCCTCAAGAAAAACACGGTAATACCATGGTATCCCTATAATTTCAGAACCCACACTTGCATCATGTACACCACAGCTCGTCAATAACAGCACTTAACACGTCACCACCGAGAACTACCACGTTTTTACCTCATTTCAGGACACGTACCGTGGTATTTTAAACATGCAGCACCGTGGTAATACCATGTTTTTAAATGTATCACGGATTTTGATAAATCTACATGGTTCTGTTTGTAGCTCGGTATAGTAAAACGCGAATATATAATGTTTTAAGGTAAAATAGTGATGAATGGGGTGCAGTCTGTGTCACTCACGCGCCGCGCGCTCCGTCAGCAGCACGAGCGCGGATGCGGCGAGCAGCAGCGCGCGCCAGCAGCTCGAACATGCGCCGCATCTTCTCCGCTCCGATACCGGCATCTCACCGACCGGGACACGGCGATCCGCAACGCATCTCTCCGTTTGTTGTTATTGTTGTCAGCGGCGGATCCGGTTTCTCCGTCGTCCTGTCAAAATATGTGACGTCACGCTTCGGGATTTTTAAAGAGACAGTAACGCCCGTGCGATCAGAACACAATTTGTTGCTGTACTAATAGATACATTTGTTTGATTTCATTTTATTATATTTTGGTTATTATGTTATATTCTACCTACCCATGTGTTTGTGTTTGTGTGTGAGTGTGTGTGTGAGAGAGAGAGAGAGAGAGAGAGAGAGAGAGAGAGAGAGAGAGAGAGAGAGAGAGGTGTTACTGTTACCCGGATGTTTACAAACAGATGCTGTTCTGTAGGACAACAGAGAAAAGTGATACCAGCTGGACACACACACGCACACACACACACACACAACCACCCCTAATGTAAAAAAAAGCCACACATGTATTAATAATTCATTATCCTCTATTTAATGGTTAACAGTGTCATGAAACACTGTAAACAAATGTAAAAAACACAATGACATAGCACAAATAGAAAACATAACATTACATGTAATAAAAGACTCTTTAGGCAATATAAAATGCATTTATAAATTACATAATATTAATGAGCATATAAAACACAGGCCAGCTTTCCCTTACTTTATAAAAAAATACTGTTTTATAAACAAAATAATACAGTCATTCATTCATTTTCTTGTCGGCTTTGTCCCTTGCGGGGTCGCCACAGCGGAATGAACCGCCAACTTATCCAGCACGATTTTACGCAGCGGATGCCCTTCCAGCCGCAACCCATCTCTGGGAACTTCCACACACACATTCACACTCATACACTATGGACAATTTTAGCTTACCCAATTGACCTGTACCGCATGTCTTTGGACTGTGGGGGAAACCGGAGCACCCGGAGGAAACCCACGCGAACCCAGGGAGAACATGCAAACTCCACACAGAAACGCCAACTGACCCAGCCCAGCCGAGGTTCGAACCTACGACCCAGCGACGTTCTTGCTGTGAGGCAACAGCACTACCTACTGCGCCACTGGGTTGCCCCAAAAATAATACAGTTAAACCTTAAAATTAACCTTCATCTCAGTCGACTCCTGCCTGAATGCTCGTCTGTGTGGTTTTATTATATTAACTTAACATATTAACAGATATTACAAAACTATCAGGGCACTGAAGTTTTAATTAAACATTATTAAAACTGAAGAAAAGGAACTGCATATTAGAAATTGCGATTTTGAATTCTGCATTACACCATTTCTCATTGTAAAATAAGAAAATAAAATGTCTGTAAATTTAGGGTAAAGTGTACTGGTAATTTTCTGCAGAACACTAATCTTTTTTTACTATACACTGTACATAACACAATGTCTTTGTCGTTTGTTCATAACTATAATCAAGAAAATCTAGAAATTAAGATTTAGTACTTTAAATAAAACTGATTAACAAAGATAAAAAATAAAATAAATCATATAATATTTGCAGCATGGTGGCGCAGTGGGTAGCACAATCGCCTCACAGCAAGATGGTCGCTGGTTCAAGCCCCGGCTGGGTCAGTTGGCATTTCTGTGTGGAGTTTGCATGTTCTCTTCGTGTTCGCGTGGGTTTCCTCCGGGTGCTCCGGTTTCCCCCACAAATCCAAAGATATGTGGTATAGATGAATTGGGTAAGCTAGTGTATATGTGTGTGAATGAGTGTGTATGGATGTTTCCCAGTGATGGGTGGCAGCTGGAAGGGCATCTGCTGTGTAAAACATAAGTTGGATAAGTTGGCGGTTCATTCCGTTGTGGTGACACCAGATTAATAAAGGGACTAAGCCGAAAAGAAAATGAATGAATGAATATAATATTTGCAGAGATATAATTGGGTAAATCTGAAGTGGGCTGGTTATAGAGACCAAAACATAGACAGACATTCTGATACGGAACAGCTCTCTGCAACTCTCACATGGTCGCCCACTGAAGCCTTGCAGAGCTGCGCCTGGTCAGTACCTGGATGGGAGACCACATGGTAAAGCTAGGTTGCTGCTGGAAGTGGTGTTAGTGAGACCACCAGGGGGCGCTTAACCTGATGTCTGTGTGGGTCCTAACACCTCAGTATATTGATGGGGACTCAATACTGCTCAGTGGCGTTAAACCGAGGTCCTGATTCTCTGTGGTCGGTAAAAATCTTTCAAAAAAAGTAGGGGTTTAACCCTGGCATCCAGGCCAAATTGCCCAGTGGCCTCTGTCCATAATGGCCTCCTAACCATCCCCATATCATCATTGGCTTCATCACTCTGTCTCCTCTTCACCAATCAGCTGGTGTGTTGTGTACAGTCTGGCGCAATATGGCTGCTGTCGTGTCATCCGGGTGGATGCTGCACACTGGTGGTGGATGAGGAGATTCTCCCCAAAAATGTGTAAAGTGCTTTGAGTGTCCAGAAAAGGGCAATATAAAATGTAAGCAATTATTATTATTATTATTATTATTATTATTATTAAGTATGTTCACTTAGCATCTTTCCTTAAGATCTGCAAATATATTATGGCAATTTTATGCTTTTGAAGAGTCAAAATCTAACATGCAGCACCTTTAAAAGTTTGCTTATTTAATAAACCAGCCAAAAACAACAAACATCTTACAAATATACCCCAATTTACTGAATAGCTTCTTGTTTACCATAAACCTCACGCCCCATTCACACGGGGCGTCAGCTTCAACGCTTCCCATTCACTTTGAATGGGTGACGTCAGACGTTGCCGAACTGCATTGTGGATCCGTCGGCGCCGCTTCAGAGGCGTTGCTCACTGCAGAAGTTGGGACTTGCTCAACTTTTCAAGCGCCGACGGAAGCGTCAGCCAATCAGATTGCTGTATGCAAATACACCAGCTCCAACAGTGGCCTATTGCTGACTAATTTCATTGGCTGACGCTGCTATGACGATCGCGTCAGCCCCAACTTCATACACGCCCTCTGTCAAGCGTTGAAGCTGAAGCCTCGTGTGGATGGGGCGTTAGGAATCAGAGAGCAGGACGATCTACTTTTGATTTTTATAACTCTGAATGGAGGCTGCTACTGTCCTCACATTTTTGCCTGTGGCCACATAAAACCTGCAGTGGGCTGGTTATAGAGACCAAAACATAGACAGACATTCCGACAAGGAACGCACATTTTCAAAGGAGAATAACTGACTTTAGCATTGTTTTTCCGATAAACAAGTGTAACCCACTAGTACTACTGCACCCATTCTGTTCTGAGCTGGGATTGAACTGCCGATTCTTTATGGGAGTTGGTTGCTCTAACAAGGAGGATAAAGACCATAGCATCTGTCGGTAGAGCTCCTTTTGAGGTCAGAGGAGTGAGGTTTACTTGCATAGCCCTTTGCTAGCTGGCCTCCGTTACACTCACCCCCCTAAACCTCACTCCCATCCCAGACCTCAAAAGGTGCTCTAGCGACAGATGCTAGAGGCCATGGTCTTCAGCCTCCTTGTTAGAGCAACCGACTCCCATTCAAAGAAATCACCATATCTATCTCAGCTCAGAATGGAATGGTGCAGTAGGACCGGTGGGTTACACGTGGGGGCTCGTCCGGGATAGGAGTGAGGTTTAGGGGGGATGAGTGTAACAGAGGCCAGCTAGCAAAGTGCCATGCAGGTAAACCTCACTTTTCTGACTTTAAAAGGTGCTCTAGCGACAGACACTAGAGGCCATGGTCTTTTGCCTCCATGTTAGAGCAACTCACTCCCATGCAAAGAATTGTTGGTTTGATCCCAGCTCGTGTTGGGTGCAGGACCGGTGGGTTACACGTTGGGGCTCATCGGAAATGGGAGTGAGGTTTAGGGGGGTGAGTGTAGCAGAGGCTAGCAAGCAAAGTGCTATGAAGGTAAACTTCACTTCTCTGACCTCAGAAGGTGCTCTAGCGACAGATACTAGAGGCCATATCAATATCACCGTATCAATCTCAGCTCAGAATGGGATGGATGTAGTAGGGCCGGTGGGTTATACGCGGGGGCTCGTCCAGGATAGGAGTAAGATTTAAGGGGGTGAGTGTAACAGAGGCCAGCTAGCAAAGTGCCTCTAAAATAGCCTCCTTGTTAGAGCAACCGACTCCCATGCAAAATTTGGCAGTTTGATCCCAGGGTTGGGTGCAGTAGGACCGGTGGGTTACACAAGTATGTTCACATAGTGTGTTACTTAAATAGTGGCAATTTTATGCTTTTGGAGAGTCAAAATTGTATATGCAGCACCTTTAAATGTTTGCTCATTTAATACCAAACTAGCCAAAACAACAAACATCTTACAAACATTCCTTGATTTACTGAGTAGCTTCTTGTTTAGGAATCAGAGAGCAGGACGATTCACTTTTGATTTTTATAACTCTGAATGGAGGCTGCTACTGTCCTCACATTTTTGCCCATGGCCACATAAACTGAGACAGCCTTTAAGACTGGAATAAAATATGCTGTTTTCCACCAAGGCAACCCAGGTGCTGAAATATAATTGGGTAAACCTGCAGTGGGCTGGTTATAGAGACCAAAACATAGACAGACATTGCGACACGTAACGCACATTTTCAAAAGAGAATATCTGACTTTAGCATTGTTTTTCAGATAAACAAGTGTAACCCACCGGTCCTATTGCACCCATTCTGTTCTCAACTGGGATCAATTCTTTGCATGACAGTTGCTCTAACAAGAAGGCTAAAGACCATGGCGTCTGTCTGTAGAGCTCATTTTGAGGTCAGAGGAGTGAGGTTTACCTGCATAGCACTTTGCTAGCTGGCCTGCGTTACACTCACCCCCCTAAACCTCACTCCCATCCTGGACCTTAAAAGGTGCTCTACCGACAGTTGCTAGAGGCCATGGTCTTCAGCCTCCTTGTTAGAGCAACTGACTCGTATGCAAAGAATTGCTGGTTTGATCCCAGCTCAGACCGGGTTGGGTGCAGTAGGACCGGTCGTTTGGGATGGGAGTGAGGTTTAGGGGGCTGAATGTAACGAAGGCCAGCAAAGTGCTATGCAGGTAAACCTCAGTCCTCTGACCTAAGAAGGTGCTCTCTAGCGATAGATGATAGAGGCCATGGTCTTTAGCCTCCTTGTTAGAGCAACCGTCTCCCATTCAAAGAGTTGCCGGTTCGATCCCAGCTCAGACCGGGTTGGGTGCAGTAGGACCGGTGTAATGTAATGTAATGTGTATTTATATAGCACATTTATTGTGTATGGTAATACACCCAAAGAGCTTCACAATCATGAGGAGGGTCTCTCCACTCCACCACCAGTGTGCAGCATCCACTTAGATGATGCGACGGCAGCCACAGGACAATGGCGCCAGTGCGCTCACCACATTGGTGGAGTGGAGACAAGGTGGGTTACACAAGTATGTTCACATTGTGTGTTCCTTAAATAGCGGCAATTTTATGCTTTTGGAGAGTCAAAAACATGCATGCAGCACTTTTAAATGTTGGCTCATTTAATACTAAACCAGCCAAAGACAACAAACATCTTATATCAACAAACAAATATCCCTCAATTTACTGACTTGCTTCTTGTTTACCAGAAACCATATCAATCAGAGAGCAGGACGATGCACTTTTGATTGTGTTGAAGTATGCTGCCCCCTGCTGGAGGACAGATGCATTTGCGAGAGTCTGTGCCCAGATCACTTTACACATCCTCTTTATACCCTCCGTCTCCATGCCAACATCCAGCCTCTCCGCCTCTTCGCTGACATCAAAACGCTCGATCTCCTCATTAGCCGAGCCCAGCAGGGAGGCGGGCCTTGTGGTGCTGGAGGCGGGGCAGAACTGCTGGAGATGGATCTGCAGGCTGCAGATGTGTGTGTACCTGCGGGGGCAGTGCGGGCATCGGTGTGACTGCTGGGTGGCATGAGTTCGCCTGTGGAGCCGCAGGTGGATGTGCTGAGTGAAGCTGGCAGAGCATTGCTTGCAGACATATGGCCGTTCACCTGAGTGGAGCCGCAGGTGTGTTTTCAGGTTACTGCAGCTGCTGAAACGCCTGGCACACACCTGTGCAGGAGACACACCAATCAGGTTACATCAATCAGATGTAAGACTTTTTAAGAGCTTTATGAATTAAATTAAAGCATTGATTATAATTATTATAATATTTAATGTTAATTATTATATTGTATAATTATATTTCCCAAATGATGTTTGACAGAGCAAGGACATTTTCACAGTATTTCCTATTATATTTTTTCTTCTGGAGAAATTTTATTTATTTTATTTTGGCTAGAATAAAAGCAGTTCTTATTTTAAAAATATATATATATTTTAAGCCCAGATAATTGCAACAAAATATTTCATGTTTTGTCTGGTCAACTTCATTGCATTTGTAAATTTACATCCCTTCCTGTCATTCAGACCTGCAACACATTTCAAAAAAGTTGGGACAGGAGCTATTTAGGGCTAGTAATCAGGTAAATTGGTTAAATAGTGATTGAAACAGGTGATTGTAATTATGATTTGGTGCAAAATCAGCATGCAAGAAAGGTCTAGTCCTTTAGGAGCAAAGATGGGCCGATGATTGCCAGTTATAATACATGAGAAAATTATTAAAATGTTTAAAAACAATGTTGCTTGTCGCCGCCAATGGTGTAGTGGTGAGTGCGTCGACACATAGCACCGAGGTACTCACGGCGACCCGAGTTCAATTCCCAGCTCGAGGTTCTTTGCTGACCCTTCCCCTATATCTGCTCCCCAAACTTTCCTGTCTGTGAATCTCCACTGTCCTATCACAATAAAGGTGAAAACCCCTAAAAAATAATTATTAAAAAAAAAACAATGTTCCCTAAAGAAAGATAGGAAGACATTTGGATATTTCACCTTCAACAGTGCATAACATCATCAAAAGATTTGGGGATTCTGGAGAAATTTTAGTGCGTAAAGGACAAGGGCACAAGCCTAAGCCAAACTACTGTGATCTCTGATCCCTCAGGTGGCCTTGCATTAAGAATCCTTATTCATCTATAAACAGGGCTAGGTGGGGCTGAATCCCCAGGGCCCACGGAGGAAGGGGGCCCTTGATTGGCTGAAGAATTAATTTGCGCTATGATGCGGGAAACACCTCATTGCGTTATGCTTTCTCTCATTGATAATGTAAAGTATTCCTTTCGGTTCACTGCTGTTCAAAACAGTGACGCCCAGGGGCGATTTTAGGATTTTCATTTTAGAGGGGCTCAAAAAAAAAGAAAAAAAAATCTCTAAATATATATATAGCCTAATATTACATTTAAAAGTAGTAATTTAATAGTAATACACTTAAAAATGTTTGTTTAATATGGTTTGTATACTAGTATTCCACTGTATTACATAGACAGGCATAGCCATTTGAGTTCTGAGTAAGCCAAATAGGCTCAACTCACCTGTTTACTGTAGTAAAAAAACACTTTCTATATTCAAGTGCATTTTTTCTTTCCATGTATTTAATACATAAACTGCCACTTTTCTAATTAAATGACACACATATAAATATATATTTTTAAACTTACAGGCTAATTCACATATTACACGATCTGAATGATAATAATAAATAAGAAGTATTTTTTTAATACTAGACAACACTTGATGTTTTTATCTCTGTCAGTGACTCAGTGACAGTTAATACACGAGTACATTCTCTACGTGGTTCTGTAAGTGTTTAATCATTTCTGTGCAAGACTGTATGTATAGTTAATGCCACATGAACTGTAAAGTGTTTAATATTGGTAGCTCATTTTGAAATAAAAATAGCGAAATGTTTGTTAAGAGTTACATTTTTCGCTGGGGGAAACAGCTGTGCTGATGAGGTGAACGCCGAGAAAACCCGACTGCTCCTCCATGACATTGGGATACAGGTGATACAAGGTTATCTATATAACAGAACTGCAAATAAGCAGATATTATAACAATTTATCAATAAACACACATCTCGTTCTCTCGCTGTCCATGGATGTGGTTTGCTGATCAAATGAAAAACAAAAGACAGGGAGAAGCCGAATTCTGCCGCCGTGTTCATATCTAATTTAAAGGGGACTGAGGCGATAATTTAGTGTACAGTTTATGAGCTAATTGCAAAAGTTTTAGGGGGGCTGAGTAGAAATATAGCGGGGCTACAGCCCCCCTAAAATAGGCCTAGCAACGCCCATGGTGACGCCGGTGTTCTGTCGATTTGTCCTACCTTGTCAGATTGTCCTACCTCCCATTCAAAAAGTAGGTAGCCCATTTTGTTAATGCAATATGCTACCCATCAGATTTTGCTACCAGTGTAAATTTTAATGTGAAGTAATTTGATATGAAGCTGTAATATCACCCTAACCTACCTAATCCCTGACCCCAACCACAGAACCATTCAAATACAGTGTTGGTAGAATAATCTGATGGATAGGATAAAATGTCAGGACACCGGTGCTAAACTGGAGCTCGGAGTGGCTGTAGCCCAATTAGAATATTGAATAGCCCTGTTTTAGTCACCCATAAAGGCCGATTTATACTTCTGCGTCAAGCGCACATATGCTACAACGTAGCCTACGCGTGGACGCATAGCCCTCGCTGTGGCCATCGGCGACGGCTTGGTAGCACTGACGAGTGTGGGCGGGGCCGAGAGCCACACAAGAGCCACCTCAAAATGAGTGAGTTTGAGCCACTTGTACATTAAGGAAGCATTCAGAAAAAACAAAACACCAGTGAAGAAATTCGACACAGAGGAACATATACTGCCAGCTAGCGTTTCGGAAGTGTTATTGTAGAGCAACAGAAGCAGAAGCAAGGCATGCGCCGTGGGTCACGCCGATCACTCGACGCAGAAGTATAAACCAGGCTTAAGAGTGATCATATGTCCCAATTTTCCCAGGACAGTCCCTTATTTCGGCACTACGGCAAGAACCGTCCAGTCAAAGGTAGGCAAACTAAGCTCATCGTAAAACCAAAAATAAAATTCAAACAGTCTTCATCATTGATTACTTGTACATGCAGTAACAGAAGCTGGGATAGGCGGAATCATTCTGAATGGACTCATAACTAAAGCACAGTCTCGGCTGCGCAGTGGTTACAGCTAGACTCAAGAAACCGGCGCATGATCTTCCACCACACAGTATAACTGAGCAAGTGTGCGAGCAAATCAAATAGCCTACACAAGCAGTTATCAAAATGTTGCAGAGTATGTATCTCAAGTAAATACACTCGGTTATAAGTTACAGTAAGTCTAGCTAAACTAGTTAAAAAGCTAATTTTTTATAAATGTTTGGCCCTTTTATGAAAACGACAGTAATAATATGGAGGAATGAAATATTGGCGCTGGCTTTCATCAGACTATATATCTGATGCAAAAAAATAAAATAAGTTAAGGATGTGGGCGTTGCTAGACATAAAGCTCTACTGGGGCACACCACCCCTAAAAAATAAATAATAAATAAATAAATAAATAAATATATATATATATACACAGTTGAAACCAGAAGTTTACATACACTATAAAAAGGCACATAACCATTTAAAAAAAGTCAGATGTTAATGTGACTAAACTTTTCTCTTTTAGATAAGTTTGGATTATCAAATGTGTTTCTGTTATGCTTAATAGCAGAATAATGAGAGAGATATTTTTTGAGAAATTGTTATAACTTTTCTTGAAAGTCAAGTTTACATACAATAAGATTATTATGCCTCTGAAAAAGCTCAGATGATGGTGTCAAGGTTTTGGAAGTTTCTGATTGGCTAATTGACAACATTTGAGTTAATTGGAGGCACAACTGTAGAATAGTATTTAAGGAAAACCTCAAACACACTGCTTCCTTGTGTGACAACATGGGAAAATCAACAAGCCAGAATCAACAAAATAAGCCAATTACAATTAGCTAAATTACACTGGGAAAAAGAATAATTTTTGGAGACATGTCCTGTGCTCTGATGAAACTAGGATTGAACTGTTAACTGGCCATAATGACCAGTGTTACATTTGGAGGACAAAGGGAAAAGCTTACAAGCCTAGGAACACCATCCCAACTGTGAAGTATGGGGGCGCCAGCATCATGTTGTGGGGCTGTTTTGCTGCATGTATTTTAAAGTATAGTCTAGTCTAGTCTAGTATAGTATAGTATAGTATAGTATAGTCTAGTATAGTATTTTTCATGGCATGGTTGCCAACATTGAATACAGTTTTCACCAATCAGATCTAAGACTTTATAAGACCGCTATAAATTAAATTAAAGTATTCTCAATGGCTAAAGAATGGTTTTAAAGGCACATGTGTAAAAATTTTTTCATTAAAATATCCAAAGACCACTACAACTGTTATATATTTTGATGACTTATGTGTTTACATCATTTCAAATGTTTCGAAGAATGTTCAAATCCAGAGAAATAAGTATTTAAACTAGTAAGATGGAGCATGTGCCGTAGAATGCAATGCACTCCCACAATCAACTCCCATGATTCCACACTCTGCCTTTTTTGATGTGAATACACGCCCTCTAGTGGCGAAAATTATATACTGAGCAAGTCAATTATCTCTAGCTTTTGGTCATCACTTGTATTTAGCATATTATGAGATATTGTGTTTTGTGAGATCTTCTGTGTGTTCTTACATGGCATTCGTGTGGTTTTTCTCCTGTGTGAACCTGGATGTGCTTCTGAAGGTGAGCCAGCTGGGAAAAGCTCCTCCTGCAGATGTTACACCTGTAGGGTTTCTCACCGCTGTGGACCCTCAGATGGACCTGAGATCAGACAGTAAAAATTGGTCACACATTAAACTGAGGTTTTATTAATTAATGATATATTTTTCTCTTTTCTCTCTCTCTCTATATATGCATTTTTTCGTCCAATTACACCAGTAACTTACGTTTGAAGTAATGGATAGCTTAAACGCTGTTGTATGTTCTATTTTTGGTTGGGGTTGTGGGGTTTGTAAATGTCTATACTTGAAAAACATATAAAAAATTATTAAAACCAAAAGAGTGATTCGTAATAAAGTACCTTCAGGTTGGAGAGCTGACTGAAGTTCTTCCCGCACACGTTACATTTATACTGGATCTTTCCATTCTGTCTCTGTAATGGATATGGTAAAGACCTGTAACCTTGTATAGTCTGCTGCTTTATGGCATCATGAGACTCCACGGTGGAGGAGGAGCCATCAGATGAAGCTCTGCATAATTCCAACGAGGCCACGCCCATATTTAATGACTCTCGCTTGGCTGTGATGTCGTCAGCATGGTATAATGAAGAATGAGTTGCATTACTCAAGGCTGATGGCTGGCTATGCGCCATCTTTATTGAGTCCTCAGGTTTAATCTTAGTCTTTGTAGAGTCTGTCGCTTCAATTCTGAAGTCGCTTTTATTAATTGACACTAATGAAAAGTGATTCCCATTGGATGTTGGACTCAAAAGAGACGGATACATGTGGACTTGTGGATGGGAAATATTATGAGGCATATACTGAATAATAGGCATTGTATACCTTGGCAGAGAGGATTGTGGCATAGCAGGGGTGTATACATGTCTTCGTATGTTGTCGAAGATGCTGTTAGTCACTGAAGATGTAGTCAGTTTTGGATTCTGCAGATCTCTGGTCACTTTTCTCTCATGTTTAGACTGTGCAATGGAGCTGAATGGTTTGTTTAGAGGAGTTTGGGTGTGATGGTCAGTCTGGGGGTCCAGATCCAGGATCTCAGTCACAGTGTAACCTCTTTTTCTCTTTCTAACTTTACCTTGAGGATCAGCTGAAAGTGCAAAAAGAGATTCAGAAAATATTTGAGAGGAAGGTTAAAATAATAGAAACATCTTTAATGATGAACTTGGTAATTGTTTAAAATAAAAGAACCACTGTGACAAATAAACAGACATGGCTGTGTACAGAAAATAGTGTTAAAGTGTCAATGATGTTAAACAGTGTTTTTACACCTTTACCAAAGTCATTTTTTTATTTTAAAGTTATTTTTAATAAATTTTTAAATATTACATATTTACATACAGATGCATACTCCATCACATTATATCAGATTCTAATATTTTTGTGTTCTATAGTATAGTATAGTATAGTATAGTATAGTATAGTATAGTATAGTATAGTATAGTACAGTATAGTATAGTAATGTAGTATGGTATGGTATAGTATGGTATGGTATGGTGTAGTATAGTATAGTATAGTATAGTATGGTATAGTGTAGTATAGTATAGTATAGTATATTATAGTATAGTATAGTAAGGTAAGGTATAGTATAGTAAAGTATAGTATAGTAAAGTGTAGTATAGTAAAGTATGGTATAGTATAGTCTAGTATTTTATAGCATGGTATAGTATAGTATAGTATGGTAAGGTAAGGTAAGGTATAGTATGGTAAAGTATAGTATAGTAAAGTGTAGTATAGTAAAGTATGGTATAGTATAGTATCAGTGTTTCCCCTAGGTTTACAGTTTTGGAGGGGGGGGGGATTGGGGCTGCGGCGCAACGCAGCCCAACGCAGCCCAACGCAGCCTGGCTGTTCAGACTCACACTGACACAAGGAGTCATGGTCTTTAATGACAGCAGTACGTAATATATTGAACTGTACAACCGTTTGTAAATTATAGATTAACATTTATTTTATATCTTTTTTATTGACAAACTGTGCAGCTTTTGTCTCTGCAATATTTATGGGCTTCTGGAAGAACATTTCCTGAGCCTCTTGGTATGGAAAGTCAGAAATGTCAGGCCCATTTATTGAGACATTTATTAAACATGTCTCTTAATTTTTTTTAGATGTGAACATGTCATGGCCAGAAACAGCTTTAAAGAAAATAATTCATCCATTCATTTTACTTCAGCTTAGTGCCTTATTTATCAGGGGTCACCACAGTGGAATGAACCGCCACAGAAAAATTACAAACAATGCAATTTGGAAACATTGCAAATGATGAAAGATGAAAATGAGGTAAAATGCAAATCTATAAATCTAATACTTGTTTACTAAAAGGAAACAGGCCCATAAACTACTTCTGATAGCAATGAGTGTATTACAAGAAGTTATATTATTAAATATTCATGTTAAAAAGTTTCATCTAATAATTCCAGCCAGCTTTTAGTGAACTTGTAATATTGTCAAAAACAGAACTTTCAGATGTTATATGTAAAAAAGGCTTAAATACATGCAGGACCATTCCAATATTGCTCTATTCATTTAACCTATGAAATGTAATGTTTTGACCATTACTGTGGCTCTTGCGATCTGTTCACTTGCTCATTCACTCTCGTCGCCATGATTTCCGGGTATTTTAATTCATTTTGGGGGATCACAGAGCATATTTTAGCCACAGTGATGCAAGCGCAGAACAGAAATGACATGCTGTTGTGTAAATAAGATATTACATACACTATTTAGCTTGTTTATTAAAGAAAAGTTGTGATCTGGTGCTATATAGATAATACAATTAACGTGACTTCAAGGGGGGCGGGTACAGCCGTTGGGAGGGTGGGGCGCCCCCCTTATATAACGGTAGGGGAAACACTGAGTATAGTATTTTATAGCATGGTATAGTAAAGTATATTATAGTATAGTATAGTATAGTATAGTATAGTATAGTATAGTATAGTATAGTATAGTATAGTATAGTATGGTAAGGTAAGGTATAGTATAGTATAGTATAGTATAGTATAGTATAGTATAGTATAGTATAGTAAAGTGTAGTATAGTATAGTATAGTATGGTATAGTATAGTATTTTATAGTATGGTATAGTATATTATAGTATAGTATAGTATAGTAAAGTATAGTATAGTAAAGTGTAGTATAGTATAGTATAGTATTTTATAGTATGGTATGGTATAGTATAGTATAGTATAGTATAGTATAGTATAGTATAGTATAGTAGAGTATAGTATGGTATAGTATAGTATAGTATAGTATAGTATAGTATAGTAAAGTGTAGTATAGTATAGTATAGTAAAGTATAGTATAGTAAAGTGTAGTATAGTATAGTATAGTATAGTATAGTATGGTATAGTATAGTATTTTATGGTATGGTATGGTATAGTATAGTATAGTATAGTATAGTATAGTATAGTATAGTATAGTATAGTATAGTATAGTAAAGTATAGTATAGTAAAGTGTAGTATAGTATAGTATAGTATGGTATAGTATAGTATTTTATAGTATGGTATGGTATAGTATATTATAGTATAGTATAGTATAGTATAGTATAGTATAGTATAGTAAAGTATAGTATAGTAAAGTGTAGTATAGTATGGTATAGTATTTTATAGTATGGTATGGTATGGTATAGTATAGTATAGTATAGTATAGTATAGTATAGTATAGTATAGTATAGTATAGTATAGTATAGTATAGTATAAAGCCCAACATAAATTTACAATCACTTACTCTCCTAAATGCCATTTAATTCCATCTTAAATGTCAAACTTTTTCTTATATTTAGATTCATTTTGATTTCAAACGGTGCAGATTAAAGAAGACAGGCAGATCATCCTACAGGCCCATGCATAGACTACGAATTTTTATTTGATGCAAAAGCAAATAGATTTATTTCTACAGTGCTTCACTGCAGCAACAAACCACCCTTGTGCACAGCAAGCCATTGAAATGAATGGGTTTCATAGCACAGCTCTTTACATGTCTGGTGTGAAAGCCGCTTCACCTCTCGCAGGGCCCGGCTCACAAGGTGTGATTTTTAATAAACCTAAATGATTGTAACATGTCACAAATTTCCATGTCACACTGTAAGATCTCAGCTGTAATAATGTCAGAATGAATGTCAATAAAGGCGCCAAACACGGAAGAAAACTCATCCTTATACCAAGTTCAGACTGCATTTTTTTTTTCACACTGCATGACTATCTGGGGTAGCATTCTGTCGGTGCTGTGTTTAAACTGTAGGATGGATCGGCGACAGGAGAGTTCACACTGCATGACTTTAAAATAGGAAGAATCACCGACAACTTTGTCCAAACTACGCCTCACAACCAAACAAACGCGAGAAGTGACATGGAAACAACACGAGGTCACGAAGTATATCTTTCGTTATTAACTACAAAATGGAAAAAGAAGGCTTTAGCTTTAGAAACTTGTGTTGCTCACCTGGCTTTTGAAGAGAATTAATAATCTCTCCTCAATTGTTTTTGTGATATTGCTCAGATGACACGTCAAACCGACACAGGTGCTCCTGCCAAATTTACACTAGTTTTCCTCCATTTCTTGGGTCCAAATAAACTGAAAAAGAGCGCTTTTAACTTCTCCCCTATCCTCCCGCTGGCCTGCAGGTACCCGTACTAGTGGATGCTGCTCACTCATTGGCTGTAGGTGATCGCGGATGTTATTTTCAGTCAGAATACATTTTACACGGCATGATTTGAATCGCCGACAGCTCCAGATATTTAGCATGCCAAATATCCCACGGGCATCGGCGACTCATCGGCGATCCTCTCATATCACGCCCTTGATAGTTCATACTGTGTGATTGTCACTCATGCAAACGAGCACTGATCTGCCTGTGATTTCAGGCATTTGTCTGCGATTTCTCAAAACCTATCGGCGAGTCAAAATCAGAGCTAAAATCACGCAGTTTGAACTCGGCATTAGTCGCAGGACTTAAGGCTGGAAGGAGAGTGAAACCAGCGCGCTGAACATTGTAGTGCAGCATGGCCTTTTTTTAAACTTATTTGGAGTTTTGCCCACCTTTCTTGTCTGGTCAAAAGCCAAAAATGCCATTCTGCAAAAATGTAGTGCATGTCTGTGATCTCAATCAGAAAAGAAGTGTTTGCAGAGGTTGTAGATAAATGATATTGCAGTTTCTTGCATGCAAGTTTCTAATCATAAAAACTCAATATATCATCAGGAGTCGTGGGTAATAATTTTGTGTTGCCTTTATATATGTGTTTTTGACTCTTCAAGTGCAAGTAGTCCATATTTTCAGTGTAAGAGCCATAATTTGATTTAATATCATTTATTCATAGTGCTCAAATACATGTACAGTTTATGTTTAATACATTTGTTGATTTTTTTTCTCCTACCCCTTTGCTTTTGATAGTTTGCTTCGCCTTTATTGGACTGTTTTAACTTATATTGCAAGATTCGAAAGTGAAAGCAAGAAAGACGGAGTTTATTGTTATACTGCATGAGCATTCAGTCAATTATTAGCCCGACTGAAAATTCTGATACTACATTCAGTTTAAAATAGTCTTTAATGCTCTACTGAAGAAACACAGTCAAATCTTGGACAAACTGACAGTGAGCAAACTTTACTATCCTTTTACTGTTCTTTAAAATATCTGATTATATTATGAATACATTCATTCATTTTCTTTTCGGCTTAGTCCCTTTATTAATCTGGGGTCGCCACAGCGGAATGAACCGCCTATATTATGAATAAATTAATATATTTACTTTTACAATACTCATGTGCAGGTGAACGGCTTACAATAGTATGAAAGTCAATCTGGTGTCACTCACTGTGTATGGGAGGTGGCTGTTTCAGACCGGAAGTTCTAAGGCTGCTGCTCATTGGGTGCTTGTACTCTAGGCTCCGCCCCACCAGTAGCTCCTCCCCCGGCATTATAACCTTCATGGCACAGAAGTAAATCTGCATTCCTACTTGAAACGCGGCAAGATTCTGCTGCCAAGGAAATTGAGCAGAGTTTATGAAGCACATCCAGTTGCTGGAGCTCTCTTCCTCACAGGACAGCAAATGATCCACACGCCCGGCTGAATATACCTGAGGGAGAGAATTAAACATTTTAACAGAAGACCTCAACTTAAAGTATCAAATTAATCTTTTTTTGCCTCGTTTATTGTCTACCGTTTTTTTTGCTATTAGCAACAGTAAAAGTTATGCTTTAACTAACATTTAAAATTACATGTATATTTTAAAATATTAAAAAATGGCCAAAAATACACTGAGATATTTTCATGATGAATAGAAAGCATCAGCATCAGAAATACACTCACCGGCCACTTTATTAGGTACACCTGTCCAACTGCTCGTTAACGCAAATTTCTAATCAGCCAATCACATGGCAGCAACTGAATGCATTTAGGCTTGTAGACATGGTCAAGACAATCTGCTGCAGTTCCAACCAAGCATCAGAATGGGGAAGAAAGGGGATTTAAGTGACTTTGAATGTGGCATGGTTGTTGGTGCCAGACAGGCTGATCTGAGTATTTCAGAAACTGCTGATCTACTGGGATTTTCACGCAACAACGAGCTCTAGGGTTTACAGAGAATGGTCCGAAAAAAAGAAAATATCCAGTGAGCGGCAGTTCTGTGGCACAAATGCCTTGTTGATGCCAGAGGTCAGAGGAGAATGACCAGACTGGTTCCAGCTGATAGAAAGGCAACGGTAACTCAAATAATTACTCGTTACAACCGAGGTCTGCAGAAGAGCATCTCTGAACGCACAACACGTCCCACCTTGAGGCGGATGGGTTACAGCAGCAGAAGAAGACCACACTGGGTGCCACTCCTGTCAGATAAGAACAGGAAACTGAGGCTACAATTTGCACAGGCTCACCAAAATTGGACAATAGATAATTGGAAAAACGTTGCCTGGTCTGATGAGTCTCGATTTCTGTACATTGTGGTCATAAAGGGATGGACATGGTCAGCAACAATACTCAGGTAGGCTGTGGCGTTGACATGATGCTCAATTGGTACTAATGGGCCCAATGTGTGCCAAGAAAATATCCCCCACACCATTACACCACCACCATCAGCCTAAACCGTTGATACAAGGCATGATGGATCCATGCTTTCATGTTGTTGATGCCAAATTCTGACCCTACCATCCGAATGTCGCAGCAGAAATCAAGACTCACCCAACAATCCCAGGTAGCAAAGAATTCTGTCCCAGATTTGGCATAAAGCTGGCACAGCAGGCATTTATTTGGCACTGGCATACATCATGTGGGCCAAACATGGCCCGGGTTTGACAGAGGTGGCACTGTCTTTAAGGCAGCACACAAGATTTGGGCCAGATGTCAAATGTAGTATTTGGCCCAGATGTTAAAAATGTATATGCGGGCCACATAAGTTTGGCCTGTCTTGACCCACATTTATATTATTTTTGAATAAAGAAAAAGATTCTGGCGACATGGTGGCGAGTAGGTAGTCCTGTCGCCTCACAGCAAGAAGGTCGCTGGTTCGAGCCTCGGCTGGGTCAGTTGGAGTTTCTGTGTGGAGTTTGCATGTTCTCCCTGCGTTTACGTGGGTTTCCTCCGGATGCTCCAGTTTCCCCCACAGGCCAAAGACATGCAGTATAGGTGAATTGGGTAGGCTAAATTGTCCGCAGTGTATGAGTGTGAATGAGTGTGTATGGATGTTTCCCAGAGATGGGTTGCAGCTGGAAGGGCATCCGCTGCGTAAAACATGTGCTGGATAAGTTGGCGGTTCATTTCGCTGTGGCGACCCCAGATTAATAAAGGGACTAAGCCGAAAAGAAATGAATGAATGAATGAATGAATGAATGAATGAATGAATGAAAAAGATTCTACCAATCAGGTCGCTTTGACAAAAAAAGCATGCCTATAGCGTGTCTAAAGCTCAATGCTTCATGGGGTTATCAGTTTAATTGCAGTTGTGACACCAACATTTCTGGCCCAGTTCTGGGTTACTAACTTGACTGCCACTTGGCCAGACTTGGTCCACTCATGTACCGTAATTCACTGCGGCATGTGGGCCAAGTAAAAGCTGATTGTGTGGGCCAGAGCTGGGACAGAAAAATTTTCCTATGTGGGATGCCACTCCCACGCTTAAAGTCACCTAAATCACCTTTCTTCTCCATTCTGATGCTTGGTTTGACAGAAAATATTTTTCATAGAAAATAATTTGACAAAATATAATTTTAAGCATTTTAAATATATATTTTTTAAACCTATTTTATAAAATATACAAAAAAATTAAGAAAATCTTTATCTGTTCTGCAAAACTTCTCAATAAAAAATACTATTAAAGGAAGCAAAAATAATAACAATAATAATAATAATATTGAATATTAATCGATTAATAAAAAACTGCCACTGTCTCATAACTGCAATTGTAACAGGAAAAAAAAATCTTCAGAGGAAAATAATTTACATGAGATACTGTAAATTTAATATTTTTAATAAAAAAATATATATATAAATATTTAAAAAAACCAATCTGACACCAAACTCTTAAATATTGAGTCTAAATAAATACATATTCAAAACACTAACATACATGTCAATGTGTTTTCATAGAAACTAATTAGGCAAAATATAATTTTAAGCATTTTAAATATCTTTTTTAAAAACATATTTTATAAAATATATACAAAAAACAATTAAGAAAATCTTTATTTGCCGTGTAAAACTTCTAAATGAAAAATACTATTAAAGAGAGCATAAATTAAAACATACAAACAAACAAATAAATAAATAATAATATTATTGAATAATAATCAATTAATAAAACACTGCCACTGTCTCATGACTGCATTTGTCACAAGACAAAAGTCCCAAAAAAATCTTTAGAGGAAAATAATTTACATGCGATATATTTGTGTTACTCTAAGAGATTTTAGAGTGCAATTATTCGATATATATAATTGCTATACCTTTTTAAAAATAATGAATACTTTACACTAGGGCTGCTTGATATTGTAAATGACAGACGTTTTTTTTTCTGCGATATACATTGCGATATAAATACAATTTCACCAGACAACTTAAATAGTTCCATTCATTTAGATTGACTGGGGAGTGAAATATAAATATATTTTACGTAATTTATTATATGCATGTAATAAACAAACTACAGTCATAAATAAACACAAAGGAGCAAATATTAAAGTGAAATAAACAGTGCTTTATGGTTTTCTGGGGAGAGTCTAACAGTTTTCAGGTACAGAAAGTGAATTATTAAATATAAAATTATACTGCATAAACTTCATCATGGGCAGCATGGTGGCGCATTGGAGTTTGCATGTTCTCCCCGCGTTTGCGTGGGCTTCCTCCGGGTGCTGCGGTTTCCCCCACAAGTCCAAAGACATGTGCTATAGGTGAATTGGGTACGCTAAATTGTCCGTAGTGTATGTGTGTGAATGAGTGTGTATGGATGTTTCCTAATGATGGATTGCAGCTGGAAGGGCCTATGCTGGATAAGTTGTCAGTTCATTCCGCTGTGGTGACCCCGATTAATAAAGAATGAACGAATGAATCTTCATCATATAAATAATTCAATAAAATTAATCTTTCTTTAAGCGCTATTAAAATGCTTTAAACTCTCTTAAAATGCTCACACAGTCACAGGCCTTAAAACACTCTATTATGGTCAAATTCTGCAGTGTCTCCACAAATCTCATGTGTTTTGAACTGTGGTTTCAACACTGCATATCTTGCGATGTGACTATTGCGATATCGATGCTGAAACGATATGTTGTGCAGCCCCACACATTCTACTGCAAGGTCAGAAATTTATTTCTTGACCCTTAAAAACATTTTGAAATAGATTTTGGTTTAATAAATTTAAAATAAATATATTTTATTGAGACTCAAATTTACAAAACATGTTTAGCATATATTTAAAATACATTTCAACCCCGATTAGTATTTTACGCTCTCTGATTTGCAGTGCTCTCTGATCTTCCTCTTAGTGTGAGTCACGGTGTGAAAGTGAGAGCGTGTGGTTTAGTTGCTGATTCAGTTTTCTAGCCGCTGGCTGAACGGCTCGTCTGTTTGACCTTACGACACCTGTTTCTCTCTTTCTCATCCTCTCTTTCTGTTTTCACTTTAGTTCATCCTGTCTAATACTGAGCTTCAGAAACTGAACTTGCACATTTATGAACTTGTCTTCTGTGCATTGCAGTCATCCAGAGAGAACAAATTCATTTTCATTTGGAGTAATATTTAACTCTCTAGATTGTGTTTTCAGGAGTGTGTGTTTTATATTTATGAGGGTGTGCTTTAGTATATTAAATACAGACCGTTTAAATGTTTGATGTTTTCTCTACTGCTCAAAGAGATTTATTTCAACAAAAATACATGAAAAATATTAGTACAGTTTTCATTCATTCATTTTCCTTCGGCTTAGTCCCTTTATTTATCAGGGGTCGCCACAGCGAAATGAACCGCCAACTTATCCTGCACATGTTTTACACAGCGGATGCCCTTCCAGCTGCAACCCAGTACTGGGAAACACCCATACACACTCATTCACTACGGACAATTTAGATTATTCAATTCACCTATAGCGCATGTGTTTGGGCTGTGGGAAAAACCCACTCCAACACGAGGAGAACAAGCAAACTCCACACAGAAAGACCAACTGGTCTAGCCTGGACTTGAACCAGCAACCTTCTTGCTGTGAGGTGACAGTGCTAACCATTGAGCCACCGTGTCGCCCCTCACAAAGATTTATTTAATCAAAAATACATGAAAAATATTAGTACAATTTAATTAAACAGATTTGTTTAAATTAAAATGATTTAATTATTCATGTGATGGAAAAAAGCTCAATTTTAAGCAGATAATTTGTAGCATTGTAGCATTGTTTGGTTGTTCAACATATTTTATTATTTATAGATTATTTTTTCAGTTCCCAGTGATGTAAAGTAACAAATTACAAACACTTAAACGACTGTAAATAAGTCGTTTTTCTCAGGAATTGTAATTTTAAATCTAAGTAATTTTTAAAATGTGTACTTTTACTTTCCCTTGAGTACATTTTTAGTGCTGTATCGGTACTTTTACTCCACTACTTTCCTTCAACCTGCAGTCACTACTTTATTTTTTCCTGTCTATGGGGATAACTTTATAGCTAAAGTGGAAAAATCAGTCCTGTGATTCCCGTCCAATCAAATAATAATGATGTTTTGAATCATAATGAGCAATTTCAAGACATGTTTGGAAAGTATCCAAGAAGATGTCTAACACCTTTTCACGCAATGACTGTTTAGACTGCATGTAAGTAATGAGAAGATAGCAGATGTGGTTTACTGTATGATGACTGAAATCGTCAAATAGTCTTAAACAATAACCGAATGCACTACAGAATGTTACGTTTACACACACTCACAAATTGCATGTAAACACATCAGCTTTTCACAGTGTAATACTTACTACTCATATTCTTGCGCACTTTTCAAATGGCTACTTTTTACTCTTACTTTGAGTAATATTTACAACAGATATTTTTACTTTGCTTGGACTACATTTTTGGGCAAGTAATGGTACATTGTATGATTTTTCAGTACTCTTTCCAACACTGGCAGTTTCATATTTTCATGTAAAATTTGATAGATTTTCATGATTTATGCTTTCATTTTAAATTGTAGCTTTTGCAACATTATAAATTATTCAAGTTTATGAATAGAAATAATATAAATTGATAAATGAATTGAATGCAAATTTAAATAGATTTTTTTTATATTTCATGTTAATGTTTAATGTTTATGTTTTATTATTTGTAAAGGTAAATTACATATACACTCACCGGCCACTTTATTAGGTACACCTTACTAGTAACAGGTTGGACCCACTTTTGCCTTCAGAACTGCTTTAATCCTTCATGGCATAGATTCAACAAGGTACTGGAAATATTCCTCAGAGATTTTGCTCCATATTGACATGATAGCATCACGCAGTTGCTGCAAATTTGTCGGCTGCACATCCATGATGCCAATCTCCCGTTCCAGCACATCCCAAAGGTGCTCTATTGGATTGTGCTCTGGTGACTGTGGAGGCCATTCGAGTACAGTGAACTCGTTGTCATGTTCAAGAAACCAGTCTGAGATGATTCGCGCTTTATGACATGGTGCGTTATTCTGCTGGAAGTAGCCATCAGAAGATGGATACACTGTGGTCATAAAGAGATGGACATGGTCAGCAACAATACTCAGGTAGGCTGTGGTGTTGACACGATGCTCAATTGGTACTAATGGACCCAAAGTGTGCCAAGAAAATATCCCCCACACCATTACACTACCACCACCAACCTGGGGTGCGTTTCCCAAACAACGACGTAACTCGCGGCTGAACTATCATAGTTCGATGCATCGTTTGGGGAAAGAACGATGTAGTGACGAGTGTTTCCCAAAACCCCTAGTTTCTCTGTCGCAGATCCATCGCTTGAACCACGTTAGTTATAGCGTAGAACGCCCATAATGATGCTCTAAACGGGGTGGAGCAACTTCTTTAGAGAACAACTCCATCATTTCTTTGTGCATATATTATTGTTTTACACAAACATGCATTTCAAATAAAATCCAATATTAGTTTTGGTAAAAACATGCACTTGTTTTTCATATTAATTGAAATATATGTAAATGGCACATATAGAGCCAATGTTTGTTTTACTAATATTATTGAGAAGTTGAACATTACATATTCTATTCTAAAACATAAAATCACTTACAAAAGCTGACACTATTCTAATATCATATATAAATCATATAAATAAATAAATAATGAGGCGATTTATTATAAATATATTTTCTTTAATAATAATAATATTAATGATTATTATTATTATTATTAAGTAGGATATTGTTTATTTATTAAAAAAAAAATTAAAAGTCTACTTTTACAATTTGACACATGCAAACCAAAGCAGAAAGTTCTAACCAACAGGCCAGTATCATATACAGTACAGACACTTAATAAATACCCACTATAAAATAAAAGAATTAACGTATGCTATGTTTTTTTATTCTCACAAGCTTTGGAGACGTAACATAAATTCCGCTTTTAAATGATAGCTCTTGAGGCTGTGTTCAAAATGATATCAATGTTTTCAAAGTGCACTGCGAAGGGAGCGCAATTGTAAACATGAAGATCGCTAAAACTGAACTGTAAAAATACTTTGAAAGCAAATTACACCTAAGAGAGATTAACTTAATTTTTTTTTTTTACTTTTAATAATTCCAACTTTTGAATGTTAGAATGTTCTAAATGAATAGGGCATAGGGGGGATAAGTGGAAATAGAACAAAGCCAGGAACTATGTTTCTAACTACAGCTCCAGAGGTGTCGTTTCAAGTGCTCAACATTGCGACGCAGTTTGCGAATGTTCGTTGGAGCGATGGATTTGGGAAACGGCAAATCAACAAACTATCTTTGTAACGACAGAACTTAAGACCTTAGTTGGCTAACGATTGTTTTGGGAAACACATCCCTGAACTGTTGATACAAGGCAGGATGAATCCATGCTTTCATATTGTTGACACCAAATTCTGACCCTACTATCTGAATGTCGCAGCAGAAATCGAGACTCATCAGACCAGGCAATCTTCTATCGTCCAATTTTGGTGAGCCTGTGCGAATTGTAGCCTCAGTTTCCTGTTCTTAGCTGACAGGAGTGGCACCCGGTGTGGTCTTCTGCTGCTGTATCCCATCCACCTCAAGGTTGGACATGTTGTGTGATGCTCTTCTGCAGACCTCGGTTGTAACGAGTGGTTATTTGAGTTACTGCTGCCTTTCTATCAGCTGGAACCAGTCTGGTCATTCTCCTCTGACCTCTGGTATCAACAAGGCATTTGCGCCCACAGAACTGCCGCTCACTGGATATTTTCTCTTTTTCAGACCATTCTCTGTAAACACTAGAGATGGTTGTGTGTGAAAATTCCAGTAGATCAGCAGTTTCTGAAATACTCAGACCAGCCCGTCTGGCACCAACAACCATGCCACATTCAAAGTCACTTAAATCACCTTTCTTCCCCATTCTGATGCTCTATTTGAACTGCAGCAGATCGTCTTGACCACGTCTACATGCTTAAATGCATTGAGTTGCTGCCCTGTGATTGGCTGATTGGAAATCTGCATTAACAAGCAGTGGGACAGGTGTACCTAATAAAGTGGCCGGTGAGTGTATATACAGTATATATAAGAAATGTTTATGTTACAAAGTTTGAACATTAAATAAATAATGGAATTAGGTCACATTTGGTTGCACTCTTTATGCAACTTGTGCATCGTAAATACTGACTATATTTGTGATGTGTGAAAACCTGTGGTGCTGCAAATGCATCAGAACAATCTATGAAGGTTTTCTGGGAAGCCTATTCTCAGTGTGTGTGTCTGTCTGTGTGTGTGTCAGCCACTTCCTTCGCTGAGTCAGTGTGTGAGATACGAGTGTGTAGCTTTACCGGCACATGTAAGCGAGGAGCAGTGAGTCAGAGAAACCCAACATGAGCACACACACACCACTGAAACATGACTGCTAAATATGAGCCTCAATGACTCAGAACGCTGCTCAGACTCAGAATCTCACACACACACCGATACACACTTGTATACTCGTTTTACAGGGACACTCTATAGGCATAGTTTAAGCATTCTGAACTACAGATATATGATGAGTTTAGCCCATAAACCTGTACACACACACAGAGACACACACACACACACACACACACACACACTTGTATACATGTTTTACAGGGACACTCTATAGATGTAATTTAAGCCTTCTGAACTACAGGGATATGAGGAGTGAATGACAAACACACACACACACACACACACACACACACACACACACACACGTATACATGTTTTAGAGGCACATTCCATAAACCTGTACACACACACACACACACACACACACACACACATTTGTATACATGTTTTACAGGGACGTAATTTATGCCTATATTTTACATGAGTGAAATTTAGGTGTTTTGAACTACAGGGATACAAGGAGTCAACCACATAAACCTGTGCACAGACACACACACACACACACACTTGTATACATGTTTTACAAGGACACTCTACAGTTATAATTTATGTTTTGAACTACAGGGCAGGGGTATAAAGAGTCAACCACGTAAACCTGTACACAGACACACACACACACACACACACACACACACACACACACACACACACACACACACACACACACACACACACACAGACACACACACACACACACACACACACACACACACACACACACACACACACACACACACACACACACACACACACACACACACACAAACTTGTATACATGTTTTACATGGACACTCCATAGGCGTAACTGAAGCGTTTTAAACTACAGAAACATGAGAAGTCAGACACATAAACCTGTACACACACATACAACCTTGTAAAGGTTTACAGGGACACTGCATAGATGTAATATAAGCATTTTAAATTACAGGGATATGAGGAGTTAACCACATAAACCTATACACACAAACACACACACACACACACACACACACACACACAAACACACACACACACACACACACACACACCACACACACACACACACACACACACACACACACACACACACACACACACACACACACACACACACACACTTGTGTACATGTTTTAGAGGGACATTCTCTAAATCTCTACATATGCGCACACTTGTGTAGGTTTACAGGGACAATCCATAAACCTGTACACACACACACACACACACACACACACATACACATACATGTTTTAGAGGGACATTCCATAAACTTGTACACACACACACACACACACACACACACACACACACACACACACACACACACACTTGTATACATGTTTTACAGGGACGTAATTTATGCCTATGTTTTACATGGGTGAAATTTTGTACTACAGGGATACAAGGAGTCAACCACATAAACCTGTGCACAGACACACACACTTGTATACATGTTTTACAAGGACACTCTACAGTTATAATTTGTGTTTTGAACTACAGGGCAGGGGTATAAAGAGTCAACCACGTAAACCTGTACACAGACACACACACACACACACACTTGTATACATAATTTACATGGACACTCCATATACCTGTCCACACACACACACACACACACACACACACACACACACACACACACACACACACACACACACTTGTATACATAATTTACATGGACACTCCATATACCTGTCCACACACACACACACACGCACACTTGTATACATGTTTTACAAGGACACTCCATAGTTGTAATTTATGCGTTTTGAACTTCAGGGGTATGAAGAGTCAACCATATAAACATGTACACACACACACACACACACACACACACACACACACACACACACACACACACACACACACACACACACACACACACACGTACCCTCCAGATGTGCTGCGGGTGGATGTCTGGAGGTATACCCTCAGGATGGAGATGTTTGGCCAGCAGTGGACCCAACCATGTCCCTGCTGGAAGGACTTCTGTGGCCAAAACCCCCAGCACCTTCTGACAACACAATATCAGCACAATAAAAACCAGATGAGCAACTCCATGCAAATGTCAGACATGCCATGTAAAATATTAAGTTCTCCCAAAATTGCAAACCCCTTTTTTAAGTTGTTTGTGTAGGCTTGTATTGTACAGTACTGTAAAAATACCCCAAAATATTTTATTTGATTTACCAAAGTTATAGAAGTGCCACATTAACATCGGTCATATCCGTAACAGAGAAATATCACATCCATAACGAAGCTGTTTCCTCATAAATACAAAAATGTCAAATAAAATAACAAACTTGCTCCGTAGATGGGCTTAGAAGTCTTCTCCTTTGATTAGCATCGTGGATTGTGCAGTTTAGCTCACAGAATTGCTACAAAGTACTTTGCATACTGTAAACTCACATTTGTTTTTGGTCATGCATGGTTATTTCTCTCATTTAAATTGTAAAACACGCTTACAGACTGATATTTTTCTCATCCCTTAATTCTGTGATTAGTTGTTTCCTAAAATATAAACTCACTATACTGTTAACATAAACGTTCTCTGTGAATTTATGTATCAAGTTTTTACCACAAATGTCACAGGCATAACGCTGGAAATGCAGCTCAAAAGGCATTCAAGCTCAGGCTTCACTGCTGGTGAAGCATTAGCAAACATTTAAGCAACAACATTGGCACCTACTCCACTTTGTTCACACTTGCCATTATTCTAAACATGTCCAATGCGTGCACAATGTCATCATTTTTTAAAAATCATTTTCAGGTGTTTATATGGACACAAACATTCACTTTGTAATGGTAACCGGTTTCAGTCTTAAAAAACCCAGTTGTTGTGTAATCAAACATGCATAAAAAGTTACTATCTTTTGTTTCTATTTATCCAGTAGTTTCTTTATTTGTGAAAACGGCTTATTCGTGAACACTTTGTCAATTGTAAGTGTGACTTTTAGTTATTGACTAATAAGTTATAGTTTATGTTAATGACTGTATTTATAATATTTAGAGCATGCATAAAGTCAGTCAGTTCTTCTCAGGTTTATGCATTCATGCTAACAGAGTAGTTCATCTTATTACTACACAATACAGTATATCCGGATAACATGTAATGATCTGGCAGTGTCCTCCGACGGTTATGAACAAATTATGTTCAAACAATGTTTGCAAAATGATAATATGCAATGCTTATTTTTCTAAAACTGATTTTAAAAGTATTATACCTTGATTTATTTATTTATTTTTTTTCCGGCTTAGTCCCTTTATTAATCTGGGGTCGCCACTTAAGGAATGAACCGCCAACTTATCCAGCATATGTTTTACGCAGCGCAACCCATCACTGGGAAACATACAAACACACTCACACACACACACACACACTCACACACACACACACACACACTCACACACACAATGGACAATTTAGCTTACCCAATTCACCATAGCGCATGTTTTTGGACTTGTAGGGGAAACCGGAGCACCCGGAGGAAACCCACGCCAACACGGATAGAACATGCAAACTCCACACAGAAATGCCAACTGACCCAGCCAAGGCTCAAACCAGTGACCTTCTTGCTGTGAGGCGATTGTGCTACCCACTGCGCCACCATGATGCCCTTTAAAAGTGTTCAATTAACTGAAATGTTTTAATGATAAAATGGAATGCTCATTTAACCAAGAAAATTGTTTCTAAAATAGATTTTAAAAATATTAAATGAAATGTTTTAAAAGACATTTTGAATTCATTCATTCATTTTCTTTTCGGCTTAGTCTCTTAATTAATCTGGGGTCGCCACAGCGGAATGAACCGCCAACTTATCCAGCATATGTTTTACGCAGCGGATGCCCTTCCAGCTGCATCCCATCACTGGGAAACATCCATACACACTCATTCACACATATACACTATGGACAACTTAGCTTACCCAATTCACCTAAAGCGCATGTCTTTGGACTTGTGGGGGAAACCGAAGCACCTGGAGGAAACCCACGCCAACATGGGGAGAACATGCAAACTCTACACAGAAATGCCAAATGACCCAGCCGAGGCTCGAATCAGCGACCTTCTTGCTGTAAGGTGATCGTGCTACCCACTGCGCCACTGTGACGCCCGACATTTTGATTGTTTATAGTAAATTAAACAATGTCTTTCAACATTTAATTTGAACGTCACAACGTCACATTTTGTTAGCTAATATCCGTTTATTTTAAATTAAGCAAATATATTTTATGCATTTAGCTTTTTTAAACTAATGTTAGTAAATGTTGCAACATTTAATAACACGTTATTCAAAAAAATCTAAATATTACACAGAATATGTTAGTAAATGTTGAAACTAACTGTAACTCAAATTAATACATGCTAGTTAATTTGAACTGTAAATAAATGGTAATAAATGAAACCTTATTGTAAAAAGTTTCCTATTTTAGTAGTGTCCCGCCCGGGCTCTCACAGAAAGGCAAAGGATTGCAGGAGTTATCAAACACGTAGATTTATTTACAAACACTCACTTGAAGGACACAGGAGACTCAGGAACGACATATGGTGTAGACAATACATGACGAACAATAACGGACGAGGAACTAACTGAACACAGGGACATGATGAAACTGATTACATACAGGGGAGAGACGCAGGTAAAACTCATGAAACATTAACAAATGGCGGGAACTAGAAACAAAGGGGTCACATGATCAAAACACGGAGCACATGGAACAACACAGAACCTGACATTACCCCCACTTTTGAAGGCATGTCCTTTCGCCTTCTAAACAGAATACACAGGAGGGTGAAAGGGTAGGTTAGGGAGGAGTCTTAGGAGGGAGGAGCCAGGAGATGAGTCGGAGGACATGGAAAGGAGGAGGTGGCCAGGCAGGAGTCACAGGAGGGAGGAGCCAGGAAGGGAGCTGGAGCAGGAGACATAGGTCCCAGGACACAGCCAGGAGGGCGACCCAGGGTGGAGTCGAGAGAGGAAGAAGCCATGGAGGAGGAGTGGTTGTTGACTCCAGGGGGCCGACCACCGGAGATGCCGCAGCTGGAGGTGGAGCCCAGGGGCGAAGGTGATGTCGAGGTCCTGGAGGGCCGAGGTGGAGCAGACGGCTCACCGGACTGAATCGCCGACACAGGTCTGGAAGCCCGCAACGGAGCTAGAACGACAGAGGACCGAGGCATAGCTGGAGGGAGGGAGGAGCTCAACGTAGCTGGCAGGACGGAGCGACGAGGCGCAGCTGTAGGAGTTGAGTCCAGAGGCGTAGGCAGGGCAACGACTGACCAAGGCGGAGCCAGAGGGACAAGGGAGCCTGGTGGAGCTGGTGGGCTGACGGCCCACGGAGGAGATGAGGGAGGAGAGAGCCAACATAGAGCCGTAGGGTCGGAGGGCTGATGCGGAGTCCGTAGCTCGAAGGGTGCTAACATCCTCTGGGATCAAGGGGGCTCGGAGACTGTCTGGAAACAGTGGACGCAGAATAACATCTTTGCTGTCTGGAAACAGCAGAAGGGGCTTGACTTCGCTCCAGAAGTCTATGAGCAGCACTTCAGCATCCAGTGATAGCTGGTGTTGTAGAACCTGCAGAGCACTTTGTCCGAATAACTGGTGGTGTTATTTGCTAAAGTGAGATATTGTCTGGTATGGTCCTCGAGGCTTTGTTCGCCCTGCTCCAGCAGGGGGAGAAGAAACTCTGGGCGGTGTAGGGGGTCCATGGAAAGACAGGGGAGAGGAAAAGAAAACACTGGGGCAAAAGAGACTATATAAAAAAATAATGGGGAAACACATCGCAAACTTTTGGTTTTGGTCCGGTATTATGTCACGCCTGGGCTCTCTAAGAAAGGCAAAGGATCGCAGGAGTTATCAAACACGTAGATGTATTTACAAAACACTCACTTAAAGGACACAGGAAACACAGGAGACTCAGGAACGACATGGGGTGTAGACAATACATAACAAACAATACCGTACGAGGAACTAACTGAACACAGGGACTTAAATACAAGGGGCATGATGAAACTGATTACATACAGGGGAGAGGCGCAGGTAAAACTCGCGAAACATTAACAAATGGCGGGAACTAGAACAAAGGGGTCACATGATGAAAACACAGAGCACATGGAACAACACAGAACCTGACAAGTAGATCAAATGAAAGTAATTGGAGGTACAAAATATTGTCTAGATAAAAAAGTGTGCATAATAATAAATAAAAATGAAGAACACAAAAGAAGATATTTTGAACAATGTTGGTAACCTGTAACCATTGACTTTCATAGTATTTGTCTTTCCTACTATGGAAGTCAATGGTTACATGTTTACAACATTTTTCAAAATATCTTTTGTGTTTTAACAGAAAAAATTAACTCATAAAGATTTCTCTCTTAGAGGGAGAGTAAATTAACTATCTCTTTAAGTGTCTAAATATGTTTATGGTCTTAACTTTAGTGTTAAGTATGCATACCTGATTGAGATATGTGAATCTGAGGTTTCTTGGTAATGATGTCTGTGCTCTGCTTTTCTTCCACCCATCAAAGTCTGCCTCATGTTGGTTTTTAAGATGACAGGTGTATGTCTCTTCCACACACTGCACTTCGGTTTGTGCAGAGATGCTGCTGTTTGATGTGGTTGTGAGTGTTTTTGATGGCATAATAAAAGTGAATGAAGGTTAAACCTGCGAACGACAGAAAATGGTGCACATGATGATCAGCAGAAGATAAAAGATCAGTATTTCCTTTTCAGCTGCTTTAATCAACATATAAACACAAAGCATGTGAGTAATTAGAAACTGACACAAAGTTTCCTGTAAAGAGGACCTGTATTATACCCCTTTTTACAAAATGTCACATAAATGTGCCTAGAGTGTGTTTGTGAAGTTTCAGCTCAAAATAACACACACATAATGTTTTATGACTCTTTGAGACTGACCCTTTTAGGCTTTGATTCAAATTGTGCCTTTTTGGTGACTGTCGCTTTAATTTCAAATGAGATTGTGCTCTTTTCAAAAGAGGGCAGAGCTACAAATGCCTGTGTCAGCATAGTGGCAGAATCAAAAAAGGATAATCAAGGCTCAAAATTGCGACCGTTTTGGTCGCATACGCGCCCGAAATTTTATCTTTGCGACCTCAAAATATATTTGGGAGCATTTGTGCGAGTGCATAAAATTGATGTCGTGCGACAAGTTTTCACAGCAAAATGTTCACCACATGCGCGGCATTAGGAGGCATTCATGCATTAAGCATCTCTGCACCTACAAACACCAAACGCAGCGCTCAGGAATGGTTTTAAACAGTTGACATGTCAACTTGCTGCAGTAAACAAAGCCCGCAATGCTTGCCCCGCCTTTAAGCTCTTTTTATTGGCCCACTCCGCTAGAACAGAACGTGAATGGATTGGTTAATATCAGCTGCCAATCACTCAGTTCCGATGACAGGGAGCTACAGCCGCGAAAACGTAAAGGTCTGGATCCGAGAGAATGAAAACAACACTGGCAGATTTAGTTTTAGAAACCACTTAAAGTTACAAATAATGGCAGATCTGAATAGTGATCATGTAATGAATGTCAATCCAGCATTTGCACTTTTCGAAGAGTGGATAAAAGACTTCCAGTGTTTAAAGTCCGCTATGAAAATGACTAAAGCCATTCACCGTAAAGCCGGTGGGACGGAGTTTTCAGGTAACAGTGTTTGCCACTGAATCTACACATCTTAAGCACGAGATGTTCTAACGTTATTTAATCCTTCATTTAATCATCACGATGCTGTCAGTCATGCGACTGACACCGCGTTCAACTTCGCTAAAGAGCATGCATTCACTGAGATGAAACTAATATTGCAGCTTTTGAAAAAAACGTTATTGCTATTAAGATGACGTATGCAAATAATAAGTTATATGTCAATATCATCTGTGCAATATCAGACAGCACCTGTGAGAACAGCACAGTTATTATTGTTAATTCAGTTCATCTCATTCACGTCAAGCAGTGTGTGCAGGGCCGGTGAGCGCATGCAGATTTTAGTTTATTTGTTAGTTGTGATTATGGTGTTAATATATATTATAATTTGTTAATATTAAACGTGTAGTAACGGTGCTCGTAATTTTCGGTAGGTGTGACTAAATTTTGTCAGGTGCGCCTACATTTTTTAGTTAGGACCACCGGTGCTACCAAGAAAAAAGGTTAATTTTGAACCCTGATAATGTTATTTCTACGAAAAACTGAAAATGTCAAAAGTGTTTCAGAAGAGACATTGAACTCCATGGAGACTTCAGAGTTCATTTGTGCATCCTAAAACACTGGCAGACGGCTGCTTTTCACTCAGGGCTGTTTATGCTAATAAGAGACAGATCGTCACTAATGGGCAGGGCTTTCCACCTCTGATGACACGTACAAAGGGAAAATGTCAATCAAAGTGTTTCTGCAGACTGTTTTAATCAAGTGTGATTATAACAAATAGAATTAATCAAATTTGTACCATTAGAAGCTGGTTATATTCACACACTTTTGCCACACAACTGTGTTTACACCCCTTTTAAATATGATTTTTGCATAATAGCTCCCCTTTAAACTGTCAAACTCCTTAAAAAAAACCTTTTTAGGTCTGCAAAGGTAATATAAAAATGCTAATTAATATCATTCTGAAATGATATTTTGAATATAGTCCTCATTCTGGTTTTGTTTTAAACAAGTCCGTTTAAAAAATGTAATAAGTTTTATTAAGCTTTTTACATTTCTTATTACTTTAAAAAAAAGTACTACAAAAAAGAATATATATTTAATGAAACATTATATACATTAAAATTAGGTCAACCAAAAAAAGTACATGAAATAAAAGCCTGTGGTCTAAAGAAGTTTGATAAAAGGTAAAAAAATCTAGTCCACAATTACTTTTATATTGAAAATACGTCATTTTTAGTTAAAATCCTGTAATTTTCTAAACAATTTAGAAGTTTTGATGAGGACGGAGGTTGATTAACAGATTCATGCAAAAAAAGAAGGAAAAAAATATATATCTGATGCAATTTTGCAGCAGTTTAATTCACTGGATGTTTTCATCCCGAACATAACAAAAGGTAGTAAATTTTCCCAGAGTGTATCGTTGAGTTTCTCACAATATGTGTCAAAACAAGATTTGTCACCAAAAATCATTCTACTAGCTAAAACAGAGTTTTGGCCAAATTAAGACTCAAAATCACCCCAGAGTGGATGAAGACATCCCCAAGAGTACATGAGGGTTAATTACAGTTTAATAACGTTTTTGCAAACAAAACTTTCATATTTTTTTTTATTTCTACCCAACTCAAAAATGCCTCATTTGTCTACATTAATTTAATCTGAAGAACTCACATATCACACATAACATATACAAAATAATTCAGTCTCCTAAACTCTGAGGAACTTTTGAGGTTTAAATTTTGACTGATCTTTTTCTATTCTGATCTGATCAAAAGCATGCATTCGACAGCTACATGGCATGCGTGTTTAATCTGAGTTTCCACATCAAACTGGCAACTAAGAATGAAACTCAATACTAAAGCGCAGTTCTCGCTCACACACACACACACAGATCTGCGACCACAACACACACACTCAGCATCTGACATGAAGAGGTTTCCTTCAGACTGAGCTTCAGCTGATTTACTCACACCAACTGCATGTAAAATCATAGTAAAGCGAGACTTACTGTGATGTTTGGGTTGAGTCAGTGTGTGTCTGTAGGAGGAGGTTGCAGGAACTCTCTCTGTTTCTCTCTCTCTCGAGTGTGTAGAAAACTCTGATTTCATTTAGGCATCATCTGAAGACAAACTCCACCCTGATGCCTTTCTCCACCCCTCCGAGTCTCTCGCTTTTCCTCTGACTGTGCATTTCAGAGAACCGCTCAAGCTTTCTAGATGACATCTCAGAAATGACAGCTTTGAGGCCTGTTCATATTGTTCATACAATTCAAATATGCAACAGAGATCAAATTTGGAAAACAATTTATGTTGTGGTTGCACCGTGACAGCAATGTTTGGTGTAATTAGTCACAGAGTAAGACAGAAACAGTAATTAAATGACTTTTCTGCTGAAAAAGTAAAACGCCAAGACACGTGATAAAAGCTATCTCTTCCATGTTAAAAAGAAGTTTCTGTCCTAATCATCTGTGAAGACAATGTGTGAAATTTCAATTTTAGAAATGGCTTCTATTTTGGTGACGTCGCAGCAGAACAACAGCATATACTATTGTGACAAAGATCACCTCAGGTACTGATTATGTGCTTAAATCAGTGTTAAATGCTCCCAATGTGAGTTTAGATACCATTTTACGTGACATTTATTGTCATATATTTATTGTCGGACATTTCACCTCAGATCTTGAAAATAAAATACCTAGCAGACAGTTTTAAAACTGTGATTTAGTGCAAACCAATAACATCAGTCACTCAGTATAGCCTACTAACAATGTTAAAGACGTTTAATAAGTATAAATTAGATTAAAAGCCTTTACCATTTTGTTGGGAGTGCAGTGGATGGTATTTAAATGTTTCTGTGATGATGCGTTTGTTGCAGACAGACAAATTGCTAGTCGCTGAAATCTTGTGTTGTTAGGACACAGTGTTACTTTTAATTTATAGGTAATTTAATTACAGTTACTTGTAATATACTTGCCTTAAATACTGTAGATAAACTCAACAGCTCTACATATGTCACTTCAGAGAAGCTGAATGATTCTACTTCTCAACTCAAGAAAATTTATCAAGACAAATCGCATATGCTTAAGAAAGAAATTAATTAAGAAATTATTTCACAACAATATAAGGCATAAATTCAGAGTACATACATACAGTCAGGTCCATAAATATTTGGACATTGACACAATTCTAACATTTTTGGCTCTATACACCAACACAATTGATTTGAAATGAAACTAACAAGATGTGCTTTAACTGCAGACTGATAGCTTTATTTGAGGGTATTTACATGCGAATCAGGGGAACACTGTAGGAATTACAACAGTTTGCATATGTGCCTCCCATTTGTTAAGGGCCCAAAAGTAATTGGACAATTGGCTTCTAAACTGTTCCATGGCCAGGTGTGTGTTATTTCCTCATTATCCCAATTACAATGAGCAGATGGAAGGTCCGGAGTTCATTTCAAGTGTGCTACACTGTAAAAAATGAGGAGTAGGGTTTACTTGAAAAAAGCTTGGAAATATTTTTTCACTCAGAAAAGGCTAGTAAATCTTCAAAGCTTTGCCAAGTAAAAGACTAACCATATTTATTAGTACATTTAATTAGAAATGTTAAGTTAAGTTTACTTGGGAAATTCTAAGTAGATTTTATTGACTTTTTGTTTGTAAAATTTACTTAAGTTGTACATTTAAATATATTGCTATTTTTAGAATTATTTTTATCCAATATTCCCAGTTATCTTTTTTAGTTATCCTGAGTAAACTTTACTCCAAACTTTTGAATGAAATTTCATCACCATATTTATTTAACATTTTGAAGTAAAGTTTACTCAGGATAACTAAAAAAGATAACTGGGAATATTGGATAAAAATAAATCTAAAAATAGCAATATATTTAAATGTATATTTAAACTGTTTCTTAATTAAAAACACTACCTGACATTTTCATTCAGTACTTTAATTTGAATTAAACTTCTCAATAAACAAATTTAAAAAGTCCTTTCAGAGAGAATGATGGGGTCATCTACTGTATGTTGGCATCTTCCTCTTCTGTATTTGCATTTGGAATCTGTTGGTCAACTCTCAAGATGAGATCCAAAGAGCTGTCACTGTCAATTAAGCAGCCATCGTTAGGCTGAAAAAACAAAATAAACCCATCAGAGAGATAGCAAAAACATTAGGCGTGGCCAAAACAGCTGTTTGGAACATTCTTACACAGAAAGAACACAGCAGTGAGTTCAGCAACGCCAAAAGACGCGGAAGACCATGGAAAACAACTGTGGTGGACGACCGAAGAATTCTTTCCCTGGTGAAGAAAACACCCTTCACAACAGTTGGCCAGATCAAGAACACTCTCCAGGAGGTAGGTGTATGTGTGGCAAAGTCAACAATCAAGAGAAGACTTCACCAGAGCGAATACAGGTTTCACCACAAGATGTACACCACAGTGCTGGAACAACATCCTATGGACAGATGAGACCAAGATCAACTTGTACCAGAGTGATGGGAAGAGAAGAGTATGGAGAAAGAAAGGAACTGCTCATGATCCTAAGCAGTGAAGCATGGTGGTGGTAGCGTCATGGCGTGGGCACGTAAAGCTGCCAATGGAACTGGTTCTCTTGTATTTATGGATGATGTGACTGCTGAAAAAAGCAGCAGGATGTAGAGGCCTGGCAAAGCATCACCAGGGATGAAACCCAGCGTCTGGTAATGTATATGCATTCCAGATTTCAGGATGTAATTGACTGCAAAGAATTTGCAACAAAGTATTAAAAGTAAGAGTTTGATTTATGACTATTATTCTGTCCAATTACTTTTGGTCCCTTAACAAGTGGGAGGCACATATGCAAACTGTTGTAATTCCTACAGCGTTTACCTGATTTGGATGTAAATACCCTTAAATTAAAGCTGACAGTCTGCAGTTGAACACATCATGTTCGTTTAATTTCAAATCCATTGTGTTGGTGTATAGAGCCAAAAATGTTAGAATTGTGTTGATGTCCCAATATTTATGGACCTAACTGTATATATATATATATATATATATATATATATATATATATATATATATATATATATATATATATATATATATATATATATATATATATATATATATATATATATATATATATATATATATATGTTACGAAATCAAAGTACTGAGAGGATCCAAAATGCAAGTGTGTGGTTTATTTGAAAAGTCAAACTAAACCGGGACAAGATGATCAAAATATAACAAAACAAGGAAAACTGGTAGGGAAGGCAGGCAAACAGAAGGACGAAACAGGGTCCAAAAAACAGCCACTCCTTACAGTCTTGAGCACGGACAGAATACGTAACAGACACATAAACGAACAACGAACTGACAAGGAAAACATAGAAACGTAGACCATATATAGACGAGATAATAAGACTCAGCTGGATGGTAATCAGAACAGCTGAGTCGCGTCATGACATGTGACATAACAAATACACATGGGCGACCAAAACAAAACAAACTCACGTGACAAAACAAACACTCCGGATGACGCACAAACCTGCAACTGTGACAGTACCCCTCCTCCTAGGAGCACCTCCTGGTGCTCCCTGAAGAGCTAACCTGGCGATTGTAATCATCGATAAGAGAGTGATCCAATATGTCCCTAGCCGGAACCCAACTTCTCTCCTCTGGACCGTAACCTTCCCAGTCCACCAAATACTGGAATCCTCGCCCCCTCCGTCTCGAGTCCAGGATGCGTTTAACCGAATAGGTAGTCTCCCCATCTACGAGACGCGGCGGGGGGGGGACCGGCATGGGCGGATTAATGGCCGCATGAAAAACGGGCTTTAATTTGGAAACATGAAACACGGGATGTATTCTCCTGTACGTTGGAGGAAGTTTGAGGCGGACTGCCACCGGACTAATGATTTTGATGACAGTGAATGGGCCAATAAATTTAGGTGCAAGTTTATTACATACGGAGCGCAAAGGAATATTCTTGGTTGAAAGCCACACTTTTTGACCGACGACGTAAACGGGAGGCTTAGACCGGTGGCGATCGGCTTTCGCCTTGGTGCGCGCACCCACTTGGAGGAGGGTCTGTCTGGCCCTGTTCCAAGTGCGTCGGCACCTCTGGACAAAGGCGTGAGCAGAGGGAACCGCGCTTTCAGATTCCAGACTGGGAAAAACTGGTGGCTGGTAACCTAAACTACACTGAAACGGAGAAAGGCCCGTGGCAGACACTGGTAATGAATTGTGTGCGTACTCCACCCATGGGAGCTGCTGACTCCAAGAGGCGGGATTCTGAGAAACCAAACAACGTAACACACGTTCGAGATCTTGGTTGGCCCTCTCTGTTTGTCCGTTACTCTGAGGATGAAAACCAGAAGAAAGACTTACAGTCGCCCCCAATAAATGACAGAATTCTCTCCAAAATTTAGAGACAAACTGAGGCCCCCTGTCAGAAACCACGTCTGTCGGGAGGCCATGAATGCGAAAGACGTGATTGATGACAGCAACCGCTGTCTCTCTGGCTGAAGGTAATTTGGGCAGAGGGATAAAATGAGTAGCCTTCGAAAACCGGTCCACAACGGTCAAAACAGCCGTATTGCCACCAGATGGCGGGAGACCTGTGACAAAATCTAGCGAAATGTGCGACCAGGGTCTCGAAGGCACTGACAGAGGCTGGAGGAGCCCAGCGGGGGGACGATTGGAAGTCTTAGAAACTGCACAAACAGAACAGGCCAAAACAAACCCCCGTATGTCCCGTGCCATAGCTGGCCACCAAAATCGCTGTTTAACCAAAAATAAGGTACGACTCACCCCCGGATGACAAGCCACTTTGGAAGAGTGTCCCCATCGAATGACGTCAGACCGAATCTCCTCCGGCACAAATAAACGGCTGGGTGGGCATCCGGGCGGGGGCGTTACCCCTTCCAAGGCAGTGTGAACCTTGCTCTCGATCTCCCATGTCACAGCAGAAATACAAATCCTCTGAGGAACAATGGGCTCAAGAGACGTATTGCGCTCGGAAACATCGAAAAGGCGGGATAACGCATCGGGTTTGATGTTTTTGGAACCCGGTCGGTAAGAGATGGTAAAGTCGAAACGTCCGAAAAATAATGCCCACCGAGCCTGCCTGGGGCTAAGTCGTTTGGCGGACTGGATGTATTCCAAGTTCTTATGATCGGTCCAGACGATAAAGGGAACCCCCGAACCCTCCAACCAATGACGCCACTCCTCCAAAGCGAGTTTGACAGCCAGCAATTCCCTATTACCAATGTCATAATTACGCTCTGCGGGAGATAATCGGTGTGAAAAAAAACGCGCAAGGATGAATTCTGTCGTCCGAAGCTGCGCGCTGGGACAGGATAGCGCCCACCCCCACCTCTGACGCGTCAACCTCCACCACAAACTGCCGGGATGGATCAGGAGTCACCAGAATGGGGGCTGAAACAAAGCTGCCCTTTAGTTTTGTGAATGCTGCTTGAGCAGCACTCGACCACCTGAAGGGAGTCTTGGAGGAGGTTAAGGACGTCAGAGGAGCGGCGAGTTGGCTGAAATTGCGAATAAAACGCCGGTAAAAATTAGCGAAGCCCAGAAATCTCTGCAGGGCCTTACGAGACTCCGGAATTGGCCAATTTACCACAGCCTTAATCTTCTCTGAATCCATGCGCACCCCCTCGACCGACACAATGTGTCCTAGAAAGGGAACAGACTGTGCATGGAACACGCATTTCTCCGCCTTGACAAAAAGCCCATTCTCTAGCAGCCGCTGAAGCACTCGCCTGACGTGTTGCACATGTTCCTGGAGAGAACGGGAAAAAATCAGAATGTCATCCAGGTAAACATAAATGAACTGATCTATCATGTCTCGCAACACATCATTAACGAGTGCTTGGAAAACTGCGGGGGCGTTGGAAAGCCCAAAGGGAAGAACACAATATTCAAAATGCCCCCTTGGGGGTATTAAACGCCGTTTTCCACTCGTCCCCCCCCCCTTATGCGGACCAAATGATAAGCGTTGCGGAGGTCTAATTTCGTGAAACAGGATGCCCCTTGCAGACGCTCGAACGCTGAAGACATCAACGGCAAGGGATACGTATTCTTCACCGTGATGTTGTTCAGCCCCCGATAATCTATGCAAGGTCTAAGAGAGCCATCCTTCTTTTTCACGAAAAAAAAACCCCGCCCCCGCCGGTGAAGAAGAGGGGCGGATGATCTTGGCCGCTAGAGAATCAGAAATATATTTCTCCATGGCCTCCCTCTCAGGAATGGAAAGAGAGTATAACTTGCCTTTAGGCGGAGACGTACCTGGCAGTAAGTCTATCGCACAGTCATAGGGACGATGAGGAGGAAGAGAAGCAGCCCGAGACTTACTGAACACTCTCTTCAGGTCGAGGTACTCACTGGGCACGTTTGACAGGTCCATGCGCTCCTCCTGAAACACAGAACCAGACACAGCAGAACGAGCAGACACCAGACAAGACTCATGACATTTCTCACTCCACGAAAATATTGTGCTGAGACCCCAATTTATATGAGGTTTATGAAGGACCAGCCAAGGATGACCTAAAACCACTGGTGTATTAGAACAGTCCGTTAAAAAAAATGATATATGTTCGACGTGATTTCCGGACGTAATAAGTTTTATGGGTTTAGTGGAGTGAGTGATGGTAGGAAGGGAAAGGCCGCTAAGGGCGCGTACTGCAATGGGTTGAGAAAGAGCGATAACCGGAAGTTTAAAACTGAAAGCGAAACTAGAGTCGATGAAGTTCCCCTCTGCCCCGGAATCAATAAGGGCGTGGGTGTTTTGGGTACCGGAACCCCATGTCAAAGTAACGGACAGTAAGGTAGCCGCCACAGAGGGTTTCTCTAGCTTGATTTCACCCATCAGTAACCTCTCACCTACTGATGGGGCTTTGTCTTTTACCGGGCAAAAAACCTTGCGATGGCCCGCGCCACCGCAGTAAAGGCAGAGTCCCTTGTTTCCCCGTCTGCGCCTTTCTTGCACGGACAGACGTGATCTGCCCACCTGCACTGGTTCCGGGTCAACGCCATCCACTTCCGCCGCCATAGCCAAAGCCGGAAAGTCAGAAACTGGGTCTGAATAACTTCTCCGATGCGTGCGGTTCCCTCTGCGAAGTAGTCGGGCGTCCACCCGAATCGCCAGATCGACCAGCTCGTCCAGAGTTCTCGGAAGGTCCAATGTATAGATCTCGTCCTGGATACGATCCGACAACCCATGAAGAAACATGTCCCACTGCGCCTCCGTATTCCAGCCACATTCAGCCGCCAATGTCCGGAACTCGATTGAGTAGTCCGCCACGCTCCGATTCCCCTGACGGAGCTCTGCAAGGACTCGAGCGGCCTCTCTCCCTGAAGCGGCCCGATCAAAAACTTTTTTGAGTTCCTTGGAAAATAATTCAAAAGAGAAACAGCAAGGCAGCTTTTGTTCCCAAGCTGTAGTCCCCCACAGACCCGCCTTTCCAGAAAGGAGCGTGATAACAAAGGCGACCTTGGACTGCTCTGTGGGGAACAATGATGGTTGCAGTGTTATGTAGAGGGAACACTTCGATAGGAAGGACCGACACAAATGGGGTTCACCTGCGTAATCGGTCGGTGGAGGAAGGCGAGGCTCAACCGAGCGGTTAGCAAACACCGGTGTCGGCAATGCTGCTGGAGCTGGTACGGCCTCTCCTTGCACCGCTCCAGTAGCCAGCTGTTGAACCTGGGTGGTGAGCGAGGAAACCTGGCCGACAAGAGTCTGAATGACCCGGGCGGTGGTAGCCAGTGCCCCATCCTGCTGCTCGATCCTGGCGTTGCTGAGGGTGACAAATTCAGCGATCTGCTGTGATACACTCGCTGGATCCATTAAAAAAGGTCAGTTCGTTCTGTTACGAAATCAAAGTACTGAGAGGATCCAAAATGCAAGTGTGTGGTTTATTTGAAAAGTCAAACTAAACCGGGACAAGATGATCAAAATATAACAAAACAAGGAAAACTGGTAGGGAAGGCAGGCAAACAGAAGGACGAAACAGGGTCCAAAAAACAGCCACTCCTTACAGTCTTGAGCACGGACAGAATACGTAACAGACACATAAACGAACAACGAACTGACAAGGAAAACATAGAAACGTAGACCATATATAGACGAGATAATAAGACTCAGCTGGATGGTAATCAGAACAGCTGAGTCGCGTCATGACATGTGACATAACAAATACACATGGGCGACCAAAACAAAACAAACTCACGTGACAAAACAAACACTCCGGATGACGCACAAACCTGCAACCGTGACATATATATATATATATATATATATATATATATATATATATATATATATATATATATATATATATATATATATATATATGCATTTTTTTTTTAAATTTGTCCAACCAATGCACTGTTAACAAATTCCTGCAGAATCTACAGTAACCAAACTGCTACAGTAACTACAGTAATCAAATACAGCAAAAATACTGTATTTACATTTACAGCACTAGTTATCTTTCTGTATTTACAGAATTGTATGTATATCTTTACTGTAAAATATACATTAATTTTCACAATGCAAATTTAAAATACAGTAACATACCGCAAAACTGTCCTACAGAAAAATACAGTTCATATTACAATTAAATACTGTGTAATTTCCAAAAGTAGTTAACAGTGCGTGCAAGAAATATGTTGCCATCACTTTTTAATGTTTTTTGCTTTGAGACAAAAATAAAAATTCCTGTTTGACTCCAATAAAAAAATTAAGAGTTTAATTTCTATTGTCTAGGCATTGAGATGTATGTGGATTAATATTCAGTCAAGTAAATAAATTACTTTTTGAGTAATCAAGTTACATTTCAGATGAAGTAATTAGAAAAGTAATTTAAATACAACTGCACTCTTGAAATATATTACTTTTTTGAAGTACCTTAACCAACAATGTATGCTAGAAGAACAGTGTTTTATAACACTAATATTTTTTGAAACTTACAACTAAAATTAGTTACTGGTTACTAATTTTAACTAGTTAAAATTAGGCTTTCGGTCCAATTTCTCTTAAATGTGGAGACACTGTATGGCAAAGCTTTATGTCAAGGCTGATTATGCAGCTCTTCAGTGGATTGTTCTTCCATTGAATATTTGTATAAAACTGAATTGAATAAAACTGAACTTCAACAGTGACATTTCTACTAAACTGAATCAGTTTTTTTATTTAAATAACACCACAAAGATGCCAATGTCTAGAAATTAGTTTTAAAACAACCACCTTCTCTTGGTGTGGCGGAAAAAGTAATCACGAATCACTTTGACCTTCATCGGGACAACTTGCTATCACTGCATTTCCAGATTTGACATTACTGTATGTCAACTCTTGTTACTGGTGACTGATTTGACATTGTGATTTGAGATTTGCTTTTTACAGTAAGTGAGGTGAGGAATGCTGCTATTTGGCATATTATGAATTAAACTAAACTGAATTGACATTGAACTGACCGAGGATGATTTAAACCAGTAGAACTGCTAATAGCTGAATTGATGTCGCTTCAAATTGTGATGGAAAAATGACACTGAACAGTTTTGAACTAAACCAACACTAGATTCTTTTATTTTTGATGCTGTTTTTAAAAGCAAGGTGTACATTTTCAAAACTATAGTTCACCCAAAAATTTAACCCCTCGTTGCTCTCGAATTGTTCCAAAATGTATGAGTTTATTTATTCTGATAAACGAAAGAGAATTAAATTTAAAGAATGTTGTTAACTGGTAGTGGCTGCACGGTGGCTCAGTGGTTAGCACTGTCACCTCACAGCAAGAAGGTCGCTGGTTTGAGTGCCGGCTGAGTCAGTTGGCATTTCTGTGCGGAGTTTGCATGTTCTTCCCATGTTGGCGTGGGTTTCCTCCGGGTGCTCCGGTTTCCCCCACAATCCTAAGACATGCGCAATAGTGAGATTGAATAAACTAAATTGGCCGTAGGGTATGAGTGTGTGAATAAATATGAAAATGTATGGGTGTTTCCCAGTACTGGGTTGCAGCTGGAAGGGCATCTGCTTTGTAAAACATATGCTGGAATAGCTGGCGGTTCATTTCGCAGAGGCGACCCCTGATAAATAAGAGACTAACCCGAAGGAAAATGAATGAACGAATGACTGACTTCCATAGTAAGGAAAAAAAACACAATGGAAGTCAATGGCTGCTGGTTTCCAACATTCTTCTTTTTGTGTTCAACAAAAGAATGAAACTCAAACAGGTTAGGAACAAGTGGAGGATGAGTAAATGATTACTGATTGTCTTTCTTTTTTTGGGTTGACTATATCCAATTGTAACAGTTAAACTTCAGATCTAATGCATTCATTGCAGTTATATTTAGTTTCAGTTCACACAATAAATTTCAAAACACAAGATCTTTGAAATACCAATATTTGTTTGAACATTAGAAAGCAGTTTATCTTGTATCCGGTATCTTGTGTGTGGTTGATCTAACTTAATATTGCTGTGCAGTACTGTGTAGCAAAGATTGAATGTGAAAGTTTTCTTTAAAGTTGTGAGTGCACAACGCAGTTTGGACAGCCTGTGTAACGAGTGATTTATGTTTTGAGTAATTATGAAATATTACATCAAGGATCTAAATCAGGGGTGCTCAACCCTATTCCTGGCGATCGACCTACCTGCAGTTTTCAGTTGCAGCCCTTATCAAACACACCTGCCTGTAATTATCAAGTGCTCCTCACGTTCTAAATAATTGGTTCAGGTGTGTTTGATCAGGGTTGGAGCTGAAATTACCTGGAAGGTCGATCGCCAGGAACAGGGTTGAGCACCCCTGATCTAAATTGACATAGATTTTTTTTTTGTTGCAAGAACAATATAAATTAAATAGTCAATTTCAAATATAATAAAATATTCTGTCATTTACTCACCCTGGCAACGCAGTGGCGCAGTAGGTAGTGCTGTTGCCTCACAGCAAGAACGTCGCTGGGTCGCAGGTTCGAACCTCGGCTGGGCTGGGTCAGTTGGCGTTTCTGTGTGGAGTTTGCATGTTCTCCCTGCGTTCGCGTGGGTTTCCTCCGGGTGCTCCGGTTTCCCCCACAGTCCAAAGACATGCAGTACAGGTGAATTGGTTAAGCTAAATTGTCCATAGTGTATGAGTGTGAATGTGTGTGTGGAAGTTCCCAGAGATGGGTTGCGGTTGGAAGGGCATCCGCTGCGTAAAATCGTGCTGGATAAGTTGGTGGTTCATTCCGCTGTGGCGACCCCGCAAGGGACAAAGCCGACAAGAAAATGAATGAATGAATGAATTTACTCACCCTCAGAAGAATAAGTGGTGTGTCATTGTATCATCGTAGCATCAAAAATTGCCTACAAAAAACCATAAAAGATGCATGTCTTCTGAATTATTTTGATTGCTTAATTTGATCAACACACTGTAAAACCCAACAGCCAACTTTATCAAATGAAATGAGTGTAGTTAACTCAAAATTGACTGAAAGTTAATTCTACTCATTTGAAGAGTTTTAAACTCAGTGTTGAAGGTAATGAGTTAATTAAGTACCTCATTACTTCAACTTTAATGGAGTAAGTACAGAGTACTCATCTAGATTAGTTTTTTTTAACTCAAATGGTTTGTAGCAATCGGTTTCTTCAAATGGTTTGAGTTGCCTTAACTTTTTGGGTTTTACAGTACTCAGTTGGTTTGAGTCCTCTTCATTTATTGGGTTTTACTGTGCTCAAATTGCTTCGTTTACTCAAATAGATTAAGTTCACAGTACTCTTTAGGATTATTGAACTTAAGGATTTTTGGATTTTTTGAGGATTTTTGAACTTAAATGGTTTGTTGCTTATATGATTCCCCTATTTAGAATTTGCAAAAAATACTTTTCTGAAATTATATTATTAAGGTGATATTAATGTCTGAATATCCGAATATAAAACCAACTTTACCTCTATCTTAAATCACTGAAAATCGCATTTTACCAACTTACCAGTCAATGTAACAAACAGCTAAAAAAGCAACATATAGCTTTTTTGAAACAAAAAAATTAGGCCTACATATCACAACTTTAAAATGTAGCAAAACATAGGCTACTTGAGTAAAAAAAAATTACCTAAAAGTACAAATTCACACAAAAACAATAACAGTAACGCGCATAAATAACATTAATTCAATACTTTCCACATCTGCCCAGAAGTAGCCATGATAGTCGTCCACCTGAAAACACACACACACACACTGTCACGGTTGCAGGTTTGTACGTCATCCGGAGTGTTTGTTTTGTCACGTGAGTTTGTTTTGTTTTGGTCGCCCATGTGTATTTGTTATGTCACATGTCATGACGCGACTCAGCTGTTCTGATTACCATCCAGCTGAGTCTTATTATCTCGTCTATATATGGTCTACGTTTCTATGTTTTCCTTGTCAGTTCGTTGTTCGTTTATGTGTCTGTTATGTATTCTGTCCGTGCTCAAGACTGTAAGGAGTGGCTGTTTTTTGGACCCTGTTTCGTCCTTCTGTTTGCCTGCCTTCCCTACCGGTTTTTCCTTGTTTTGGTTATATTTTGATCATCTTGTCCCGGTTTAGTTTGACTTTTCAAATAAACCACACACTTGCATTTTGGATCCTCTCAGTACTTTGATATCGTAACAGAACGAACTGACCTTTTTAATGGATCCAGCGAGTGTATCACAGCAGATCGCTGAATTTGTCACCCTCAGCAACGCCAGGATCGAGCAGCAGGATGGGGCACTGGCTACCACCGCCCGGGTCATTCAGACTCTTGTCGGCCAGGTGTCCTCGCTCACCACCCAGGTTCAACAGCTGGCTACTGGAGCGGTGCAAGGAGAGGCCGTACCAGCTCCAGCAGCATTGCCGACACCGGTGTTTGCTAACCGCTCGGTTGAGCCTCGCCTTCCTCCACCGACCGATTACGCAGGTGAACCCCATTTGTGTCGGTCCTTCCTATCGAAGTGTTCCCTCTACATAACACTGCAACCATCATTGTTCCCCACAGAGTAGTCCAAGGTCGCCTTTGTTATCACGCTCCTTTCTGGAAAGGCGGGTCTGTGGGGGACTACAGCTTGGGAACAAAAGCTGCCTTGCTGTTTCTCTTTTGAATTATTTTCCAAGGAACTCAAAAAAGTTTTTGATCGGGCCGCTTCAGGGAGAGAGGCCGCTCGAGTCCTTGCAGAGCTCCGTCAGGGGAATCGGAGCGTGGCGGACTACTCAATCGAGTTCCGGACATTGGCGGCTGAATGTGGCTGGAATGCGGAGGCGCAGTGGGACATGTTTCTTCATGGGTTGTCGGATCGTATCCAGGACGAGATCTATACATTGGACCTTCCGAGAACTCTGGACGAGCTGGTCGATCTGGCGATTCGGGTGGACGCCCGACTACTTCGCAGAGGGAACCGCACACATCGGAGAAGTTATTCAGACCCAGTTTCTGACTTTCCGGCTTTGGCTATGGCGGCGGAAGTGGATGGCGTTGACCCGGAACCAGTGCAGGTGGGCAGATCACGTCTGTCCGTGCAAGAAAGGCGCCGACGGGGAAACAAGGGACTCTGCCTTTACTGCGGTGGCGCGGGCCATCGCAAGGTTTTTTGCCCGGTAAAAGACAAAGCCCCATCAGTAGGTGAGAGGTTACTGATGGGTGAAATCAAGCTAGAGAAACCCTCTGTGGCGGCTACCTTACTGTCCGTTACTTTGACATGGGGTTCCGGTACCCAAAACACCCACGCCCTTATTGATTCCGGGGCAGAGGGGAACTTCATCGACTCTAGTTTCGCTTTCAGTTTTAAACTTCCGGTTATCGCTCTTTCTCAACCCATTGCAGTACGCGCCCTTAGCGGCCTTTCCCTTCCTACCATCACTCACTCCACTAAACCCATAAAACTTATTACGTCCGGAAATCACGTCGAACATATATCATTTTTTTTAACGGACTGTTCTAATACACCAGTGGTTTTAGGTCATCCTTGGCTGGTCCTTCATAAACCTCATATAAATTGGGGTCTCAGCACAATATTTTCGTGGAGTGAGAAATGTCATGAGTCTTGTCTTGTGTCTGCTTGTTCTGCTGTGTCTTGTTCTGTGTTTCAGGAGGAGCGTATGGACCTGTCAAACGTGCCCAGTGAGTACCTCGACCTGAAGAGAGTGTTCAGTAAGTCTCGGGCTGCTTCTCTTCCTCCTCATCGTCCCTATGACTGTGCTATAGACTTACTGCCAGGTACGTCTCCGCCTAAAGGCAAGTTATACTCTCTTTCCATTCCTGAGAGGGAGGCCATGGAGAAATATATTTCTGATTCTCTAGCGGCCAAGATCATCCGCCCCTCTTCTTCACCGGCGGGGGCGGGGTTTTTTTTCGTGAAAAAGAAGGATGGCTCTCTTAGACCTTGCATAGATTATCGGGGGCTGAACAACATCACGGTGAAGAATACGTATCCCTTGCCGTTGATGTCTTCAGCGTTCGAGCGTCTGCAAGGGGCATCCTGTTTCACGAAATTAGACCTCCGCAACGCTTATCATTTGGTCCGCATAAGGGGGGGGGACGAGTGGAAAACGGCGTTTAATACCCCCAGGGGGCATTTTGAATATTGTGTTCTTCCCTTTGGGCTTTCCAACGCCCCCGCAGTTTTCCAAGCACTCGTTCATTTATGTTTACCTGGATGACATTCTGATTTTTTCCCGTTCTCTCCAGGAACATGTGCAACACGTCAGGCGAGTGCTTCAGCGGCTGCTAGAGAATGGGCTTTTTGTCAAGGCGGAGAAATGCGTGTTCCATGCACAGTCTGTTCCCTTTCTAGGACACATTGTGTCGGTCGAGGGGGTGCGCATGGATTCAGAGAAGATTAAGGCTGTGGTAAATTGGCCAATTCCGGAGTCTCGTAAGGCCCTGCAGAGATTTCTGGGCTTCGCTAATTTTTACCGGCGTTTTATTCGCAATTTCAGCCAACTCGCCGCTCCTCTGACGTCCTTAACCTCCTCCAAGACTCCCTTCAGGTGGTCGAGTGCTGCTCAAGCAGCATTCACAAAACTAAAGGGCAGCTTTGTTTCAGCCCCCATTCTGGTGACTCCTGATCCATCCCGGCAGTTTGTGGTGGAGGTTGACGCGTCAGAGGTGGGGGTGGGCGCTATCCTGTCCCAGCGCGCAGCTTCGGACGACAGAATTCATCCTTGCGCGTTTTTTTTCACACCGATTATCTCCCGCAGAGCGTAATTATGACATTGGTAATAGGGAATTGCTGGCTGTCAAACTCGCTTTGGAGGAGTGGCGTCATTGGTTGGAGGGTTCGGGGGTTCCCTTTATCGTCTGGACCGATCATAAGAACTTGGAATACATCCAGTCCGCCAAACGACTTAGCCCCAGGCAGGCTCGGTGGGCATTATTTTTCGGACGTTTCGACTTTACCATCTCTTACCGACCGGGTTCCAAAAACATCAAACCCGATGCGTTATCCCGCCTTTTCGATGTTTCCGAGCGCAATACGTCTCTTGAGCCCATTGTTCCTCAGAGGATTTGTATTTCTGCTGTGACATGGGAGATCGAGAGCAAGGTTCGCACTGCCTTGGAAGGGGTAACGCCCCCGCCCGGATGCCCACCCAGCCGTTTATTTGTGCCGGAGGAGATTCGCTCTGACGTCATTCGATGGGGACACTCTTCCAAAGTGGCTTGTCATCCGGGGGTGAGTCGTACCTTATTTTTGGTTAAACAGCGATTTTGGTGGCCAGCTATGGCACGGGACATACGGGGGTTTGTTTTGGCCTGTTCTGTTTGTGCAGTTTCTAAGACTTCCAATCGTCCCCCCGCTGGGCTCCTCCAGCCTCTGTCAGTGCCTTCGAGACCCTGGTCGCACATTTCGCTAGATTTTGTCACAGGTCTCCCGCCATCTGGTGGCAATACGGCTGTTTTGACCGTTGTGGACCGGTTTTCGAAGGCTACTCATTTTATCCCTCTGCCCAAATTACCTTCAGCCAGAGAGACACCGGTTGCTGTCATCAATCACGTCTTTCGCATTCATGGCCTCCCGACAGACGTGGTTTCTGACAGGGGGCCTCAGTTTGTCTCTAAATTTTGGAGAGAATTCTGTCATTTATTGGGGGCGACTGTAAGTCTTTCTTCTGGTTTTCATCCTCAGAGTAACGGACAAACAGAGAGGGCCAACCAAGATCTCGAACGTGTGTTACGTTGTTTGGTTTCTCAGAATCCCGCCTCTTGGAGTCAGCAGCTCCCATGGGTGGAGTACGCACACAATTCATTACCAGTGTCTGCCACGGGCCTTTCTCCGTTTCAGTGTAGTTTAGGTTACCAGCCACCAGTTTTTCCCAGTCTGGAATCTGAAAGCGCGGTTCCCTCTGCTCACGCCTTTGTCCAGAGGTGCCGACGCACTTGGAACAGGGCCAGACAGACCCTCCTCCAAGTGGGTGCGCGCACCAAGGCGAAAGCCGATCGCCACCGGTCTAAGCCTCCCGTTTACGTCGTCGGTCAAAAAGTGTGGCTTTCAACCAAGAATATTCCTTTGCGCTCCGTATGTAATAAACTTGCACCTAAATTTATTGGCCCATTCACTGTCATCAAAATCATTAGTCCGGTGGCAGTCCGCCTCAAACTTCCTCCAACGTACAGGAGAATACATCCCGTGTTTCATGTTTCCAAATTAAAGCCCGTTTTTCATGCGGCCATTAATCCGCCCATGCCGGTCCCCCCCCCCGCCGCGTCTCGTAGATGGGGAGACTACCTATTCGGTTAAACGCATCCTGGACTCGAGACGGAGGGGGCGAGGATTCCAGTATTTGGTGGACTGGGAAGGTTACGGTCCAGAGGAGAGAAGTTGGGTTCCGGCTAGGGACATATTGGATCACTCTCTTATCGATGATTACAATCGCCAGGTTAGCTCTTCAGGGAGCACCAGGAGGTGCTCCTAGGAGGAGGGGTACTGTCACGGTTGCAGGTTTGTACGTCATCCGGAGTGTTTGTTTTGTCACGTGAGTTTGTTTTGTTTTGGTCGCCCATGTGTATTTGTTATGTCACATGTCATGACGCGACTCAGCTGTTCTGATTACCATCCAGCTGAGTCTTATTATCTCGTCTATATATGGTCTACGTTTCTATGTTTTCCTTGTCAGTTCGTTGTTCGTTTATGTGTCTGTTATGTATTCTGTCCGTGCTCAAGACTGTAAGGAGTGGCTGTTTTTTGGACCCTGTTTCGTCCTTCTGTTTGCCTGCCTTCCCTACCGGTTTTTCCTTGTTTTGGTTATATTTTGATCATCTTGTCCCGGTTTAGTTTGACTTTTCAAATAAACCACACACTTGCATTTTGGATCCTCTCAGTACTTTGATATCGTAACACACACACACACACACACACACACACACACACACACACACACACACACACACACACACACACTTGTATTTAGTTACATGTACTCAAATGACTTTTCTGCTGAAAAAGTAAAGGGATTACTTTTCACTTTTATGTCATTTAATTAGTTACTTATAATACACTTGCAGAAAAGAAGATTAGATTGCTTAATTTGATAAACGAAATCAATAAAAATCGCATTTTATTATTTAAAAACCATTTATCATTCAAAATTGTCACGCGAATTTTGTTTGTTTACGTTTGTTTTAACGCGTCATAGTAACCGAACACACGGCTATATTTTGAAAATGTAGTACAATACATATCTCAACAATATTACTCACTCTAGCAAACAGCGGGACTAGTTTAGAAATATAAATTATGACCAGTGATTAGGACGTATGACAGAAAGGGACCCTGCAGAACTTTATAAATGAATATCGATTACACATCATCACAAGCACTTGCCAGGTTTTGAATGCACCAGCAGGTGGCGCTGTGCTGAATTCAGCGCTTTTTCACTGTGAGGCGCGTTTGTCTTTGTTCGGTTTCTTTTCCTTTTGATTCCGGACATTGTGCTGCGGCTCTGAAACACACTAAACTCTCAACACTCGTTTCTGTTTATTTCCCCATATCATTATTTCATCTGTTCAGCAGCTCTGAAGATCACTAAACAATGGCTTTCCAGTATCCCAGCGTCTATCGGGACGAATCTGTGGTGAGTGACAGAATAATGGAGAGAAAGAGGACATGAATGAAGAGATGGAGGGATGAATGACTGGAAGAGGCTGAATAGAGAGAGAAAACGGCATACATAATACACATTCTTATCTATCTGTCTGTCTGTTTATCGATCTGTCCATCATTTATTATTGTTTGTCTACATTATATACTTCGGTCTGTCACTATAAAACTATGACTGTCCTTCATTTATGAATTTTTATTTATTTATTCATTCATTAATAATGGATTTTGAACTCTTATTTTGCCTATCTGTCCATTCAATACTCCTATATCATCTATCTATCTGTTTACTATTGTCTGTTTATCGATCTGTCCATCATTTATTATATTTTTTGTCTATATACTTCTGTCTGTCACTATATATATCTGTCTATCTATCCCTCTTTAATACATTTTAAATAATTTATTTATTCATTCATTAATAATGGAATTTCAACTCTTATTTTATCTATTTGTCTATTCAATACTCATATATATCTGTCTGTCCATCCATCCATCTGTCTGTCTATCTGTTTGTATCTAGCAGATTCTGTCTGACAGAAGAAAAAAAAAAACATTATTCTGACCTGAGCTAATATACTGAATTAACCAACTTGCATCTTTTTTTTCATCCATTTTGACATTAAAATCGTCTGTTGCTTGCTGGTGTTTCATCACTGACATTGCTGAAATTATCAATAAAAACAATAAAATTTCATTGTTTCATTAGTCATCATGTCCCCCTGTCCCCTGTGGAAGTATATAAAAACACACACACGCACAATTACTGTGCTTTTCTGTTAAGTTTGATTCTCAATCAGCCTTATCTTGCACATATTTCTCAATTATTATTTTTTCTTAAGTGATTGTCTTGATAAGTGATATGTTCTTTAGTTAAAAAACAATATTCTGCAAAATATACACTCACCGGCCACTTTATTAGGTACACCTTACTAGTATCGAGTTGGACCCCCTTTTGCCTTCAGAACTGCCTTAATCCTTCGTGGCGTAGATTCAACAAGATACTAAACATATTCCTCAGAGATTTTGCTCCATATTGACATGATAGCATCACGCAGTTGAAGATTTGTCGGCTGCACGTTCATGAAGCGAATCTCGTTCCACCCCATCCCAAAGGTGCTCTATTGGATTGAGCTCTGGTGACTGTGGAGGCCATTTGAGTGCAGTGAAATCATTGTCATGTTCAAGAAACCAGTCTGAGATGATTCACGCTTTATGACATGGTGCGTTATCCTGCTGGAAGTAGCCATCAGATGATGGGTACACTGTGGTCAAAAAGGGATGGACATGGTCAGCAACAATACTCAGGTAGGCTGTGGTGTTGACACGATGCTCCTTTGGCTCAATTCTGACTCTACCATCCGAATGTTGCAGCAGAAATCAAGACTCATCAAACCAGGCAACGTTTTTCCAATCTTCTGTTTCGTGTTCACAGACGCTCGTCTGCAGACCTCGGTTGTAACGAGTGGTTATTTGAGTTACTGTTGTCTTTCTATCAGCTTGAACCAGTCTGGCCATTCTCCTCTGACCTCTGGCATCAACAAGGCATTTGGGCCAACAGAACTGGCGCTCACTGGATATTTTCTCTTTTTCTCTATAAACCCTAGAGATGGTTGTGCGTGAAAATCCAAGTATATCAGCAGTTTCTGAAATACTCTGAGCAGTTTGTCTGGCACCAACAATCATGCCACATTCAAAGTCACTTAAATCCCCTTTCTTCCCCATTCTGATGCTCTGTTTGAACTGCAGCAGATCGTCTTGACCACGTCTACATGCCTAAACGCATTGAGTTGCTGCCATGTGATTGGCTGATTAGAAATTTGCATTAACGAGCAGTTGGACAGGTGTACCTAATAAAGTGGCCAGTAAGTGTATATATTGTGCATTTATATTCTCTGAATCGATGCACTGTGCACAGTATTTAAGGCAAGTGTTTTATAAGTAACTGTAATTAAATGACATAAGTGAAAAGTAATCCCTTTCTGCAGCAGAAAAGTCATTGGAGTACATGTAACTAAATACAACCAACACTGCTCGCTACTAATGTCTGTGTGTGTGTGTTTTTAGGTGGACGAATATCATGGCTGTAAAATCCCTGACCCGTATAGTTGGCTGGAGGATCCAGACAGTGAAAAAACACAGGTGACCTGAGCAAACACCTCTCCAATCTCCTCTCAAAAAACATGTGACTCTGTATAGTTTTGATATGACTCTTTATGAATGTGTCTATCAGGCGTTTGTGAATGCTCAGAATCAGCTGACCCTGCCTTTCCTGGAGCAGTGCGAGACCAGAGACCTCTTTAAAGAGCGCATGACTGAACTCTACGACTACCCCAAATACAGCTGCCCCTTCAAACGCGGAGACAGGTGAGATGTCAACATGCAAAAATAGGGTTGAAATTTGTGAGCGTTCATTTAGGGATGCATTATAACACTCACTATACCTACATCTGCATCTTAAATCCTTGAAAGTTTTGAATATTTAGATTTTTAAATAACATATGTACATTTATAAGCTATGGTTTGTATCGTATCATCTTTACAAAAAAACGAATTACGTCTGGTTTATACTTTTGCGTGGAGTGATCGGCATGACCCACGGCGCTTTCCATGCGTGTAGCCGTGCATTTACACTTCTGCTCGCTGTTTGTGTTGCTCTTCAATAACACTTCCGAAACGCCAGTTGGCAGCAGGTTTTTATGTTCCTCTGTGTCGAGTGTCTTCACAGGTGTTTTGTTTATTCAGAACTCTACCTTTAATGTACAGGTAGCTAAAACTCGCTTATTCAGAGGCGGGAGCCGGCAGACTTTAATCATAGGTAAACACAAAACAAAAGCTTCTATCTGGAGCTCCTTCACGGGACTCCACACTTGTAAAATTTGCTTCATCGGGCTCGCGGCTCTCAGCACCGCCCACACTCATCACTTCTACCAAACTGACCAATCACAGAGCTTGTGCTATGCATTGTTGCGACGTGTAGTTCAGAGATGGAAAGTAACAAAGTACAAATACTTCATTACTGTACTTAAGTAGATTTTTCTGGTATCAGTACTTTACTCCCCTATTTATTTTTTTGACAACTTTTTACTTTTACTTCTTACCTTTTTAAACAAATATCTGTACTTTCTACTGCTTACATTTTTTAAACTACGGTCGTAACTTTCGTTTTCACGTGTTTGGTGGCGCAATCTATATTATTTCTTGTCATTGCGCAATATGAACGCATTTTTGATGCAGTCTATTTTTCCCTCATTGCGCGCTTGATACCCTTCCAGCTGCAACCCAGTATTGGGAAACACCCATACACACTCACATTCACACACACTTATACACTACTACCAATTTAGTTACCTATTATTCACCTATTATAGCGCATGTCTTTGGACTGTGGTTGAAACGGGTACTTTTTACTTTTTTACTTAAGTACATTTTTGAGGCGGTACTTCTTTACATTTACTTGAGTACAAAAGTGTAGTCAGTACTTCTACTTTTACCAGAGTCGTTTTATACATGAGTATCTGTACTTCTACTTAAGTAAAGGATGGGTGTACTTTTGCCATCTCTGGTGTAGTTACATCTTTTGAGAGGTGCCACAGCCATAGCGAGGGGTCTGTGACCACGCGAAGGCTGCGCTGGACCATATTAAACCATTTAAAATTTCATTAATTTGTGGTTACAGTATGTAGAGCTCTGCATTATCCTATCATACATTATCCTACATTAGTTTTTTAATGTGTTTTTTAAAGGTAAATGAAGGTAGTGTGTTGCTAATTGCAGAGTTCTGAAGTTCTGAAAGGGATCAAGCCTCAGCCAGGTCAGAAAAAGTAACGCAAAATAACTCACAATTAATGTAACGCATTACTTGCCATAAAAAGACACTAAGTAATGCAACTAGTTACTTTTTTGGGGAGCAACTCAATATTGTAATGCATTACTTTCCAAAGTAACTTTCCCCAACACTGGGCAGGACTGTAAATTTGACATTGTTCTCTCCTCTGAGAGTCAATAATTCACATGAACACAATTCAAATTGGGTTTGTTTTGTCATAATTTAAGCTCCATGGTGAATTAGCTTTTTACAGCACTTCTAGTATAACATTAGCGTGATGTTTTCTTGTGGTTACATCCATGAATATGAGTACTGTGTAAATATATACACACTACAGTTTTGTGCCTCTTGCAACATAATCCACAAGTCGTAACACTGGAAATGCGTTTGAGCTGAAAATGAACAGCGTTCTTCCAAATACAGCGACAAAGAACTTTGCTTGAAAAGTTTGACTCTTATTTTTGTACAATTTTGTGAAGTTGTACTCTAACTAGCGCTGTTTGTTTCTCTTTCTCCTGTAGGTATTTCCACTTTTACAACACGGGTCTGCAGAACCAGAGTGTTATGTACGTGCAGAAGAATCTCGATGCAGAACCCACCGTGTTTCTGGACCCGAACACTTTCTCAGAGGACGGGACGGTTGCTTTACGAGGTGCTTGATGTGTGTGTGTGTGTGTTTAAAGTACAAATGAAATCAAAACTAACCATATTGATTTTGATAGCTTACATTGCTAGTTTTGGGGCGGAGTTCATCTATGCATGACATTAAGAAAAAAAATCCTTTTCTAAAATTGAAATCTGAAAATGCACTTCCTGTTTGTTTTCAGTTAAATTCTCAGATTAGGTCTGTCTGAGCAAAGAGCATAGAATCACCAAGAGGCGACACTCTAGTGCGATTTGGGAAACAGCCACTAGATGGTGCTGATGATTGTGATAGTAAGGGTTGTATTGTCGTCTTTCAGGTTGTATCTCAGCTTTAATGCGCTTTTTAAATAAATAAATTAAGAACAAAGCAGCTGCTGGCCATCGCGACAGCAATAAGATCCAATGGACAGCCGACCGCATTCACTCCAAAATGGCGGAATCCAGGGCTGTTGCTGGGCGCTGCTGTTGCAATGGAACTTTGTATTGAGTGTCGCCTCTTGGTCATTCTAAGCTCTTTGGTCTGAGGTATTGGGCGTGGCTAACATACTTAACCACGCCCCTCCATCTGTCAGTTTTGAAAACAAACAGAAATGGTGAGCAGGAAGAGTCTGTTAGGTTGTCATAACTCTCCCCAAACACTTTTCCTGATCTTTCTGAAGAAAATGCCTTGTTTACTACATCCAATCAGCTCGCAGTAGAAAAAACAAGCCACGCCCACTGTTTTCTCATTTAATATTCCATTTCTCTAGGAACTGCGTCACAATATGACAAAAATGGTCGAAGCCTTTCTGTGGATTTCTGCTAAAGTCTGCATCTCTTTCTCAGGTTATTCGTTCTCTGAGGACGGCGAGTGTCTGGCGTACGGCACCAGTGCCAGCGGCTCTGATTGGGTGGAGATCCGCTTTCTGCGTGTGGACGGTGCTGTCCTGCTGGATGATCGACTAGAGAGGGTCAAGTTTACCTGCATGTCCTGGACTCACGATGGAAAGGGCCTTTTCTACAACTCTTATCCTGAGCAGGAGGGCAAGAGCGATGGTAAACACGCACATTTACACCTATATTGGTTTAAGGCATCTGTCTTTCTTATTTATTTATTTTTAAGTTATTTATGTTTGGCTTTAATCTTTTTTTTCTATTTTAATTTGATTTATTTTTGCATTTAAACAAATACATTACATTTAATATTCATTCAAGATGATTATTTTGGTTACTCATTTATGTTTGTTGTTTTATGTCAAGTAAACATTTCTAATTTTCTTTTATGCTTTAAATCTTATATAAACATCGTGTCTTCAAAAAATCCAAGCAAAATTAATTCTGTCAGAACTTCATCAAAATACCTCGAACTTTAATTGTATTTTGTAATTAGATGGCAAATAGATGAAATTATATGATATGTATACAATTTCCACCTCACTAATTGACAAAATGCTTCAATTTTATTACTTGCAAACTAAATAAGCACGCACAGAAATTAAGCAACGTTTACATATCGGAGTCATTAATTACCAGACTCCCATGCAATTTGTCAGACGTTGGGTTTGTGGTGTGTCTTCTACAGTGGTGATATTTTTAACACTACTGGCAGTGCGTGGATGACTACTCCCCACCACACCACATACTGATCCAGTGCGATCAATTTTCACCAACAAGTAATCCAATCCACCTTTTGTCCAGTTTTATTCACAAAGAAAACATGAAGCACTGTAGCATTTCAGTTCTCATAAACCTTTGATCAAAGTCTTCTCTTCATTTGAAATAAATACATCATGATTACATCATCTCCAAGGAAAGTAAATAAAAGTAATTCCTCTATGAAATTTATTCATTCTTGCTCCTGTAGTATGATAAGCCATCTTATTTTTGTATGATATATTTGACCAAAATCAAAACTATTAAATATAATTTTACATATATATATATATATATACAGTTGAAGTTGGAATTATTAGCCCCCCTGTTTATTTTTTCCCCCAATTTCTGTTTAACAGAGAGAAGATTTTTTCAACACATTTCTAAAGATAATAGTTTTAATAACTCATCTCTAATAACTGATTTATTTTATCTTTGTCATGATGATAGTAAATAATATTTGACTAGATATTTTTCATTTTTCATAACTAGGTTAATTAGGTTAACTAGGCAGGTTAGGGTAATTAGGCAAGTTATTGTTTAAAGGTGCTGTATGTAAGTTTTTGACTCTTCTAAAGCATAAAAATACAATAATATGTGTGCAGATATTTAAGAAACATCCCAAGTGAACATACTTGTTTAACTGACAAACAATGCTGAAGTCAGATATTCTGCTTTGAAAATGTTTTTTTCCGTGCCGGAACGATGTCTTTGTTTAGGTAATTTTCACATGCACATGCCAGTTTAGCCAATTATAATTCAGCACTCCGGGTTGCCTTGTTGGAAAACAGCATATTTCATTCATTCATTCATTCAGAAAGACTCTGAAATCATGCGTCCATGAGCGAAATGCTACAGTGTAGTGGAAAGTATCAGATGTCAAAATGAGACAGATTCAGTTCCACATGACGTTAATTAGCAAATGACATAAATATTAGGAACGTGAGCAGGTTACATCGCGTGTCCTAACAACACGCTGTGACGAGATTGTTATGAGTGATGAGCCATTTGGCTGTTTGCACCACAAAACACGGCAGAAATTTAAATACAGCCTTTCAGAAGCACAGAATATGCACTCACTCACAAAACGGTAAGGTTTAGAATCTATTTAATACATGTTAACCCTCTTTAACATCATTAAAGGTGAAGTGAACTTTCTGCTTTCAGTATATGGTAATACACGTCATGTAAAATGCATTCAAACTCGCATTGTTAGCATTTAGCACTGAATAAAGCACACGAGGCTTACCTGAGGTGATCTGTCATAGGTTTCTGTTGTTCAGCTGTGAGAAATAGAAGCCGCTTCTAATAAATCAATTCGAGGTGTTGGTTAGAACCAAAACTCCTTTTAATATGGAGAATATTCCCTCAATCGCGTGTCGTTGCTTTTATTTAGAACACAGTTTAAAATCCCTCAAACTGGCAACCCGGCGTACCTTTATTATGATTCAGGACTGCAATACCTAGTTCAACCACTGGGTGTCAAACTTACATACTGCACCTTTAATGATGGTTTGTTCTGTAGACTATTGAAAAAGTATATAGCTTAAAGGGGCTAATCATTTTGACCTTAAAATGGATTTTAAAAAATTAAAAACTGCTTTTATTCTAGCCGAAATAAAACAAAAAAGACTTTCTTCAAAAGAAAAAATATTATTAGACATACTTTGAAAATTTTCTTGCTCTTTTAAACATACTGATGTCTATAAAGATTTTTAATCATTCTAGTTTTGGTGAACAGCAGAAACAGATTTTTCTCTGTCCCTCAGGCACTGAGACGTCCACTAACCTGCACCAGAAGCTGTATTATCATGTACTGGGAACCCCTCAGTCTCAGGACGTCCTGTGTGCTGAATTTCCAGATGAGCCCAAATGGATGAGCGGTGTTGAGGTAACAGACACGCATACAAATTGCACTTCATTTCTGATAAAGTTAAAGATAAGATAACATAACTTTAACTCACCATGGGGTGGCTCAGTGGTTAGCAGTCATCTCACAGCAAGAAGGTCACTGGTTCGAGTCTTGGCTGGGCCAGTTGGAATTTCTGTGTGGAGTTTTCATGCTCTCCTGTGTTTGTGTGGGTTTCTTCTGGGTGCTCCGGTTTCCCCCACAGTCCATGTGGAATAAGTGAATTAGGTAAACAAAATTGGCCATAGTGTATGAGTGTGTGTGTGAATGAGAGTGTGTATAGGTGTTTCCCACTGCTGGGTTGCAACTGGAAGGGCATCTGCTGCATATAAAATAAGCTAGAGTAATTGGTGGTTCATTCCGCTGTGGCGACCCCTGATAAATCAGGAACTAAACTGACGGATAGTGAGTGAGTGAGTGGGATTTATAACTATACTTCCAAAGGCTATTGCTTACATTAAGAATTGCAAGCATTTTTGCATTATGAATTTTCTAAAATGTTATGTTTAAATATGCGAAGGATGCATTATTTTATTAAATATATTCTAATTTGCATACATTTCTAAAACAAACAAAAAAACTGAATGTTGGATGAAGTCTTAATTTGGACTTTTCTTTCTGGCAAATTAGAGTGTAGTGTTTTTTTTTTATAATTCAGAAAACACTGAACAGCCAGAAAAAAGTATGTTTTTAAAAATGTTTAAATCATGTGGAAACAAATTTCTCTGTTTATACCTTAAAAATACATAAATTAAACCGTGTATTAAGGCTGCACGATATTGGAAAAAACTGACATTGCAATATTGTCATTCACTACGATGTATATATCGTAATTTAATACATAATTTTTAGTGGTGTAACGGATCACAAATCTGCAGTTCGGATCACACTACATTTTTTTAGTCACAGATCGGACCATTTTTTGGATCAGCAAAAAAGGGAGATGACAAATGTCATTTGCTTACCATTTATACAAATATATTACTGCAAAAAAACATTCCTTTTAACAAACAGAACTTAGAACCTCTAATTTCATTAAAATAAAAACCAAGAAAGAACCAGCTGAAAAAAGAAAAATATTCAATGTGAAATATGATCTTTGCTACTGTTGCTGATAATGCCAAATATAGAACATCTTGTACAACAGATCATATTTATCTGCAATTAATGATTCAACAATTCACACATAAAACTTCAAGTTTCATTATTGGTGTTTTATTTTTGAAAACCTATTCAGTGACATCATTTTGATGGTTGTTTGTCGGCATCTGTTGATTACTCAATGTAATTCCTTTCACCAGCAACAAATTTACCAGCGTCATGTTTTATTAAACGGTTATTTTAATCTTACCATAAACATCAGTCTTCATATCTGAACTATAAACCCAGTTTTCCCAGTACTTCTGTGTTATTTAATTGTTTGTAACAAACTGGATATCTCTCGATGCAGATTTGAATGCAGCGCTTTGAAGGATTAATAAACATATGCAAATCATTATCATTTATCGTTCATGTTGTGCGTGTTTGAACTGAGATCACGATCTTTTAATGTCTAATTATGCAGCTTTACACTGAATGCATTAATCCAGGCTAAACAAGCAGTGACAGAAAACACCTTGAATTAATAGACAAAGAAAGCATTTAAGTAGGGCACACCACAACTTTTTCCATCATCATTATATCTTACAGGGAAGCCAAAATGCTTTGATACATGTGATTTGAATGACGCGGGAGGCGGTCTCTCTACGATTGTTATAATGTTGGATTAACCTACAAGTTCAAAAAAGTTATTAATCCGCGGGTCACGTGCATTCCGAACCGTGGGTTGTGATCCGTACGGATCACGGATCATCAGTGATCCGTTACACCCCTAAAAATTTTAGATCAATTAGGATGATTCTGTAGGAGAGCGTATGTGCATTAAATATAAGTTAAAAAATGACAAGCCTAATTTAATACAACAGCCAAAAGATACAAATAAACATTAATTTATGAGTATTAAGGAGTCAAACAGTATTCAGAAGCAGAAATTAAATAATCACTGTATAATAATAATATTAACACTATATCGTTTTGAGTAAATAATTATATAATGTTCAGTTAGTCCTTAAGCTACAAGCGTTTCATTTATTGTGCCCAAATGGCTCGATTTTGCTTCAAATTCTTACAGTCTTCAAAAACACATGCAAAAAATAAACTTTCAATCTAAGGTTACAATTTGTAATTACTCCACTATGTTGTAACTGGGGATGACATGGTGGCTCAGTGGTTAGCACTGTCACCTCACAGCAAGAAGGTCGCTGGTTCGAGTCCCGTCTGGGTCATTTGGCGTTTCTGTGTGGAGTTTGCATGTTCTCCCCATGTTGGCGTGGGTTTCCTCCGGTTTCCCCCACAGTCCCACATGCACTATAAGTGAATTAAATAAACTAAATTGGCCATAGTGTATGTGTGTGAATGAGTGTGTATGGGTGTTTCCCAGTATTGGGTTGCAGCTGGAAGGGCATCCGCTGTGTAAAACATATATTGGATAAGTTGGCGATTCATTCCGCTGTGGCGACCCCTGATGAATAAAGAGACTACGCCGAAGAAAAATGAATGAATGAATGTTGTAACTGTGATGTTTGGTCAACTATAATCCCAACTGCATTGCAGATCCCTGTGATGTGACTATTGCAGACTCACACATTGTGACATCGATGCTGAAACGATATATTGTGCAGCCCTAGTGTGTATTATAATTTAAATCAACAGACACGAGTTGATAAACTGCGACAAAGTAAAACTTAAAAGTGCCTTTTCAGTGTTTTCTTTACATTAATACAAAAAACCCCACTTATTTTGAACCAAAATATCTCACAATTGACTGGTGCATGAAGAAACAGTGTTTTTACTGTAGTGTCTCACTTTAATGCATGTCTGTGTGTGTTTGTAGGTCTCTGATGATGGCCGTTATGTGCTGTTGTCTATTCGAGAAGGTTGTGATCCTGTCAACAGACTGTGGTACTGTGACTTGAATGAGGAGCCGCAGGGAATCACTGGTACAGATGCACAGAAACTAGTTTTTTGCTTGTTATTTTGCGGCCGGTTTCTCATTTCTCTTGTTCTGGTCATAGGTTTGTTGCCATGGGTGAAGCTGATCGATAACTTTGATGCCGAGTATGAATACGTCACCAATGAAGGAGCCGTTTTCACTTTTAAAACCAACCTGGAAGCTCCTCAGTATCGACTCATCAACATCGACTTCACCCAGCCGTCCGTCAACCAATGGAAAGAGCTCATTCCTCAACACGACAAAGACGTCATCGGTGAGAAAAGAGGCTGCTTTTCAAGATAAAATTAAATCTGTCTAATAAGAGAATTTTCTTTTCTGCAGCAAATTGTGTATATTAAAAATTAAGAAAATATAATGTACACTCACTGGCCACTTTATTAGGTACACCTGTCCAAATGTTTGTTAACGCAAATGTCTAATCAGCCAATCACATGGCAGTAACTCAATGCATTTAGGCTTGTAGACATGATCAGGACGATCTGCTGCAGTTCAAACCAAGCATCAGAATGGGGAAGAAAGGTAATTTAAGTGACTTTGAACGTGGCATGGTTGTTGTTGCCAGACGGGCTGATCTGAGTATTTCAGAAACTGCTGATCTACTGGGATTTTCACGCCCAACCCATCTCTAGGGTTTACAGAGAAAAAGAGAAAGAAAATATGTCTTGTTGATGTCAGAGGAGAATGGCCAGACTGGTTCGAGCTAATAGAAAGGCAACAGTAACTCAAATAACCACTCGTAACAACCGAGGTCTGCAGAAGAGCATCTTTAAAAGCACAACACGTCCAACCTTGAGGCGGATGAGCTACAGCAGCAGAAGACCACACTGAGTGCCACTCCTGTCAGCTAAGAACAGGAAACTGAGGCTACAATTCGCACAGGCTCACCAAAATTGGAAAATAGAAGATTGGAAAAACGTTGCCTTAAAAAAACATATTCTTGATTTCTGTTGTGACATTCGGATGGTAGGGTCAGAATTTGGCATCAACAACATGAAAGCATGGATTTATCGAGCCTCTTATCAATGGTTCAGGCTGCTGGTGGTGGTGGTGTAATGGTGTGGGGGATATTTTCTTGGCACATTTTGGGCCCATTAGTACCAACTGAGCATCAGGTCAATGCCACAGCCTACCTGAGTATTGTTGCTGACCGTGTTTATCCCTTTATGACCACAGTGTACCCATCTTCTGATGGCTACTTCCAGCAGGATAACGCTTCATGTCATGTCATGTCAGTCTCAGACTGGTTTCTTGAACATGACAATGAGTTCACTGTACTCAACAGTCACCAGAGCTCAATCCAATAAGCACCTTTGGGATATGGTTGAACAGGAGATTTGCATCATGGATGTGCAGCCGACAAATCTGCAGCAACTGCGTGATGCTATCATGTCAATATGGACCAAAATCTCTGAAGAATATCTCCAGTACCTTGTTGAATCTATGCCACGGACAGGGGCGGACTGGCCATAGGGAGCATAGGGAGTCAATCTGGCCTGCCATCGTGAGTCTGGCCTGCCGCGCATCTAGATCGCATCAGATGTGGCCTGACTGACAGTTACTTTGGCCCGGTTGAAAATGCTTTCCCAGTCTGCCCCTGGCCACGGAAGATTAAAACAGTTCTGAACAAGCAAAGGGGGTCCAACCTGGTACTAGTAAGGTGTACCTAATAAAGTGGCCAGTGAGTGTATATACATATTTAAAAAATGTTATTAAATAATTTAATGTGTGTGTATATTTATTAAAAATATATTACTTTAAATCAATAAATATTATTTTATTTTATTATTAAAATATCTTTTAGAAACATAAACATCACTTTTTTGATGTGTTAACTTATTTACTTTTTAAATTTCTTTTAATTAAATTTTTTTTATATCTAATAAAATATTCATAAATTAAATAAATGTACTTACTATATCGTCTTTCAATGTAGTGTTTTTCTATCTATCTGTCTATCATTTTCTCTTTTTTTTTTATCTATCAATCCGTCCATCCATCCGTCTATCTAATGTACTGTTGGTAACAATAATTGAAACACATTTTTCTGTGTATGTTTCAGTGTTTGCCACCTGCACATTCTCCAGCTTCCTGTTCGTGTGTTTCCTCCATGATGTGAAGAACGTGTTGAAAATGTTTCATCTGTCCTCGGGCGAGGAGATCCGCACCTTCCCGCTGGACGTGGGCTCGATTGTGGGCTTCACTGGCAGGAAGAAAGACTCTGAGATCTTCTACAGCTTCACTTCTTTCCTCTCCCCAGGTCTGTCAAGATTCAGAATTATGGACATTAATAACATTTATAGGCGGCACGATGGCTCAGTGGTTAGCACTATCGCCTCACAGCAAGAAGGTCACTGGTTTGAGTTCCTGCTGGGCCAGTTGGCATTTTTGTGTGGAGTTTGCATGTTCTCCTCGTGTTGGCGTGGGTTTCCTCCGGTTTTCCCCACAGAGACGTGCTATAGGTGAATTGGATGAGCTAAATTGTCCGTAGTGTATGTGTGTGAATGTGAGTGTATGGGTGTTTCCCAGTTCTGGGTTGCGGCTGGAAGGGCATCCGCTGCATAACAGATCAGTTTTACAACTCAGTTCTATCTGATCCATTCATTTCAGGTTTTGGAGTCTCTTCTAATATTCTGATGAGTTGATTCAGGTGTGTTTGATTAGGGAGAGGTTGAAAATGTGTACTGTTGGTGTGCCTTCAGGAACAGGGTTGGGAAACACTGCTCTAGATCTGCCAGTTTCAGACTTTTGAATGATTCTCACAGACTAATAGGCACGATTATCTATTACCCCTTTAGTGGTATAAACCGTTATGGGGTGGTCAAATGTATATTTATATTATTTTAGTTATTAATATTATTAAGACGTAGATAAAAGAAAACTATTTCTTACTATTAAAGGGCTGACATCCCATATATATCATGATTTGACGTCCTTCAGGGGGGGATCAAGCGTTAATTAGGATGGTCAATCCCCCCAAACCGCCCTGTAATTTGCACCCTGAGTATAAATGGAATAATTGATGATGGGTTGTTGAATTATTAGAAAGTAATGCACACCCAAGGTGTAACGTCTACTCTGCATTGTCACATCTCCACCTCGGGTGTGCATTATTTCCAATAATTCAACAGTCAGATGTCAATAATTGATCACATAAATAACAGTCAAGTAATGCAGTAATGAATGCGTTTCTGTGCAGCGATCATCTATCACTGTGATCTGACTAAAGAGCCGCTGCACCCGCATGTTTTCAGAGAGGTCACAGTGAAGGGCTTCAATCCGGCTGACTATCAGACCACTCAGGTACAGAAACACACTTACAGATGCTTTATTTCTCTGGCCCTGTTTACACCTGCTGTTAAAGGGTCAGTTCACCCAAAAAGTTCTGTCATCATTTACTCACCCTTGACTTGTTCCAAACCAGTTTGAGTTTTTTGTTCTGATGAACACAATAGAAGATATTTTGCAGAATGTTGTAAAGCTGTAACGTTCATTGTTTTTTTTTACTATGGATGTCCAATGGTTACAAATTTCAAACATTCTTCAAAATATAATCTATGATTATATAGTTTCAGCAATGTGCAAATGTCTTTCTTCCAGGTCTTTTATCCCAGTAAAGACGGCACCCAAATCCCAATGTTCATCGTCCACAAGAAAGGAATCAAGATGGACGGTTCCCATCCTGCCTTCCTGTATGGATACGGAGGGTTCAATATTTCCATCACACCCAGCTACAGGTACAATAGAAAGCATCCGTCTGATCACACACTGCACTGATCTCCATCCGGCTCCTGTAAACCTCTGTCTCTGACTGCTTGTGTTTCAGCGTTTCTCGGCTGATATTCATCAGGCATCTGGGAGGAGTTTTAGCAGTCGCCAACATCAGAGGAGGGGGAGAGTATGGAGAGACGTGGCATAAAGGCATGTGGCTGTAATAATCAGGGATTATTATTGAATGCTAGTTTATGCTAAACTGGAATGCTTTTCTTATATGACATTTGCTGTTTGTTCAAACTACTTATTTAAAATGAGCTGAAACAACACGCTTATTGAGTTTTTTAACTTAATTTTTTATGTTCAATACACTTAAATGTGTAAGAACTAATAAGTTAACTTTATTCCTCCATGTTGTCTCAACAAAAATTTATTGTGTGAAACCCAGCATTTTTATAGTGTAGTTCAGATATCTAAAAATTATTAAAACATTTAGCAATTTCTACATTACATAGTTAATATAAAATATTTATGTTTTGTTTTCAGGAATAATTGGTGAAAATTAAGTGGATTTTTCATTAATCCATTGGCAGATTATTTAGTCTTTGTGTTTTAACTTAAAAAAAAATTGTGTTTTTGGTTTTAAAGAGAAATTAGCTCAATTTTGACTCATTATTTCTAAAAACAAAACATTATTTTTTACTTGTCTAGAAAATGCTTCTTGATTTAAAGGGCACTTATGATGCAAAATCAACTTTTGTAAGCTGTTTGGACAGAAATGTGTGTAGGTATAGTGTGTCGACAGTCATATTGGAGAGATAGAAACACAACAAGTGTCTTAAATTTCATGATGTTAAACCAGGATCCAAATCCCAGTGATTTTGAGGCCCACCAAATTGATTGACAGCCGCACATTAACATGACTCCATAAAAACATGTATAAACATGTCCACAGAAAAGGATTTGCAAAGAAACTGGGATTAAAAGATCTGTTCCAACCCTGTGTGATCAGCTGTACCTCAAGAATAAGTTTTACAAGTTTAAAACAGAACATGTTTGTTATAAAGTAAAGACTGTAAAATCACTATGTAATTAATAATCACTAGAAAAACCACAGCCGCATAGAGACTATACAAGGACACTTCAAGTAGACATGCAAAAACAGTGTAAAGCTAAACGTGAGCCTAAAATGAGCATATTCAGGAGGGTATAATAAATAATCTGATGGGTGTTTTGAGCTGAAACTTTACAGACATATTCTGGAGACACCAAAGAGTTATCTTGCATCTTGTAAAAGGGGTAAAATAGGTGCCCTTTAAGTCTAAAAACAAGACAAACAATCTTAAGTAAAGCATTTTTTGCAATGTACTTGCTGTTGAAAACATTTGGGTTTGGAATTAATTCTTTTATTCAGCCATGATGGATTTAATGGATAAAATGTGACAGTACACATGTTTACGTAAAAAAAAAAAATGATTCTCTCGTGATTTATATAAAAATACAAAGCTTTTATTAATGTTGATAATTCTCCAGGAAGAATTAAGTTATCATATATCAAAGTGAAAAAACATATTTAACATTTTTATGTAAATTTTGAAGTGTTGTCTATTGTCTTATATTGATTATTGAAGTTGTTATTATAAATCTTAATTTTATTGATCGAGCAGCAAATAAAAAAAAAAAAAAACGCCAAAATGCACATAAAAATGTATGCGCATAACTGAATAGAATAAACTTTTTATTCGATAAGAGAAGATGCGCATAAACTACGATGGAAACACTTTTACCGCACAAATTCCAGTTTGCGCATTAAAAAAGGTCATGTGATTTTGTTATAAGAGATCATGTGATGATGAAAATGTGTGCGAATGGACAAACCAGCAGGCTGAGCACATTATAAACCATCTGAAATGTTGTTTTGGTCATTCTAAACCGCCTGAACCATTTCAGTATTAGTGTTATTATATTATTAATGACCTCCAGAATCAAGAGCGTCTGTGCTCCGACTTTCACGTCTTCAAACGCCACCGTGCGTTCACTGCATGTCAGAATTGCCTTCTGAGGCGCAAGCCATTTATTAAATGAAGAAAACACTCCCGCAGCTTCTCCTACCGCAGCAAATTCCATTTTTACTGTTGATATTTGGCGCCAGTTAGTCAGAAAGTGACAATTTTGTTCTCTTTGACTCTTTGGGTGGAAGCGCTGCTTTATTCGTATGTCTTTTATGCGATATTCCAGTTTTGCTCATAAAGTTAATTAGCATTTTTGGATGGAAACATAGCTATTGACAGCTTTGCTGAGTGTATTTTTGTGCTGGTTTATGCCTATTACTCATGCTTGGAGAAACAAATCTTGGAAGAAATTGGACAAAAATTTGTCATTGTTTTAAAGCATTTAAAACTCCACATGCTGGAGACACCTGCTCAAAACCGTGTAAATGCATTAGAAATATCAATATTTATAGGCTCATCCTAACTGCATTTGTGATAGGCTTTGGCCCAATCCCAATTCTACCCCTTAGCTCTTCCCCTTACCCCTACCCCTCGTTTTGCGCATTCCCATGAAGGGGTAAGGGTGTCCCAATTCTCTTTAGCTTGAAGGTGTAGGGCTAAGGGGAAGGGGTAGATACCCCTTCGAACAGAGATTTTTCAGGACCACACTCGAAACCAAGGGGTAAGAAAATTCACCAGCCACAACGGCAGGATTGCTGCACCCAGAAGTAAGGAGATCCACAAATTTGTATTTTTTGTCATTATTACGAATTTTACAACAAACAAACATAAGTTTTAATATATTCATAACTGCGTTTGTGTTTTACTGTCATGCTTAAAAAAAAACCGCTAAATTTCGCAATCTATAATCCCTAATAATAACTCCTGTACAGCAGTCCCACAACATTCTGACACTCGAATACCCTGTCAGTAAAGTCTAGTGGCTGGGAATGGCCTTTTTTACAGTGTCTGCTATAATGTTAATGTTGTTTTTGGTGTGTTTACATAAATGAATATGGCCACTGTGTAAATACACAGTACAGTTATGATCTTATTGCCACACTAGATCATTATGATAACATAATATATGCCTTCAGTGATTTCCTGAAGATAAATACCAAAAAATAACACAACTGGAATAACTACAGCAGTCGCGATCGTCTGATCTCATATGAAGCATAAGATCGCGATGACATATGATGATGTGTCCAGGTTCAGTAGTGCTGTCACATTTCTTAGGGGTAAATTTTGAAGCCCTTCCCCTTCACCCCTGGGTTTAAGGGGGAAGGGGTATGGGTACAAAAATAGAATTGGGAATCGGCCTTTATCACAAAGTAAATGCTGTGATGTATTTAATAAAGTAATGCGTAATTTTGATAAAGTATACTGTAAATATCATGGACCCTCACTATATAATTAAAAAATTCTGATCCATTTGAATGAAAGTGGTCTCTTCCGTCTGTGTGTTCCTGTGCAGGGGGGATGTTGGCCAATAAGCAGAACTGCTTCACAGACTTTCAGTGTGCAGCTGAATATCTAATAAAGGAAGGCTACACTTCACCCAAAAAACTCACCATCAACGGAGGATCCAATGGAGGATTGCTCGTGGGTATGAGACACAAACATAAACAGTGGATGCCCTTCCAGCTGCAACCCAGTAATGGGAAACACCCATACATTATTGCATTCACACACATACACTATGGACAATTTAATTTATTCAGTACACCTACAGTGCATGTCTTTGGACTTTGGGAGAAACCGGAGCACCAGGAGGAAACCAGAGAAAACGTTTGAATTTGAACTAAAAAGTTAATCAAAATTTTCCCAAGACAAGAATGAGAGTTCAATAGTTCTAGGACAACTTTGATCCATTTAAAGTGTTGACAAATTTTGTACACAGACACACACGCTTTTGTTTTTCTAATGTCTGAGTGTGGTATGTTCTTCTCCTGTAGCGGCGTGTGTGAATCAGAGGCCTGATCTGTTTGGTTGTGCCGTGGCTCAGGTCGGTGTCATGGACATGCTGAAGTTTCATAAGTTCACCATTGGACATGCCTGGACCACTGATTTCGGCTGCTCGGAAATCAAAGAGCAGTTCGATTGGTTAATCAAGTGAGTTTACTTTCACCTACTCGCGATTAATCTTTGCCCAGCACTATAGAAAATTTATAGTACAAAACTATAATAACCTTGCTTGTACTTTTTCCACTCTGTAGAAAATATATAACCTAATATAATATAATGTACAATGAAAATATTTGTGATTTTTGCAGGTATTCTCCTCTCCACAATATCCAAGCTCCAGAAGGCGATGGAGTTCAGTATCCCGCTGTGCTGTTGTTGACTGGTGACCATGATGACCGCGTGGTGCCGCTGCACTCTTTAAAATACATTGCCACCCTCCAGAATCTGATTGGTCAATGCCCCGGCCAGAAAAACCCTCTATTCATCTACATAGACACAAAGTCGGGTCATGGCGCAGGAAAACCCACCAGTAAAGTGATTCAGGAGGTGGCAGACACGTACGCCTTCATCGCTCGCTGTCTGAATCTTAGCTGGCTCGAATAAAACATCAATAATAATAATAATAATAATACTAATCTGTTCCTCTTCTTCTGCAGGTTTATCTTCAGTAACACTTTATAATAGCTACACACTATAAATCATTTATTAAGCATTAGCAAATAGTTCATTCATAATTCAACTCTACATTAATGGACGTTAGTAAACAGTTTATAAATACAGCTAGTTGTATTCTTGACTTACATGCACATGTATGATGTGCTTAATGATTGTGTTTTCAGACTTTGATTCATTTTTCATTACTAAATTAAGTATTGCACTATTTACAAACCACTTAATAGTTGCCGTTTTTTTTTTTTTTTAATTAAGAATGCTTAAGTTAAATGATTAATAAACTATTTAAATTAGCGTTTATATGTCTTAATATTCAGACATATAATAATAATTACTTTGTGTGTTAATAATTGCTTTGCTTACAGTGGCCAAGAGAGCTAAACGTGCTGCAATTTAAGAAAACTTCCAAAAAACGCCAGCAAGATCTTCCTCGGTTTGACAGCACACATGCTGCAAATCCTCACAAAGCGAACACATTGTTAAAAAATGCGCTGCATTATCTCACAACACAAATTAATAAAACACGTTGCATTTTCACACAACAGAAACAATTAATAAAACATGCTGCATTTTCTCAAAATGCAAACAATTTACGAAAACGCACTGCATTTTTTTCACAATGCAAACAATTTACGAAAACACGCTGCATTTTCTCACAACGCAAACAATTCACAAAAATGCACTGCATTTTCACACAATGCAAACAATTTACAAAAACATTGCATTTTCTCACAACGCAAACAATTAACGAACGCAAACAATTTACGAAAATGAACTGCATTTTCTCACAACGCAAACAATTCACAAAAATGCACTGCATTTTCACACAATGCAAACAATTTACGAAAACATTGCATTTTCTCACAACGCAAACAATTAACGAACGCAAACAATTTACGAAAATGAACTGCATTTTCTCACAACGCAAACAATTTACGAAAACACTGCATTTTCACAATGCAAACAATTTACGAAAACACTGCATTTTCTCACAACTCAAACAATTTACGAAAACGGACTGCATTTTCTCACAACGCAAACAATTTACGAAAACGGACTGCATTTTCTCACAACGCAAACAATTTACAAAAACACTGCATTTTCTCACAACTTTTCTCAATTTACAAAAACACTGCATTTTCACACAATGCAAACAATTTACGAAAACACTGCATTTTCTCACAACGCAAACAATTTACGAAAACACTGCATTTTCTCACAACTTTTCTCAATTTACGAAAACACTGCATTTTCTCACAACGCAAACAATGTACGAAAACGCTGCATTTTCTCACAACGCAAACAATTTACGAAAATTTACTGCATTTTCTCAACACAAACAATTTACGAAAACACTGCATTTTCACACAACGCAAACAATGTACGAAAACACTGCATTTTCTCACAACGCAAACAATTTACGAAAATTTACTGCATTTTCTCAACACAAACAATTTACGAAAACACTGCATTTTCACACAACGCAAACAATGTACGAAAACACTGCATTTTCACACAACGCAAACAATGTACGAAAACACTGCATTTTCACTCAATGCAAACAATTTACGAAAACACTGCATTTTCACACAACGCAAACAATGTACGAAAACACTGCATTTTCTCACAACGCAAACAATTTACGAAAACACTGCATTTTCTCACAACGCAAACAATTTACGAAAATTAACTGCATTTTCTCAACACAAACAATTTACGAAAACACTGCATTTTCACACAATGCAAACAATTTACGAAAACACTGCATTTTCTTACAACGCAAACAATTTACGAAAATGCACTGCATTTTCTCACAATGCAAACAATTTACAAATATGTGCTGCATTTTCTCACAATGCAAACAATTTAGAAAAACGTGCTGCATTTTCTCACATTTTTGTAAATTGTTTGCGCTGTGAGAAAATGCAGCACATTTTTTAAAAATGTGTCTGCGTTGTGAGGATTTGCAGCATGTGTGCTGTCTAACTGATAAATATCTTTTTTTCTTTAATTTGCTGCTGGTTTTTTTTTTTTTTTTTTGTAATTGCACGTGTTTTCTTAAATTGCAGTTCAGTTATATTCTAAACCGGAATAAAAGAAAATAAACGACTTTATTCATTTCAAGATACACAAGTGAAACTTTATCAAATGAAAAATAAATCTTTGCAATCTCACCCTAAATAAAATTAGTGTACAGTTTAAACATCACTAAATAACATTGAAATGTTGCATCATATTATATCGTTAAATAATTATATTGTTATTGTTTTATCCAATTTTATGCTATATTTTGATGCTCCTGTTACTCAGCGATGATTAAATTTAACAGTAATTTTATTTTTCGTAGATAAGATTGCACAGATTTATTGTTAATTTGATACTGAGCCTTTAATTGTTGTTTATAAGGGCATTACAAAGCATGAAGTTGAGTTAATAAAGCATACAAAATAACTATTAATATATGCCTGAATAATTATAATATATAAATGTTGATTTGAATAGTTTGTTAATCATTTACTTTATGCATTTTCAATGATCTTAAAAGCCACCAACTATTCTTAACCAACTGGTTTGTAAATAATGCAATACTTAATAGAGTAATGAAAATGAATCATTAACAAAGTATGAAAACACAATCATTTAGCACATTTTAAATGCGCTTATAAGCAGAATACAGCATTTTTAGATGTAGTTATAAACTACTTACTAACATCTATTAATGTTAAGTTAATGCTTAACAAATAATGAATGAACTATTTTAACTTAATAAATGACTCAGTGTGTAGTTACAATTTTTTCTTACACTTTCATTGCGTTCCTGCCTGTTTGCTCTCTTGTTCTCTGTCTCTCTTTTATTACTTCATAGATTATTGTTTAGAAATGTTTTCCCAATGCTGACCAACTCGTTTCAGACTGGAAGTATTGGGTGAACGCTCATATAAGCTCAATCGCATTATTTGACAGATTTCATATCATTTCACTACCTGTCACTGGGCTCTTGCCCTTAGGAAATATTATAATTACTGATGTCACATGGGGTGGAGTGTCATAATAACCTCTCCAGCACTTTACAAAGACTGTATTTATTTGTCAATCGGGGAATCATGAGAAGTCGATGGAGCACTGCAATGTCAATGTAAAGCACTCATCAGGAAATATTTTCATGTGTAATAATAATTAATAAACATGTTCAGGTCTAATTTTGCTTCAAATCTAAATAAAGTAGCCTGTATGTTTATATATATATATATATATATATATATATATATATATATATATATATATATATATATATATATATATATATGATTTTCATGCATTTATACACTGTTTTTTAATGGAAGTTTGATATGTTTAAGCAAGTGATTGAGTAATACAGATTTAGTTTTTATTTTGTTCATACTTTACAATGTTTCATTAGGTAATGTATTTACTAGCATGAGTTAAGATCGAACAATGCTTGTATTGTGTTTATTAATCATAGTTAAACATTTACTAATGCATTAAAATCCAAATTCATGCTTGTTAACATTAGTTAATGCATTGTGAGTTAACAAGAACTAATTCTTCGAATGGCTGTATCTTCATTAATGTTAACAATTATGAATAAATACATTAATAAATGTATTGTTCACCATGCTAACAAATACATTACCTAATGAAGCCTTGTTGTAATGTCTGACCTTTATTTCGTAGTACTGTAATGTGTCCGGAAATGTTTACCATTAACCTCAATTACTCTCATTATTGAGTATGACAATATGCATCTATTATTAGCGTAAACCGTCGTATGTTATGCTTTAGGCATTACTGTATATTTTACATACATTATTAAGGACTTGGGATGCTTTTGATAAAACATAATGTCGGCATTTCATTTTAATTGGGGTTAAAATATATCCTGAGCATGTTTCTTAACACGAGATTCATTCGTCCATACAGTGTTTGTGTGAGAGTGAAATGTATCCTGACGGAAAATCAGTTTCTACCTCCACGTTTATGCAGATGTTTTATCTCTGAAGGGAAGTGCAAACAAAGTAACAGTACAGTAAAACAGATTTGAACACGAATTTGAATTTGTTGTCGTGTCTGCATAGCCGGCCCTCCCTACTGTATCAGCGAACTAAGCGGCTGCTTAGGGCCCCGCCGCCACAAGGGGGCCCCCACAACCCACTAGTGGTGAGAGCCGTTTCCTTGCTGAAATTGTTTTATTTGCGTTTTACAAATGATCTCCATTGACTGCTTTAGTGCTTAAATATTTATAAATTTTCACTGAAAATTTTTATTTTATTTTATTAAAGTTGAAATTGTTTTCGTGTGAAGGTCATGTGATCAACACAAAGCTCGCTCCATCTTATTTCTCATATGTGTTCTGTGTTCTCGTGGTTTCAGTTTGTTCTTCCAAGGTAAACCGTAAGACCGACCGGTCACCACAAGAACCCGAATCCGTGCACAGACACAGCTATGGCCTTTGCTTTATTGCCGGCCCAATTTATATACCTGATTTATATTGGAATTTGGACCGCGAAAATTAAACGAAACGAAGATTCTTCAGGCGTAGAGGGGGAAAATGACGACGAGAAAAGGCTAGCACAAAATCATTTTATCATCGCTTTTAAGTGCAAATGATGATGTTAAAGACAATCTACAAGCACATTTATCGAAAATAGGCAATTACAAATTAATAAATGTCGTCTACTTATATGAAATATTTTATTTCTTCCTGGTTTTACGGACCCATTTTTTTGTCTAAAATGCATTTAACTGAAATGTAATACTGAAGCCTGAATACTAAGGAGACTGAAGGGAATAATAGCGAAATAAGCGGCTGCTTAGGGCCCCGCCGCCACAAGGGGACCCCCACAACCCACTAGTGGTGAGAGCCGTTTCCTTGCTGAAATTGTTTTATTTGCATTTTACAAATGATCTCCATTGACAGCGCTTTAGTGGTTAAATATTTATACATTTTCACTGAAATTTTTTATTTTATTAAAGTTGAAATTTCGTGTTTCGTGTTAAGGTCATGTGATCAACACAAAGCTCGCTCCATCTCATTTCTCATATGTGTTCTGTGTTCTCGTGGTTTCAGTTTGTTCTTCCAAGGTAAACCGTAAGACCGACCGGTCACCACCAGAACGCGAATCCGTGCACAGACACAGCTATGGCCTTTGCTTTATTGCCGGCCCAATTTATATACCTGATTTATATTGGAATTTGGACTGCGAAACTTAAACGAAACGAAGATTCTTCAGGCGTAGAGGGGGAAAATGACAACGAGAAAAGGCTAGCACAAAATCATTTTATCATTGCTTTTAAGTGCAAATGATGACGTTAAAGACAATCTACAAGCACATTTATCGAAAATAGGCAATTACAAATTAATAAATGTCGTCAACTTATATGAAATATTTGATTTTTTCCTGGTTTTACAGACCCATTTTTTTGTCTAAAATGCATTTAACTGAAATGTAATACTGAAGCCTGAATACTAAGGAGACTGAAGGGCATAATAGCGAAATAAGCGGCTGCTTAGGGCCCCGCCGCCACAAGGGGACCCCCACAACCCACTAGTGGTGAGAGCCGTTTCCTTGCTGAAATTGTTTTATTTGCATTTTACAAATGATCTCCATTGACAGCGCTTTAGTGCTTAAATATTTATACATTTTCACTGAAATTTTTTATTTTATTAAAGTTGAAATTGTTTTCATGTGAAGGTCATGTGATCAACAGAAAGCTCGCTCCATCTCATTTCTCATATGTGTTCTGTGTTCTCGTGGTTTCAGTTTGTTCTTCCAAGGTAAACCGTAAGACCGACCGGTCACCACAAGAACCCAATCCGTGCACAGACACAGCTATGACCTTTGCTTTATTGCCGGCCCAATTTATATACCTGATTTATATTGGAATTTGGACCGCGAAAATTAAACGAAACGAAGATTCTTCAGGCGTAGAGGGGGAAAATGACGACGAGAAAAGGCTAGCACAAAATCATTTTATCATCGCTTTTAAGTGCAAATGATGATGTTAAAGACAATCTACAAGCACATTTATCGAAAATAGGCAATTACAAATTAATAAATGTCGTCAACTTATATGAAATATTTGATTTTTTCCTGGTTTTACAGACCCATTTTTTTGTCTAAAATGCATTTAACTGAAATGTAATACTGAAGCCTGAATACTAAGGAGACTGAAGGGAATAATCGTTTGTGTTTGGGTATTAACATTAACCCAGTATTTGTTGCTTCCCTTTTTCTAATGTTTTTTTTTATATTCATATTTTTTATATTTATATTATTTTCTTATTGATTTTTTTATTTAGTTATTTAGTAGTAATGCATTTTCACTTTTGGATAACTATTGTAGAGTGTCGTGTCATTGCAGGAAAGTAGGGTTTTTGCTTTTGGAATTTATAAAAAAAACTCAACCTAGAATCCTTTATAGAATCTTCAATCTGTTTGCTAAATTATTAAAATATGTTTTAAACACTGGACGCAAAGTAAGAATCACTGGTCCCTTTATTAAAGATTGTTTAATTCTTCATTTTGAAGCTGCTAGTTGACAAAAACTGTTGTTTTAAAATGTCCAAATCATTCAGAGAGTTATTAAGAAGAAGAAATCAGGCTCTACTTTTCTGTTTCATTGATTGTATCTAATAAGCAATATAATCATTGTGGGCCGGTTTGCAATGGCAATACTCCACTATTTAGAGCAAGGTAGGGCCCCAAATGTACAGGGCCGGCCCTGGTGTCTGTCGGGTTAAACATCGTGTAGTTTAGTTTTACTCACAGTCTCAGTTGTGAGGTGAATATCTGTAGTGTCTCGCTGTCTGCCTCTGCTGGCTGATGGCGGAATTGCACATTTACATCTGAAACAAAAACAAAGAAAATGACTCCGAACTGACTTTATCATATATGCTTGTTGCCCCTGTCAAACATTTACTTTCCAAGTTTAGCCAGGACATTGATCAAAAATGTTCATTTTGTTTGTCACAGCCAGAAACTGTGCCGCTTATTTCTTTGTAATTGTCAGTTCTCAAAGGGGAACTATGGTGTGATAAGGTGAGAGTGGAGATGAAAGTGACATTTTTGATAAAAACCTAATTTTAAAAGATGATGTTTTTAGCAGAAATAAATTTGTGCTTTGATTACTAACTCACAAGAGTGGTCTATCAAAATCAGGTGTTATTTTATATCAATGTAACAAATATAACTTCACTTTAATCAAAGTTCTTTAAAGTACTTTTGACCCTATAGGCAGGGTGAAACACACGAGTAGGCATGGGCCGGTATAAGATTCTGACGGTATCATAACCTTGGATAAAAATATTACTGTTTCACTGTATTGTGATTATGGCTCTAAAATATGTTCTTTTTAAATGTCTGGGTAAAAAACAAACTTTTTTTGCCCTTTGAACACAATTTGTTTTATTTTAAGAAACATTTATAATATTTTAGAGCAGTAAACAAGTCAGGCTAAATCATTCAAATGAATCATTGGCTTCTGCTGTCTCCATTAGTTTCAAAAACACAGATTTAAATAAATTAATTTAACACTACATCTTTGGAGATCTTTTCTACTGGAGATACTGTTGTCCTAAAAAAGTAAATAAAACATCTTACTCATACCTTAGGAACGGTATAGCAGAAAATGTTGGCGGTTTTAAAACCTTGACTTTTCAAAACCACAGTATACCTTGAAAACGGTTATCGTCCCATGCCTACACACAAGTGGGACATAAGTATCAACAATATTTGCTGGATTTACTGGCTTAATCTGGTTTACTTAAAATATATCTGACTATGGCCTTGTTAATGCTCACTGCAAACATATTTTGTCCTTTATTTTTGCAAACTGCATTTTCATTTTAAATTTCAGCTCCATCAAACGTTTCAAAAACAACCCACCAATGCTAAATGTTAACATTTTCTATCATTTTATTATTATTATTATTGGCAATATACAGTAATCTTATAAAACATATGAGTCAAAACTGAAAACTAATGTGGAAGTGAAAAATAAGGCATGGCTATTAGCAGTGGGACATAAATAACAGTGTTACTTTCATCCCCACAGGAACTCTTGCCATTTACACCTGATTTACTTTTAACAGGGTCCATACACATTTTTACTACACATTTTCCATGACTTTTCCAGGACTTTCAAGTCAATTTTTATAATGTTTCATGTAATGTCTACCTATACATGGTAAATATTAATAATAAAAAAAACAATGCACGTTTAAATTTATTACAGCATATCATAAAACAATCTCTTTAGTTTTACTTTATTTTTATATTTATGTAAAATAGATGATGCTTACACAGCACTAATTATGTGAGACCATTTTTTGGCTAACAAAAGAAGTAAAAAAAAAACATACCTCCTATCCAGAATACAGATATTTCTCAAACTAATTTTAGATGCTGTTAATAGTATGTTAAACTAGTAACAGTAGGTAAAACTACTATTGTAAAGCCGCGATCACACTGCACTTTTTGCTCCATAGACTTCCATTCATAGGCATGCGAATTAGGCAGACCAGAAACGCAAGCACGTGTGCGACAATTTCACTGCATTCGAAAGTTCAAGCTTGGTGAATTCTTACCTGCAAAATCACATCAGGTGATTGCGTTAGACCAATAGAAGATAATTTAAAATAAGAAATTCCAAATATGGAGCAATCACTCACTTTTATTAACGTCTAATCATATTGTTTAACATCACCCTTTTTCGCAGCGCCATATGACAGAATTTCGCACGCACAAGCTCTAGTGTGAGCGCATGCTGCTTAAGTCGCTTTGGACAAAAACGTCTGCTAAATGACCAAATGTAAATGTAATTTCCATGACTTTTCCAAAACTTTTTGGGTTTTTCTGTTTTTCCAAAACTTTTCCAGGCCTGGAAAATGCCATGTCAAAATTCCATGACTTTTCCAGGTTTTCCATGACCGTATGAACCCTGTTTTAAACTGAAACACTCAGCGATTTCAAATTCAAGGATGTGTTATTGCACTAAATAACCTGTAGATTGATCATTAGTGTGACACATGAAAAGAGAAACACGACTTATAATAAGGAAAAAAGCACTTAAAAACAGAAATTTGGAGCTAACTGTGAGACACCGTCCTGTAATCACATAATATTTGGCAGCTCCATCAAAAGTTGCATGTCGCCACAGCGGAATGAACCACCAACTTATCCAGCATATGTTTTACGCAGCGGATGCCCTTCCAGCTGCAACCCATCCCTGGGAAACAACCATACACACTCATTCACACACATACACTACGGACAATTTAGCCTACCTAATTCATCTGTACCGCATGTCTTTGGACTGTGGGGGAAACCGGAGCACCCGGAGGACACCCACGCGAACGCAGGGAGAACATGCAAACTCCACACAGAAACGTCAACTGACCCAGCCGAGGCTCGAACCAGCGACCTTTTTGCTGAGGCGACAGCACTACCTACTGCGCCACTGCGTCGCCTGAGTGTGCTGTTATAGCCTGGAAATCACATGTTGTCAGGGCTTTGAGAAAACCGCTTTGTTACTTTCGTCCCCGCTTTCCCCTATTTACTAACAGCTCTAGCTAATTAAAGAAATAGCTCACACCCCCGAAACAAATATTCAGTCATCATTTACTCACCAAGTTTCTCTTTTCTGTTGAACACAAAGCACGATATACTGAAGAATGTTGAAAAAACATATTAACTTGTATACTTTGTTCTTTATGGATGTCAATGGCTGCTCCCCCCCCCCCCTACATTCTTCAAAATATCTTATTTTGTGTTCGAAGGAAGAAAGAAATTCATAAATGTTTAGAGTCACTTGATTAAACAAATTGTGAGGACATTTTCAATTATGAGTGAACTCATTCATTTTCCTTCGGCTTAGTCTCTATTTTAGAGGTCGCCACAGCAGAATGAACCACCAACTATTCAAGCATATGTTCCCAGTATTGGGAAACACCCCTACACACTGTAGTGTGGTTGGTTTAGTGAAATTAATTGTAAAAGACACAAAACTTCACTTCTGTATTCGGATATTCCTTTGTTTGCACAAACAGCTCTCAAGGTTGAGAAAAAGACTAAGAAGTGAGGCAGAAGTTTACAGCAGAGGGTATGCAGAAGCTAAGGAAGAGGCTCTAAGATGGATCAGACATCTGCTGGCGCTAAAGGAGGACATGGTCCAGGCAACAGTTCTGACCAATTGTTACAACCACCATCTTGAGGAGGCATTGAAGCGAGCTCTCCAGATAAGGATGTCATCTGCCAGCTAAGAATTATGACTTTGGAGGACAGCTCTGAAGATCCACCCAAATGCTGGTTTACATGTTTAGAAATATATAAATCTATACATGTTTAGATATATTACTATCTTGACATAGACATATTTAGCAATATATCACTTATGCAACTTATAACTTCAAAGGCTTCTCTTGTGTTCAAAGGCTTGAATACTGTATAAAAGGCTGGAGTATACAAACCAGCACGGCGCTTAACAGTCTTCTCTATACTGTAAGTCGTAAGCCCTTTATTCTCAACGGAGAAGAGGATTTTGTTTTGTTTTGTTCTTGTATTTGTTTTTATTCTTCTTTTTCACTGGATTTTATTTGATTAATAAAAGTGTATTTTATTAAGTTTCTTCACTGGAGTGGACATTGGCTTCATTCCAAGAGTTCACACTTAGCTGATGATTGATTATAACGCTTGTTTGGCATGCTGTCCCGGGAGAGAGCCCTGAGCTCATAAGATACTCGAGCCCGGGGCTCCCTCCCGTTTGCAAGGCGAGAGGGGAGTTTGAGCTCAGGTAGATCTCGAGTACTCCCCTGCTTTAGTAGCTAATGAACAGATAGTGATTGCTAATAAGAGATAACTACTTACAAGGAGCATGTCTATGGTGCCGATTTGGATTAGTCAATTAACTTAAAGGTGCTGTATGTAAGTTTTTGACTCTTCTAAAGCATAAAAATACAATAATATGTGTGCAGATATTTAAGAAACATCCCAAGTGAACATACTTGTTTAACTGAAAAACAATGCTGAAGTCAGATATTTTGCTTTGAAAATGTTTTTTTCCGTGCCGGAACGATGTCTTTGTTTAGGTAATTTTCACATGCACATGCCAGTTTAACCAATTATAATTCAGCACCCAGGGTTGCCTTGTTGGAAAACAGCATATTTCATTCATTCATTCATTTAGAAAGACTCTGAAAGCATGCGTCCATGAGCGAAATGCTACAGTGTAGTGGAAAGTATCAGATGTCAAAATGAGACAGATTCAGTTCCACATGACGTTAATTAGCAAATGACATAAATATTAGGAACGTGAGCAGGTTACATCGCGTGTCCTAACAACACGCTGTGACGAGATTGTTATGAGTGATGAGCCATTTGGCTGTTTGCACCACTATACACGGCAGAAATTTAAATACAGCCTTTCAGAAGCACAGAATATGCACTCACTCACAAAACGGTAACGTTTAGAATCTATTTAATACATGTTAACCCTCTTTAACATCATTAAAGGTGAAGTGAACTTGTTACTTTCAGTATATGGTAATACACGTCATGTAAAATGCATTCAAACTCGCATTGTTAGCATTTAGCACTGAATAAAGCACACGAGGCTTACCTGAGGTGATCTGTCATAGGTTTTTGTTCAGCTGTGAGAAATAGAAGACGCTTCTAATAAATCAATTCGAGGTGTTGGTTAGAACCAAAACTCCTTTTAATATGGAGAATATTCCCTCTATCGCGTGTCGTTGCTTTTATTTAGAACACAGTTTAAAATCCCTCAAACTGGCAACCCGGCGTACCTTTATTATGATTCAGGACTGCAATACCTAGTTCAACCACTGGGTGTCAAACTTACATACTGCACCTTTAAGTTGCATGTTTTTGGACAGTGGGAGGAAACCCATGTAAGCACAGGGAGAACGTGTAAACTCCGCAAAGAAACGGCGACTGGCTTGGTACAGACTAGAATCAGTGATGTTCTTGCTGTGAGGCAACAGTGCTAACCATTGGGCCACCGTGCCACCCATCTAGGAAAGGAGGAGGAGTAGGGGTGGAAGGGGGGATTCTTCAAAACGAAGATGGCTGTTATATGGAGCTTAGGATATTTATAGTGGCTTAGGAATCGTCTGATTGGTGAATCATAAATTGAATAATGCGGGACCAGCCGCAAGCAATCATAAGCACGTGATCCTCTCGAAATTAGTTTAGAAATAAACTTCACTTGCAGAACCCATCAAGACACCTTGTGTGGTAAGGTATGAATCTAATTTATTCCTTGAGCAACATTACAAAAGACGGTCCTAAACAAAACTCTAGCTAAGAAATATAGCCAAGGAAGGACTCTGGTTTGTTTATTTAATTAGGGTAATAGATAAAGACAATCCAGCACAACACTTATACACTATGGAAAATTTAGTTTATAGCGCATGTGTTTGGACTGTGGGGGAAACCGGAGCACCCAGAGGAAACCCACGCCGCGGGGAGAACATGCAAACTCCACACAGAAATGCCAACTGATCCAGCCGGGACTTGAGCGTTTTTGCTGTGAGTCGACAGTGATAACCACTGAGCCACTGTGCCGTTATGGGTGAACTGTCCCTTTAAATCTTGGTATAAAGTTTCCAATGGCTTGGTTATTATATCACTGTATTGAGCCCAACAACTATTCAAATCAATGACTTAAAAACAGAAAACATTTACATAGGAACATAACTAAACAATCATTTCATTATATAAGTGTCAATATAGCCCTGTTACTAATGTAATTTTAAAAATGGATATTTTAGAAAAGTTCCCAGTACTGGGTTGCAGCTGGAAGGGCATCTGCTGCGTAAAACATATGCTGGATAAGTTGGCGGTTCATTGCGCTGGGGCGGCCACTGATAAATGGGACTAAGCAGAAGAAAAATGAATTAATGATATTTAGAAAAGCCTAGATTGTGTCAGGCTGTTTTAATCGCAACAGTAAATAACAAGACTGCATCACAAAGCCTAAATGTGTGTCTGTGTGCCAGATGTACAAGATAGTCGCGTGGTAAATAATTAAGGTCACTGACGTAAATGCTCTTAAGTCAACAACACCCCCACCCCCCAAAAAAACTCTTTGTATGGCTAATAATACTGAAGAAGGTCCTGATAGTTCACACAAAAATCTGTCATCATTTACTCTAGCTCCAAAACTTCACGAGTTTCTTTCTTCTCTTGAACACAGAAGAAGATATTTTGAAGAAAGCTGAAGACTTCTACAGTAGGCTAGCCTATTAGTTTTTCCTACGGAAGTCAGTAGTTACAGGTTTTCAGCTTTCTTCAGATTTCATAACATCCTCTTTTGTTTTCAAGAAACTCATTAAGGTTTGAAACCACTTGAGGGAAAGTAAACACAAGTAGGGCTAAATTGTTTCATTTTAGGTGAACTATCCCTTTAACCAGAATAATAAACAATCACACTAGTAGGTTTTTAACAAATCTATTTAAGTTTTTTTAGTCATCCCGTTAAAGTGATCTGAATCTCCCAATTGAGCCTCTTTTTCAGTCTGGTGTTCTGGTGTGCGCGCGCGTGCACGGCGGGAGGAGTGTGTCGCGCGCATCGGCGGGTCCGGTTTAGATCACTTCAGGAGTTTCTCTCGCGCGTTACTCTTAATCATGGCGCCTCCTGATACCGGTTCCGCTCGGTTCCCGTGATGCCCGTGATTATGATGATGGTGACGGATGAAAGATGGAGAAACTATCCGCGAGCATTACCGGACTCTCGTGGAGCTCCGTGTCGCTGCCGCTGGACGTGATCGTGAGCAAATTCCGCTTACCGACACTCGTGCGGCTGAGCCACGGTAACAAACCATTCACTTTATTTGTTTTACGATTTTTATTAAATGATACACATTTTAATGGCAGATAGGAACATTAAAGAAGTACATTTAAGAGAGTTAAAGATTTTATTTGTATATTGGTCACACTTTACAATAAGGTTTCATTAGTTAATGCATTTACTAACACGAACTAATGATGAACAATACTTCTACAGCATTTATTAATCATAGTTCAACATTTATTAATGCACAATTACAATGTATAACCTAGTTATAAACAAAGCAAAACAAAGCGCAAGTTTGTTTCATGATAAAGTTTTTGTCAAATCAAAGTTTGTGGATTTATAATTAGTGTTAGGTGTAATTAAATACAAAGTAGTTAGTTATTGTAATTAAATTACTTATTCGCTGAAAAGGTAAGGGATTACATTACATTTTTAGGTAATTCAGGTAATAGGCTACTTCTTGTACTTGCCTAAAATACTCTATATTTAACATTTCTGTATAAAGCAGTCCAGAGAACAGAGTAATTGTATTGTTTTTGTTATACAAATATATTTTGCTGAATATATTTTTTTTAATATATAAATAAATATACATTTGTTTGATGATTGCACAAGCTTAAGAAACAATTGAGTCAGAAATTATTACAATATGGTATATGTGTGAAATATGCTGTCATTACTTATGTTTAACTTTTATTTTTAGTTAAGTTATTTAATACAGTTAAAAGTCCCTGTTTGACTTATATTCTCAATTTGTTGAGATTTATAGGCTTTAACTATAAAATCAAGTAACTTAATTAATTATTAAGTAACTAAATTGCTCTTCGGACATTTTAATGATGTAATTTGTAATTAATTAAATTTCTAGTAACTCACCCAACACTGATTAAAATACAGCAACGTTGAGCTCTGATTGTGTAAATTGGAAACACTCGGGATAGTTTTAAAATCACATATACTACCCAGACGAAACGATTGTAACTTTAACGAAGGGTTGTGTAAATGTTTGTAACACAGACTCCTCAGTGAAGTGTGTAGTTGATTTGTGCGTTGGCTAAAGGTGATGGAGTGTGTGTTGTGTGTTAAAGAGCTGCAGCTCTTTTCATATGTTAATGTTGTAATGCGCTGCAGTGTGTGTTGAATACTAAACATCCTCCTGCAAGAGAAACTCCAACACTCACAACTGAAGAAGAGGAACACACAAATGAACTCCTATCAGTGTGACTGTGTGAAAGTTTGACTTTATGTGATTAGAAAAAGAAACAAAAAAAGTTTAATGAGCGCTTGTGTGGGCGGCACGGTGGCTCAGTGGGTAGCACTGTCACCTCACAGCAAGAAGGTCGCTGGTTCGAGTCCTGGCTGGGCCTCTTGGCATTGCTGTGTGGAGTTTGCAAGTTCTCCCAGTGTTGATGTGGGTTTCCTCTGGGTGCTCTGGTTTCCCCCACAGTCCAAAGACATGCGCTATAGGTGAATTGAATAAGCTAAATTGTCCATAGTGTATGTGTGTGAATGAGAGTGTATGAGTGTTTCCCAGTGATGGCAACCCCTGATGAATACAGGGACTAAGCCGAAGGAAAATGAATGAATGAATGACTGCTTGTATGACTGAATGAGAGCATGTTTTTCATTGGCGACCATTCATTGGCGTTTAGGCGACCTAATATGCCAAAATCACTTTTATAAGGGTTTAAACATAGTTGTGTGCCAAAGTTAATATAACCAGTCTCTAATATTAAACATTTATAAAAAACACTTTGATTGACATTCTCGCTTAGTACATGTAATCAGTGGGGGAAAGTCCCGCCCATTAGTGACCATCTTCAGCATAAACAGCCCTGAGTGAGAAGCAGCCGTCTGCCATTAGAGTTTTAAATCTGCCGCTATGCTGACACATTTTGTTTGTCATTGTTGTTTGCTTTGTTTCTAAATATATAACTGTTGTTTCTCTTGGTTTTACTTCTATTTTCATAAATTTCCTTATATTTTTACTAAATATTACTCTGTCTTATGTTCGTTGGTCAGTCTTGTGGCTGTTTTTAAATGTGTTTTATAAATAAATTAACTTAAACATAGTAGCTCCGCCCTCTGTTGAATGGAGCACGATCTCATATGAATTTAAAGCGACAGTCACTAAAATGGCGCAATTTGGATCAAATCCTAAAAGGGTCAGTTTCAAAGAGTTATAAAGCATTATTTGTGTGGTACTTTGAGCTGAAACTTCACATACAATGAAAATTGAAATTGTACTGCAAATCTAAAATGTAATAAATAATTTGAATAAATTAAATGTAAATGTGTTTTTACATTAGACAATGTGAATGTCAACTAAAAATATATATTAAATTAGTATTATCATACATTTTTCATGGCACTCAAGGACATCTTACATAGACATAAAGCAATGACAGTAAAATAAAATCAAGACATTACGTCACATAAAAACCTGCGTGAACATTTGACATATTAATTTAAGTTAAAACTTAAACCTAAAATAAAGGTGAACAAAACATTCAATATAAAAAATTAAAGAAGGAAACGAATAATGGGCGGCATGGTGGCTCAGTGGTTAGCACTGTCGCCTAACAGCAAGAAGGTTGTTGGTTCCAGTCCTGGCTGGGTCAGTTGGCATTTCTGTGTGGAGTCTGCATGTTCTCCCTGTGTTTGCGTGGGTTTCCTTCAGGTGCTCCGGTTTCCCCCACAGTCCAAACACATGCGCTATAGGTGAATTGGGTAAACTAAATTGTTCGTAGTGTATGAGTGTGTGTAAATGAGTGTGTATGGGTGTTTCCCAGTACTGGGTTGTGGCTGGAAGGGCATCCGCTGTGTAAAACATATGCTGGATAAGTCGGTGGTTCATTCTGCTGTGGAAATAGAAACTAAGCAGAAGGAAAATGAATGAATCTAATAATAAAAGCCATAATCAGAAGTACTCAAACAATAGTAATGTCAATGGACATTTAAAGTGCAATAAATACATAAAGAAATTTGAAAATGGTAGTAACATCATATATCAAAAAAAGATTTATTATGAATATCTGTCAGGTTGACTGTAGAGTTTATTTACAATGTTCAGCTCATGTCAGCTTGATTAGATGCTGCACAGTAAAAAAATCCATAAATTAAAAGTTTCATGTACTTTGTTATTCATGTTGTTATTATTTTCACTTGTTTATGCATTTGAATTGTGTTATGGGACCTTAAACTTTCTTCAAACAACTTTTGATGTTGAAAAGTTTGAAAAAAATAAATAGTTTTATTAACTTTTTAAATAGTTTAAAGTTATATATGGGCAACACAGTGGCGCAGTAGGTAGTGCTGTTGCCTCACAGCAAGAACGTCGCTGGGTCGCAGGTTCGAACCTCGGCTGGGCTGGGTCAGTTGGCGTTTCTGTGTGGAGTTTGCATGTTCTCCCTGTGTTTGCGTGGGTTTCCTCCGGGTGCTCCGGTTTCCCCCACAGTCCAAAGACATGCGGTACAGGTGAATTGGGTAAGCTAAATTGTCCATAGTGTATGAGTGTGAATGTGTGTGTGGAAGTTCCCAGAGATGGGTTGCGGCTGGAAGGGCATCCGCTGCGTAAAATCGTGCTGGATAAGTTGGCGGTTCATTCCGCTGTGGCGACCCCGCAAGGGACAAAGCCGACAAGAAAATGAATGAATGAAGTTATATATTGTCTAGGTTGGTGTTGTAAATTACGGTACAAAAACCTGCTAATAAACTGCCAGTACTTTGTCAGTTATTTTCTGGACTAAATTCTGAATATAGTATTTATTAGGGCTGCACAATATATCGTTTCATCATCGATATTGCAATGTGATCATTCACAATAGTCACATCGCATTCGCAAGTATATGCGATGTTAAGTCTGAATTATGCAACCCAGGCTCATTCTTTCTGATTACGTAATAATAATAATTAATAATTCCATACATTTATATAGCTCTTTTCTGGGCACTCAAAGCACTTTACACATTGGGGGGAATCTCCTCATCCACCACCAGTGTGCAGCATCCATGACGCGATGGCAGGCATATTGCGCCAGACCCCACACCAGCTGATTGGTGGAGAGGAGACAGAGTGATGAAGCCAATTATGGTATGGGGATGGTTAGAAGGCCATGATGGACAAAGACCAGTGGGCAGATTTGGCCAGGATGCAGGGGTTACTCATTTCGAAGGACATCCTGGGATTTTTAACGACCACAGAGAGTCAGGACCTCGGTGTAACGTCTCATCCGAAAGATGGCGCTCACTGAGCAGTATAGAGTCCCCGTCACTATACTGGGGCATTAGGACCCACACAGTCCACAGGTTGGGCGCCCCCTGCTGGTCTCGCTAACACCACTTCTGGCGTTGCTTAGCTTCAGTGGGCGACCATGTGAGAGTTGCAGAGAGCTAGCTTCCGTAGCCCTATATACATTTCTGGAGATCGCAACAGCATCCATCCGAAACAGATGCCCCAGCCACCTCAGCTGACTTCTCTCGATGTGGAGAAGTAGCGGCTCTACTCTGAGCTTCTCCCGCGTGACAGAGCTCCTCACCCTGTCTATAAGGGTGTGCCCTTCCACCCTGCGAAGGAAACTAATTTCGGACAGTTGTATCCAAAATCTTGTCCTTTCGGTCATGAGTCATGACCCAAAGCTCATGACCATAGGTGAGAGTAGGAACGCAGATTGACCAGTAAATCAAGAGCTTTGCCTTTGGCTCAGCTCCTTCTTCACCACAACGGACCGGTACATCGACCGCATTACTGCTGCCGCTGCACCAATCCGCCTGTCAGTCTCACGCTCCATCCTTCCCTTACTCGTGAACAAAACCCCAAGATACTTGAATTCCTTAACCTGGGGTAAAGACTTTTCTCCAACCTGGAGATGGCAAACCCCCTTTTTCCGGTGGAGCACCATGGCCTTGGAGGTGCTGATTCTCATGCCAGCTGCGTCACACTCGGCAGCAAACCACCCCAGTGCATGCTGAAGATCCATGTTCAATGAAGTCAACAGAACAACATCGACGGCGAATAAAAAAGATGAAATCTTGTGGTCCCCGAACCGAACCCCCTCCAGCCCAAGGCTGCACTTTGAAGTTCTGTCCATAAAAACTATGAACAGAATTGGTGACAAAGGGCAGCCCTGCTGGAGCCCAACATGTACTGGAAACAAGTTTGACTTATTGCCGGCAATGCGAACCAAACTCCTACTCTTTTCAGCAGGTGCAAATGACACTATCGAGAGAAATTTGAGATCTGTAAAAGCGTACACAGCGGCCTCTGGTGGATTCGCAAAAACAAAAACTGCAAAAAACATAGCTCCTGGGACATATTTCGCTCTTTCCAGAACTGTATATAGGGGTACGTTTTCAGAATTAGCCCTGGTTGCATAATCCAATTCATAAGTGTAAATAAACTGACAAAACCTGTGAATCATGAAATACTGCACCTGTTAATTAACGGATGTTTTTGACAGTGTGTGTGTAGGAGGATCAGCGCAGACAGCAGTAATTATACACAACAGACAGTCAGTGTGTGTGCACTCAGGACTCTCATTCTGTCTAAAGCGTCTGTGTTTACACTCGTTCTGTTAATGCCAGATCAATAGAGTTGAGCTCTCTCTCTCTTTCCCTGTGTGTATGTGCTGCATCTGATGCTGTTTGCGTCTCATCGCTGACCTCAGTTTTTCCCATAAACTCAATGTGAGGAAGTTCAAAGAGCTCATTTGATGTTTGTGGTTGAGCTCTGATGTGTGTGTGTGTGTGTATCTGTTTGTGTGTGTAAGAGTGTGCCTGTGTGTGTGTCTGTTTGTGTGCTTTCACATCTGTGTGTATGAGTGTGTGTGTCTGTCTGTGTTTGTATGTGTGTATGAGTGTGTGTGTGTGTGTTTGTGTGCATTTATATTCTCATGCTACACTGAGCAGCTATTGCTATTTTTAATGTACACATTGCGATATCGATGCTCAAACGATGTATGGTTCAACCCCAAGCATGAACATTTAATTTCCCATGCTACACTGAGCAGCTATTGCTATTTTTTATGAACAGCACCTTGGTCAACTCTCAGCTGTTTTAAAAGTGATGTATAAGTTTAATAAACTGAACTAAAGTGTTATTGTCAGAGCAACGCATAATCAGTGTTGGGGAGTAACTAGTTACTTGTAACGGCGTTACGTAATTTAATTACAAAATAAAAGTAACAGTAATTCATTACAGTTACTGAGAAAAAATGTGTAATTAAATTACAGTTACTTATGAAAATGTTAAAGATTACAAATGGGGTTACATCTAAAAATATTCTTCTTATTATTAATCTGTTGCTTTGGCTGTTTTTGATATGCATGATGCCTTCTGCTAAGGCCATTTATTAAAGAGGTGCTATTCTGATGCTTTTGATTGGTTTTCCGGTTTGAATTTGCGGCGCAACACATCTACCAGTTACGTTAATCCTCTCTGTCGCTGAAAGCATTAAGCTACTACAACCAGCCTGAGAGCTGCCACCATGGCGAGTGATAAAAATGCATTTCATTGCTGGAAATTTAAAAATCATTTCACCCTGAAATCTGAGAAGGGCACAATTATAACAGTTCAGTGCAAAATTTGTTTGCCAGCGGTTGAAATACTTTCGACATTAAAGGCTTCAATGTCGAACCTGAGGAAGCATCTGCAGGTATGTAACCTAGCCTTTCTTTATTTTAGAAAAGCAAATGGTTTTGTCGTTATCGTGAGTGTACAGAAATAAAAACAGACCCTTTTATTTCGAATTATATATTATGACTCACAAAGTTATTGATTTGTGAAATTCAGGGCAACAAACTCCTCTGCCCAAAGCGATTTTATTACATTACCAGTGTTGGGCAGTAGCGCTGCTACTAGCTTAACTACATTTCTCAGTAGCGTCGCTACTTTATAAATCAAATAGCTTTTTAGCAGAGAAGCTATTTTATTAGTAATGTAGCACAGTAGCGTCCACACAAGCTACATTTACCGATCGCAGATCAATAAGTGACGGCACCAACATTTACAGAGCTGTGAGGTCGGTGTCTAGCTGATGAAAGTAAATCCATATGATGGTGAGAATGATGATTTCTTCTTCTTTCTGCTTTTTCAGTGGTCGACAACAAACTTTTTGATGCGTTACTGCCACCTCTCACTCTGGTGGGTGGCGTCGCCAACCAATTAGGCTAACACGAGAAATTTCCTTGATGGAAAGATGACTGAGGGAGAGGAGGTCTATATATAGTTTAAGTCAGAATTATTAGCCCCGCTTTGATTTTTTTTTTTGTCTTTTTTAAATATTTGCCAAATGATGTTTAACAGAGCAAGGAAATTTTCACAGTATGTCTGATAATATTTTTTATTCTGGAGAAAGTCTTATTTGTTTTATTTCGGCTAGAATAAAAGCAGTTTTAAATTTTTTAAACACCATTTTAAGGTCAAAATTATTAACCCCTTTAAGCTATTTTTTTTCCATAGTCTACGGAACAAACCAACGTTATACAATAACTTGCCTAATTACCCTAACCTGCCTAGTTAACCTAATTAACCTAGTTAAGCCTTTAAATGTCACTTTAAGCTGTATAGAAGTGTCTTGAAAAATATCTAGTCTAATATTATTTACTGTCATCATGGCAAAGAGAAAATAAATCAGTTATTAGAGATGAGTTATTAAAACTATTATGTTTAGAAATGTGTTGAAAAAAAATCTTCTCTCCGTTAAACAGAAATTGTGGAAAAAAATAAACAGGGGGGCTAATAATTTTGACTTCAACTGTATATAGTTTACTGTAGTAAAGGCTAAAGTACACTATGGTAATTACTATTAGTTCATGATAGTTACTAATGATACTACATCATGTAGTGTAATTTATTAATGAAGAGTTGCAAATATATATATACAATATAATGCTCATTCCTAAATATTTCCCTTTACTATAAAATACTATAGTATTTTAAATGTTTAACACCTTGTTTTTGCTGTTATATTCTATAATTTGTTTCTGTTTAGTACAGCATATTATTTACAGTAAATAACTGAAACATTGTTTTGTTATAAGGTCTGGTTTTGTGGTGGCTGTACTTTAAAAAATGAAATTAATATAATCTTAATTCAAGTGATGAGAGATTTTGAAACTCTAACAGTAAACAGAGCTACTGTAAGGTCACACCTGCTTGGTATAAATGCTTGAAAAGAATTTAGTTGAAAATATCCATTAGAAATTTAAAAGTAATCAGATGTAATCAGTTACCTTATACTTGTATCCAGCCTGTGCAGACCGCTGGTAAACACACAGTTTACTAATGGACTACAAATCCACCATTTATGGACTACATATTCAGTCATGCACCACACACACACACAACTGGTTCCAAATCCTGTCTGATCGCAAACTCACAGCTGAAGCCGCTCATGAACTGATTTTATGGACTATAAAGTCAGCACACAAACACACAGAAGTTGCTGAGTCTTGTTATCTGTCTAGTGACACTACAACGCGTTTCCTGGTTTGTTTTCCTGTGTTTTGATCCTCGCCTTGTTCATCTGTTTTATCCCAGTCTACTGCCTGCCTTCTGACCATCTGCCTGTATATTTGACTACGACTCTGGATTGCCCGTATGCATCTGTTTGCCCCTGTGTTGACCATAGCTTACCTGACCTCTCTAATAAACCTGCATGTGGATCCGCACCCCTTTTGACAGTGTCACTATCCCCGGTTACAATACTTTTATAAAGTATTTGAAAAGGTTCACTACTTATTACATTTTAAATAGGGTAATTTGTAATCTGTAATCTATAATCTATTACATTTCCAAAGTAACCTCCCCAACACTGCGCATAATGTAGAAGTATAAATGTACAAGGCATGTGCTTGGGCTGCACGATACTGAAAAAATCTGACACTGCGACATTTTGTTTTGCTGAATAGCTCTATTTGGAAAGATTTCATTCAATTAGATCGACTGGGGTGATCAAGTGTGCCATGGGTTATAGCAATCACTCGATGCAGAAGTATAATTCAGCTTTTAGGACACAATGAAGTACACAACAACAACTAATCGCCCAGCCTGATGTGTATTTTTTGCATCATTGCTGAAGCAATTGTTTTGATCATTTGTGTATTTTTGTGTGTGTGCAGGTGAGAATGTGGAAGGTTTGTCAGAGGAGGACGTGATTCTGCTTCACTCCTGCAGACAGTGGACCACCGTCACTGCCCACAGCCTGGAGGAGGGCCATTACGTGATCGGACCCAAAATAGACATTCCACTACAGTATCAAGGTACCATAACATACACACTGAGGCCTGTTGCATAAAAAGAGTTGATCAAACTCCGGGTTGCGAAGTAAGTTTTGAGTTGACAAATCCAAAGAAATGCAAAACTGTGATATTCAAACTGTACTTACGTTTCCATCCACCTATTTTTATGCGCATTTTGGATATGCTCATAAAAAAACGGTTGATAGGTACACCAAGATGTGGATCAATTTTGAAAATGCTCATAAATAAACTATGCACTTAACTGAGTAGGATAAACTTTTTATTCGATAAGAAAAGATGCGCATAAACTACGATGGAAACACTTTTACCGAACAAATTCCAGTATGTGCAATAAAAAAGGTCATGTGATTTTGTTATAAGAGATCATGCGATGATAAATATGTGTGTGAATAGACAAACCAGCAGGCTGAGCACACTGTAAAACATCTGAAATGTTGTTTTGGTCATTCTAAAACGCCTTAACCGTTTCCGTATTAGTGTGAGTTAATAGTTAATCAGGAAGTGACGATTTTGTTCGCTTTGACTCGTTGGATAGAAACGCTGCTTTATTCGCAAGTCTTTTATGTGATAATCCAGTTTTGTGCATAAAGTTAATTTGCATTTTTCGATGGCTATTGATTGCTATAAACATAGCTATTGATAAGCTGCACTGTGTGTGAATGTTGAAGATCTTTCAACTTGACACAGCATCTAAAAAACGAGGCGCTCATGTGCGCGCCATTTTAAAAGACGCATATTTGAGTGTTTATACCATATTTCCTTCCAAAATTCTGTTTGTAAAAGTTAAATATTAATCAAGTAAACTAAGCCCAGAGCAGCTAAAAAAAGCTAAAATATATCAGGAAAATGTAACTGATTTTTGTCAATTAATGGGATTGAAACTATTAGATGGGCTGCACGTTGGTAGCGCTGTCGCCTCATAGCAAGAAGGTCACTGGTTCAAGCCTCTGCTGGATCAGTTGGCATTTCTGTGTGGAGTTTGCAATTTCTCCCCGTGTTTGCGTGGGTTTCCTCCGGGTGCTCCGGTTTCTCCCACAAGTCCAAAGACATGCGGTATAGGGGAATTGGGTATGCTAAAAAATTGACTGTAGTGTGTGAATGAGTGTGTATGGATGTTTCCCAGTGATATGTTGCGGCTGGAAGGGCATCCGTTGCGTAAAACATAAGCTGGATAAGTTGGCGGTTCATTCTGCTGTGGCAACCCCAGATTAATAAAGGGACTACGCCAACAAGAAAATGAAATGAAATTGTCTGTAGTGTATGTGTGTGAATGAGAGTGTATGAGTGTTTCCCAGTGATATGTTGCAGCTGGAAGGGCATCCACTGCATAAAACGTATGCTGGATAAGTTGGTGGTTCATTCCGCTGTGGCGACCCTAGATTAGTAAAGGGACTAAGCGGAAAAGAAAATGAATGAATGAATGAATGAAACTATTAGAAAGATGCTCAGACCAGAGAGAGGCAGATGATTGGTTGTTAACAGTATATTGATTGTTGTATTCAAGCACTTAACTTCCCACATGCTCACTTAGAGGCTCTTCGTTACACACACATTCAGTCTCTGCTCTCTCTCATACACACACACACACACAATTCAGTCTGTTTTATTGCATTGAGTCTTTTCATACAATAAAGACAGAGCATCCAGGCAATACAGAAACAAACATGATCATTATGAATGATTTTTACATTAAAATTCTGAATTTGTAATAATTAAACACACATATTCTTACCTGTACTTAATAAAACATATAATTGAATAATTAATCATACAAAATTTGTGTATATTTCATTCATTCATTCATTTTCCTTCAGCTTGGTCCCTTTATTAATCAGGGGTCGCCACCGCGGAATGAACTGCCAACTTATCCACCATATGTTTTACACAGCGGATGCCCTTCCAGCCGCAACCCAGTACTGGGAAACACTCATACACACTCATATGCCAATTTAGTTTATTCAATTCACCAACAGCGCATGTATTTGGACTGTGGGGGAAACCGGAGCACCCGGAGAAAACTTACGCCAACACAGGGAGAACATGCAAACTCCACACAGAAATGCCAACTGACCCAGCCAGGACTGGAACCAACAACCTTCTTGCTGTTAGGCCACAGTGCTAACCACCGAACCGCCCTTGTATACTGACTTGTTTGCTGACTAATTAGAAAACCTATTGCTTTAAAGGACAGTGGAAAAGTATAGATTTATATAGTATAAAGATATTTGTATAATGCTTTTCTTTACAAATATTGTTCCAAGACAGTTTTATAAAATGCACTTTATTACATTACAATCAAAATAAAACAAGTTAAGGTGTGAATAGGGTGGACAGTACAGCAGTAATCTGCAGTTATACAATATAATGTACTTTTTAAAAGAAATGTGTTATTGATTCTATTTTTTTGTGAAGTTTCACAAACTAATTTTGAGAGGAGCACGTGATATGATTGACCGCAGCTGGTCTCTCATCTACAATCATTAGTTAGCCAATCAGATTAATCCAAACTCAATATAAGTAGCCTAGCAAAATTACTCCCTTATCTTCGTATTCCAAAGAAACCCCCTATCCACCCCTTCTCCCCCCTTTTCTTCCTTTACCACGGGGAGCTCTCGAGAACTACCTGATCTCGTACTCCCCTTACATGCTCAATCGACCAGGCGGGAGCCCTGGGCTCAATTATCTCCGAGCTCAGGGTTCTCTCCCAGGACAGCATGCCTAACCTGCTAATAGCATCAAGCAATATCTAAGTATGAACTCTTGAAATGACAGTTAATCTGTTTTTTATGCTAAACTGTGATCTGTAAATGAGATAAGAGTGAGTCATTTAACCTGTCAAATGATTATTTTTGTAAATATGCCTGATAAGATATTTTTGCTCAATTAAATTGTTGTTCTGTAAATTATATAAGAAACAAAATTCTAATTTAAAAATTTAATAAAGAGAAGAAAAAAAAAATCAAGAGAACCATAGAAAAGTTTAGCCAGAAGAATAATGGTCGTGCCCAACAGAGCCTGGTTTTTCTGGAGGTTTTTTTTCCCCTTCACTTCGTCAATTGCTGAAGTTTTTTTTCCTCGCCATTGTCGTCAGTGGCTTGCTCGGATCGGGACTTGTGGAGCTGCGCCTCTGGACTTAACTAAAACTACGTTAAGCTGCTTTGACACAATATACATAGTAAAAAACACTATATAAATAAACATGAATTGAAAATTTAATTGAAAATTTAACATTTAGTTGAAAAGTTGTAGTTTGTAATTTTTTTCTCATTTCAAGAGTTCACACTTAGATATTGCTTGATAATAATAGCAGGTTTGGTATATTGTGTTGGGAGAGAACCCTGAGCTCGGAGATAATTGAGCCTTGGGCTCCTGCCTGGTCAATGAGCATACAGGGAGTGCAGAATTATTAGGCAAATGAGTATTTTGACCACATCATCCTCTTTATGCATGTTGTCTTACTCCAATTAACCATACAACCAATTAAGCATATTAGGTGATGTGCATCTCTGTAATGAGAGGGGGTGTGGTCTAATGACATCAACACGCCATATTTCAGAGCTGCAACATCACTGGAGTGCCCAAAAGCACAAGGTGTGCAATACTCAGACATGGCCAAGGTAAGAAAGGCTGAAAAACGACCACCACTGAACAAGACACACAAGCTGAAACGTCAAGACTGGGCCAAGAAATATCTCAAGACTGATTTTTCTAAGGTTTTATGGACTGATGAAATGAGAGTGAGTCTTGATGGGCCCGTGGCTGGATCAGTAAAGGGCAGAGAGCTCCAGTCCGACTCAGACGCCAGCAAGGTGGAGGTGGAGTACTGGTTTGGGCTGGTATCATCAAAGATGAGCTTGTGGGGCCTTTTCGGGTTGAGGATGGAGTCAAGCTCAACTCCCAGTCCTACTGCCAGTTTCTGGAAGACACCTTCAAGCAGTTTTACAGGAAAAAGTCTGCATCCTTCAAGAAAAACATGATTTTCATGCAGGACAATGCTCCATCACATGCGTCCAAATACTCCACAGCTTGGCTAGCAAGAAAGGGTCTAAAAGAAGAAAAACAATTGGCATGGCCTCCTTGTTCACCTGATCTGAACCCCATAGAGAACCTGTGGTCCATCATCAAATGTGAGATTTACAAGGAGGGAAAACAGTACACCTCTCTGAACAGTGTCTGGGAGGCTGTGGTTGCTGCTGCACGCAATGTTGATGGTGAACAGATCAAAACACTGACAGAATCCATGGATGGCAGGCTTTTGAGTGTCCTTGCAAAGAAAGGTGGCTATATTGGTCACTGATTTGTTTTTGTTTTGTTTTTGAATGTCAGAAATGTATATTTGTGAATGTTGAGATGTTATATTGGTTTCACTGGTGAAAATAAATCATTGAAATGGGTATATATTTGTTTTTTGTTAAGTTGCCTAATAATTCTGCACAGTAATAGTCACCTGCACACACAGATATCCTCCTAAAATAGCTCAAACTAAAAACAAACTAAAAACTACTTCCAAAAATATTCAGCTTTGATATTAATGAGTTTTTTGGGTTCATTGAGAACATGGTTGTTGTTCAATAATAAAATTAATCCTCAAAAATACAACTTGCCTAATAATTCTGCACTCCCTGTATAAGGGGGTACGAGATCAGGTAGTTCTCGAGAGCTCCCCCTGGTAAAGGAGGAAAGGGGGAGATGGGGTGGATGGGAGGATTGTTCAAAAAATGAAGATAAGAGAGTAATGCTAGTCGGACTATTTATAGTGAGTTTGGAATGATCCATTTGGCTTACTAATAATTACAGATGAAAGACCAGCCGCAATCAATCATATCACATGCTCCTCTCGAAATTAGTTTGTGAAACTACACTTCAATGTATTATTTTTGTATTTCTAAAGATTTTAGGTGACACTCTCTTGTTTTAATGAATAAAAATGTTTAATAAAACTGTTTTGTTTAAATGCACCAAAATATATTGTCTGTATCCACTGAGAAATGGATAAAATGTTATTTTCAAAGGTGTACTCACTTATGCTTTGCCCTGTTTGTGTGTGTGTATACAGTTGAAGCCAAAATGAATAACCCTCCTGTGAATTTTATTTTATTTTTTCAAATATTTCCTAAATTATGTTTAACAGAGCAAGGAATTTTTCACAGTATTTCCTATAATATTTTTTCTTCTAGATAAAGTCTTATTTGTTTTATTTCGTCTAGAATAAAAGCAGTTCTTAATTTATTTTAAACCATTTTAAGTTCAATATTATTAGCCCCTTTAAGCAATGTTTTTTTTTTTTTTGATTGTCTACAGAACAAACCATCATTATACAATGACTAATTATCCTTGCCTAATTAACCTAGTTAAGCCTTTAAATTGCACTTTAAGCTAAAAACTAGTATCTTGAAAAATGTCTAGTAAAATATCATGCATATACACTACCTGACAAAAGTCTTGTCGCCTATCCAAGTTTTATGAACAACAAATAATAACTTGACTTGTAGTTCATTATGTGGTACCAGAAGTGGCTTATATGAAAGCCAAAGGCCTCTAGATTACACTTATTTTACCAAAATAAAATATGATCATGTCTTGATGTTTAATGATTTAATTAGGACAGTAAGGTCTGACTTTGCTTAGACAAAAGTCTTGTCACTTAACAGAAATAATGTCCAGTATAGAATATAAAGTCATGCTGCAGTGGAGAAAGAATGAATATTGTGTCTGACTCCCATGAGCTTGGAGGACTGCATCCATACATCTCTGCAATGACTCAAATCACTTATTAATAAAGTCATCTGGAATGGCAAAGAAAGCGTTCTTGCAGGACTCCCAGAGTTCATCAAGACTCTTTGGATTCATCTTCAATGCCTCCTTCATCTTACCACAGACATGCTCAATAAAGTTCATGTCTGGTGACTGGGCTGGCCAATCCTGGAGCACCTTGACCTTCTTTGCTTTCAGGAACTTTGATGTGGAGGCTGAAGTATGAGAAGGAATTTGCTTTCTCCTGTGGTTAATGGGCAGCACAAATATCTTGATACCTCAGGCTGTTGATGTTGCCATCCACTCTGCAGATCTCTTGCACACCGCCATACTGAATGTAACCCCAAACCATGATTTTTCCTTCACCAAACTTGACTGATTTCTGTAAGAATCTTGGCTCCATGCAGGTTCCAGTAGGTCTTCTGCAGTATTTGTGATGATTGGGATGCAGTTCAACAGATGATTCATCAGAAAAGTCTGCTACTTTTCCAAATGATCAACTAGAAGTCAAGTTACTATTTGTTGGGATCGATGACAAGACTTTTGTCAGGTAGTGTACTGTCATCATTGCAAAGAAATCCGTTATTAAAAATGAGTTATTAAATCTATGTGCTGAAAAAAATAAATCTTCTCTCCAGTAAAAAGTAATTGTGGGGAAAAATATACAGGGGGGCTACTGTAATAATTCTGACTTCAACTGTATATACAAAATAAAAATAAAAACACTTTCTAATCAACGAGGGCTAAAAAATATAACTTTCTTACTGTACTACTTTTATTGGTCAAAAATCCTTTTTTAAAAAAAAAAAAAAATCAAACTCATGTATTACACTTCAAAAAACACATGACTCCTTATGAATGGCTGTCAATGCAGAATGTTTTTTTTTTATTTGCCACACAGAATGCTGTAGTTACGCTTTTCCTCCAGCAGGGGCAAATGTTTCAATCCCTGACTCTTCAATAGCGCTCTCTCATTCATAAACTCCAGCTTATCATTACCTCACCCTGACGTCATTCCCAGGGGAGTCACAGAGGAGCCCGTTTTCTGAGCTTCCGGAATTGCAGACATTACAGTGCTGGACTTCCTCTCCTGGGACACAAGTTACCTAATATACCCGCCACCCGCACCATTAGGTCAGGTGACCAATGAGATCATCTGCTGGGGTTTCCGGAGGCTGTAAGATGCTGAGAGCGAAGGATGAGGTCATTTGTGTCTAACGTCTCGCAGATAGACTGATAGAGTGCTAATAACAAGATGGAATTACAGAAGGATGATTTTTTTTACACAGCTGAGACATGCAGAAGATGAGAAGACGCTGATATTGTCGATTTGCACATGATTTGAATGATGCACAAGAGGGTGTTTAGTGATGACTCTTAAAATACAGTGTGTGTGTTTGACCTTCAGACTGTAGGGTTCTGGGAATAATAATCATATTCATTTTCTCTAAAAAGAGATAGATAGACAGACAGATGGACGGACGGATGGATGGATAGATAGTGAGTTTTCCGGGAGAAATAACAAAAGGTGGCAGGAGATGGATGTGAAATATGGGAGACTCAGGAGTGTTGGCAGGTATGGTCAGTGTGCTAATAGAATGTAACGGGTCTTTTTAAATACACAACAAACATGCTGTAAAATTTACAGTATTACTGGCAATTTTAGATCAAACTAAAGCACAGTTGTAATTGTTAATTTATAGTGCGCTTGTAAATTTTACAGTATTATTGGTAACCAAAATTGACAGTAATACTGTAAAATTCATAGCATTTTTATTTAATTTTTACATCTTTTATGTTAAGCTACAGTACAGTTGTAATTGTTAATTTACAGTGCACTTGTAAATTTTACAGCATTTTTTAAGAGCTGTGACTGAATCAAAACAGTAGTTTTAGAGGCTTTCACATGATAGCGCAGACGTTTTTCAATGCAAGACATTTATTTTGTGCAAATGCACCCAGAACAGACGAGTGAAACTCCAGAAGTGAAAGAGAGTATTTGAGCTCTGAGTGTAGTATAGGACAGCAGAAAGAAAAGCTGTTGCTGGGAGACTCAAAGACAAAGTGAGATACGCTCTCTCACACTTTGGCTGTTTCTCAATTCCAAGAACGGACTTGCGTTCTTGTGAAAACCGGTCTTGCCAGGTCACCTCGGAAGAACGAACTCGGGAGACCACGAGAACAGAGAACGCGTCCTGTGAGAAATGAGATGCTGCGTTCTTCCCTGGTTCTTCCTGATGGTCACATGACCTTCACGCGTTTTTAATGTAAAACTATTTAAACTATTTTTATTTTAAATTATTTTTTCCCCTTTTCAAAGAATATGCTATGCATAAACACTTTACAAATATACGTTGTACAATATAAATAAAACAGATTTTAATACGAATTTCAGCAAATAAACACCCTTAATGTTCATTCTTTTATTAGGATGTCCATGGTAATGTTTATATTCACCGTTTCATTTAGGGAAACTCCTGAGGTAAATAAGTTTTTATCTCTGAACTTTAATAATAAACCTATATAAAATGCTGCGCTTCCCACCTCCAGTCGCAATGACTTCTGGGACTTCTAAAGCGGGTTCGGTGCTCAAGTCTGCATCGGTGCGTCCTCGATATCAAGAACACATCCGGGAAGTTTCACGCATCCTCCGTTCTTGCGGTCTTGAGTATTGGAACTGAACTTTGGCAGCTGATGATGACGTTACACGAGAACATGAGGACGCAAGACCGCTGAAGAACGCATATTGAGAAACAGCCTTTATCTGTGTGTGTGAAAATGACCTATATACAGGGGTGGGCAAACTCGGTCCTCGAGGGCCGGTGTCCTGCACAGTTTAGCTCCAACTCTAATCAAACACACCTGCTTATAGATTTCTAGTTATCATGGAGACACTAATTAGCATGTTCAGGTGTGTTGGATTAGTGTTGGAGCTAAACTATGCAGGACACCGGCACTCCAGTATCAAGTTTGCCCAGCCCTGACCTATAAGATCACACATCCCTGAATGAGTATACCGTAAGCCAGAGATGTCAAACTCAATTCCTGGAGGGCCGAAGCCCTGCACAGTTTAGTTCCAACCCTAAATAAACACACCTGATCAAACTAATTGAGTCCTTCAGGCTTGTTTGAAACCTACCAGTAAGTGTGTTGAAGCAGGGTTGGAACTAAACTGTGCAGGGCTCCGGCCCTCCAGGAATTGAGTTTGACACCCCTGCCGTAAGCTGTGTTTCTCTCACTGTGTGTTAATACTCATTTTGAAGTACACCGTTAGACATTTTATTGTATTTTTGTGGTAACTTACTGGCACCACTGCCCCTTTACAGTAGCTTACCTGTAAATGTGTTTTACAGTAGCAGGGCCCTACCGCAACTTAATTTTACAGTAAAAACGTCTTCTTTTTATGGTAAAATGCTGTTTAACACATTTAAATTTTTCTGTATGACAGTTTCACAGTACATTTCACACTAGCAGTACAAACCCTTTATTTTTAGCATTTACCATTGAATTCAATAAATTCCAAACAAGCGACTATATTTTTCATCAACAGTCTCCTTTTTGTCTTCAACTACAGCAGCAGTACTTGATAGGGTTGCACTGTTTACCGGTACTATGCTAGCATCGTGATACTATGGCTCCAAAATACTGGTGGTGCCACTGTAGTTTGTAAACGGCAGTATCTTCATTAATGGTTTATCTACTATAGATAATGTTGCATGTGGAAAAGTCACTAAAATACTCACACATTTGTGCAACAATAAACAATTTTATTGAAATAGTCTGTGAACCCCTTTAAGGTTGCAAAACTGTGGAGAATTCACACCTTTTATGGTATAGCCTATTGCACATTTTCTAATGCTTCAGTTTGAACGCACATCTGAATCGGTTCATTTCTGTTCCTGTTAATATGATTTATTAGCAACCGCAACAATCTCTTTAAAAGAACAAGTCACATAGTGAAATTTTGAATTACTTTGAATTGTTGCCTGATAAGACTAAAAAACAAATAGATGAAATACCCAAAATAGCAACAGGAAACATTGAAACAATTACTGACCACTTTATATTGTCTGATTTTCTTGTAAAAAATGCTCTTTAGTAAACTTTTAATTCTGTATAATTTATATCTTTATTTTTATGCAGTTTTTGTTGGTCAGTTATCTACGAAATAAACAAAAACAATGAATCAATTTTAGGTGAAGTGGGCTGCAAATAATACTTTTTGGCCTTAAGAGAATTATGAATCACATTCAAGTAGGCCTATTATAACATACAATATAGTATTTCTGACAATGTTCTTTAGAGTTTGAGTTACGAATTACAGTATCGCAATACTACTTGGTATTGTGATACTTCAGCTGGTATAGTATCGTAAGATTAATTAATGGTATCCTGACAACCCTAGTACTTGATTACAGTAGAATACTGCAAATTCCTAATATGCAGTAAGTTACAGTTTTAAAGTTTTAAAATGATCCACAATGCAGTGCATATTACAGTAGTGAACTGTAAAGAATGTAAGTGGTATTTTACTGGCCGGTTTTGCATTAAAAAACTGTAAAATTGTGTCAAAGTCTAACAGTGTACTGCATGAGAAATTAATAATTAAATGCAAGTGTAAAAAAAAATCCCTATATTTCGCAAAAAAAATTTACGCTCACTTGAGGTGGTTTTTGGGCTTGTGTGAAAAAGGGTTAATGTGAATAATTCTTTTACTGAATAAACCAAAGACTCTAGAATACACAAGACATATCACTCCTACAGTTTTGACTAGTTTCTACTAGTACAGGAGCCAATCACCTGCTGTGTGCCAATTCGCATATTATCCGTCCTAAATAGTATTTGAAAATAGAATTAGTATGTCCCAAACCATAGTATGTTGAAAAGAGTATGCCAAAGGTTCCCGGATGGTTTACTATTTCCGGTCAAAGTTTTAAGTGTAGAATCGTTCATACTCTTAACCGCTGATATTGCCCACAGTACATTGCCCATTGGACGTGAAATCGATTAGAACTACAAAAGCTGGTGAAAAGTGTAAACAACATACAAACACGATGGACGTGCGAGACCAACTGTCAAGTAGAGAGTTAATTATGACTGGTAATTAATATCTAGCCAACAGGAAAATATTTAAATCGCGTTTTCTGTGTTATATTTCATCTGCAACAACAATATTGAACTTATATAAAGACGTGTTTGGACATTAACGTCTGAATGCATAATTATCCAAAGACCTGAGGAGATTTCTCTGCATGAAAGGCTCGAGAATAGGAGATTAACCTGCTGCTCAAATTAAATATGAAAGAAATGTGGATGACATGTGGATGATTGACAGGGCTCATAACTAAGCAACACAACGATCTGTTAACGAGGAAGTAGTATGTCCTAAAACGTGCATACTCTTTTGTTACACACTCAAAAGTATATATTTTTCCTTCACAAAAAAAGTACATACTTTTAGGGCGTAGTATAAGTATGCGAATTGGGATGCAGCAATAGATTGCTATAGACTGACGATTCTGCGGGGGAAAGCTCAGAACAGACACAGACAAACACACTGGAATCTCAGCGAATACTTGCTTCACAGAAATATATTCACATAAAGCTTGAAATCTACTTTTAAATTAACCAAGTGCACTTCAAAACAAAAGTTTTTTTGGTTTTGTAATCTTTGTGAAACGAACATGAGGTACAGTCCCAACGCAGTCAAACGCACATCACATGACAGAAACTACTCAAACACCCACAAACTTGTAAACAAAGAATCGCTGTCATTTCTGGAGGAGATTCACCATCAAGACCAAGTTGTGAATTACTTCAGAAGACCAGCACGATCTGATGAAGAGGATGATGATGTGTAGAACAGTCATAAATGAGGCTGGTGTCATGATCTCGTTCCTTTTGAGTGCACATGCGCATTAGCTTGGGCACCCTGAAAAAATGCTGATTTTTTTTATTTAAACGTTTGGAAACTAAACTTATGAGACGGCTGTTGCTCAATTTTATTGGTAATTCTAAATATGTAATGTAATTGTAAGTTTGGTAAACAGTTTTGGAGAATTTGATGTTTCCCTATTCAGACCGAATGCCCGAGTATACTGACCGAGAGGTGTTTCAAAAATGTCCGCAGAGTGATATGACTTGCCATAAAGGGACCTTGAATAAACTCTGACATAGCGAATATTACACCCATGTGACTCCATTATGCTTGCCTTGTTTACTGTTGGTTGCTAGGTTACCAATACTACAGTCAGCAGCTCTAACAACTTGACGTAAACACAACTAATTCGCATTTGGGATATTTTGTTTTTTTACTTTGAAAGGTTTTACTTTATGTTAGGATGGAAACCCCCGGCACTACCGCGGTTTCTCAGTAAAGCTTATAATATCTACAAACTAAACTCTAAAATAATCCATCTATGGTATAATCAAAATGTATCAACCTATTTTTATCTTTCAGGGTGGGTGGTTTAGTGCTATTTACAGTTGAAGTCAGAATTATTAGCCCCCTCTGTATATTTTTTTCCCAATTTCTGTTTAACGAAAAGATTTTTTTCAGCACATTTCTAAACATAATAGTTTTAATGACTAATGTTTAACAACTGATTTATTTTATCTTTGCCATGATGACAGCACAAGATACTAGTATTCAGCTTAAAGTGACACTAAAAGGCTTAACTAGGTTAATTAGGATAATTAGGCAAGTCATTGTATAAATGATGGTTTGTTCTGTAGACAATCGAAAAAAAATCATGCTCAAGGGGGCTAATAATATTGACCTTAAAATGTTTTAAAAAAAATAAAAACTGCTTTTATTCTAGCCGAAATAAAACAAATAAGACTTTCTCCAGAAGAAAAAATATTATAGGAAATACTGTGAAAACTTCCTTGCTCTGTTAAACATCATTTAGGAAATAATTGAAAAAGAAAAACTAATAATTTTGAATTTGTAAATGACCTCTAGGAACAGTTTCTGTGTTTTTGTGTTTCAGTGTGTTTTTCTCTGTCCTCAGGGAAGTTTAAGTTATTGGATCAGGATCGGGATGTCCGTGAGCCGGTTCAGTATTTCGGAAGCGTGGAGGAAATTGCAGGAGTGTTTCCTGATAGAGTGTTCGTCATGGAGCCCATCACATTTAGTGTTAAGGTAACGCCAGCATTTCACATATACTGTATGAATTTATTAGCAGTGTTGTGATTGTGCACTGAAACTATTTGCATTTATGTTAATTTCAATATAATAAAGATTAACCAAAATTAAGATTAAATATTTCATTTTGTTACCAGTACTGGGTTGTGGCTGGAAGGGCATCCACTGTGTAAAACATACGCCGGAATAGTTGGCGGTTCATTCTGCTGTGGCAACCTCTGATAAATAAGAAACTAAAGCCTGATTTATACTTCTGCGCCAAGCGCACGCGTATGCTCCGGCACAGCCTCCGCATGGTCGCATAGCCCTCGCTGTGGCCGTCGGCAACGCTGATGCACACCTCTCAAAAAATGTAATTAACATAGCAATGACGCGTAGCGCAAGCTCTGTGATTGGTCAGCTTGGTAGCGCTGATGAGTGTGGGCGGAGGTGAGAGCTGCCCGAGCCCGATGAAGCGAGTGTTTACAAGTGTGGAGTCCCGTGAAGGAGCTCTAGATGAAACTGTTGTTTTGTGTTTACCTTATGATTAAAGTTGTTGCACGTCTGCCAATTCCCACCTCAAAATTAGCAAGTTTGAGCCACTTGTACATTAAGGTAGCGTTCAGAAAAAAACAAAACACCAGCAAAGAAGTTCGACACAGAGGAACATAAACACCTACTGCCAGCTAGCGTTTCCTAAGTGTTATTGCAGAGCAACTCAAACAGCGCGCAAAAGTATAAATGCACAGCTTTGCGATTACATGCGCCATGGGTCACGCCCATCACTCGACGCAGAAGTATAAACCAGGCTTTAGCCGAAGGAAAGAAAAGGAGTATTTCTATTTTCATTTTTTTAAACTTAGTCAAATTTCCGCAAATTATTTTTTTAAATACTAATTTCTAAAAGTAAATTTGCTATAATTGTCAAAGAAAAAACTGAAATAAAAGTTAGTAAAGCTTAAATAAGCATACGTCAATTAAAAATATATATCTCTAATTATAAGTGGGCAAAAAACAGGTGTAAACAGGGTCCACTTTGCTCACTTTTGAGCACTTCCAGAGGTATTCAGCTGGGTTGCTTTTGTTGTGTTAATATTCATGTGGTTGAATGCCCTGAGTAAGGTTGCACCTTAAAACTGTTTGTAAGTTACTTGCTTACTTAAACGGGGACATAAAGTTTACACTAGGGGAATTAGTAACTACTAGCTAGTTTGTAACTAAATATGCACTTACTTTGGTTGCACAACAAGGCAGAACATAGTAAGTAGATTGTAAGCTCTCTGGTAATGTATAGTTGCATGTACCAACGCAATACCCAATCAGAAGCCTTCAAACTATTAAAGGGGAAAATCGCCTAAAATGCACATGAACTGAAGTCAAAACATTACATTACATTCATTCATTTTCCTTCGGCTCAGTCCCTTATTTATCAGGGTTTGCCACAGTGGAATGAACCGCCAACTATTTCAGCATATGTTTTACACAACGGATGCCCTTCCAGCTGCAGCCCAGTACTGTGCATACATTGCATACACTCTCACATTCACACACACATTCATTCACTATGGTCAATTTAGTTTACCCAATTCACCTATAGCACATGTGTTTGGACTGTGGGGGAAACCGGAGCATCTGGAGGAAACCCACGCCAACACAGGGGGAAACATGCAAACTCCACACACAAATGCCAACCGGCCCAGCTGGGACTCCAACCAGCGACCTTTTTGCTGTGAGGTGACAGTGCGAACCACTGAGCCACCGTGCCGCACCAAAACATAACAAAAATAAACGAATTAAATCGTATTTTGTGCAAAATGCTAAAACATAGGCGGCACGGAGGCTCAGTGGTTAGCACTGTCGAAATTGGGTGCTCCAGTTTCCCCTGATATTGCGATATTTTATTTTTCTGCGATAAATATTGCGATATGATTAGTTTCACAGGATAGTTTGAATAGCTCTATTTGATGGTGTTTGTGGGTAGTCGAACAGTATTCAGGTACAGAAATTGAATAATCACAATGCAATAAATGCTGTTAATAAATTGTTTTGTCTCGTTTCAATTCCAAATTTCTAAAAATTCTTAAATCAAGTAAAAAATACAGTTTTGTTTTCAACTTGAGAAGAAATTAGTCAAAATTAAGTGAGTTTTTCCTTAAAACAAGTGAAATGATCTGCCAGTGGGGTAAGTAAAATAATCTTGTTTTCGCTTTGAAATGAAGATATTTGGACTAGAAACAAGACAAACATTCTAAGTAAGTAAGACATTTTTATTTTTTTGCATAAATTGTATACATTCTCCATACATACTATAATTAAATACAATTCTGTGGCTCGTGTTCAACTATAATTCAGACTCAACATTGCACATCTTGTGATGTGACTATTGCGGGTGCGCATATTGCGATATCAATGCTGAATTGATATACTGTGTTAGTATGATTGTTTCCCAGCAGCTGGAAGGGCATCTGCTGCATATATGCCAGAGTAATTGGTGGTTCATTCTCCAGTGGTGACCCATTATAAAACCAATCCCAAACACAAACTAAGCCAAAGGAAAATGAATGAATGAATGAATGAATGAATGCTAAAACATTTCTCTCTTCCTCTTTCTCTCACTATAGGTGGTTTCTGGGGAGTTCACGGAGGACAGCGAGTTGTATAATTTCTCTCTGCAGGCGGGAGATGAACTGACTCTCATGGGCCAAGCAGAACTGCTGTGTGTCCAATCAACTCGTGAGAAATCCCGCCTGACAACGCTACTGCGCCGACTGGGCAAAGCAGGGGGGGCACTGGGACGTCCAGCACGCACGAAGATGCCTTGTTTAATATGCATGAACCATCGGACCAATGAGAGCGTTAGTTTGCCGTTCCAGTGTCGTGGTCGGTTCTGCACACGCTCACCACAGGAGCTTCAGATGCAGGGAGGCGAACACACCGTACGCAGCATTATTGAACGTGTGCGGCTACCGGTGAACGTTTCTGTCCCATCACGACCTCCGCGAAATCCATACGACCTGCACGCCATTCGCGAGGGTCATCGATATAAACTTCTTAGCATCATCAGCAAAACAGTTGTTCTCTGCTGCATACTTCGCAAAGAGGAAGTGATGCCTTCTCACTTCCTGTTATTAACGGACATGCCACGGTTTACACTTCCAGAGGGTCTTTTGCGTGCTGATGCTTCCTACCAGCAGGTGGTGCTACAGTGCTCATTGCGCTGCCAAGAAAGCTTCGATGCAGACGATTATTCGCGTGCCGTACGTGAAGTCAAAACTGATTTCTCAGAGGAATGTCTCAGTCCGAGGCGAATTCGGGTGTGTGTTCAGGGCTACGGGCGTGACGAGTTGGGGACATCCCTGCAAAGACTGTCTCTGTGTGTGTACGGAGGCGGATCGGTCACGCACACACACACAATCTCACATGGCTGCAGAGACTCACTCGTCGACTCACACACGCTGCCCTCTAGTGACGGCGATGGGGAAGAGCGAGAGTACGTCACGCCTGATTGGTCGACAGAGTCGCAGGAGATTCCATACGAGGAGCTCTGGACCAATCAGACTTCTGGAAGTTTTGGAGTGACATCTGAGAGCGCAGTGAAGGCGGAGCATAACCTCATATCATTTCATTCCACTACTACATCATTGGATGGAACGGTAGGCTCCACCCACATTGCTATGGTGCAGATGGACGGAGAAAGAGTGCCAAGAGTGTCGACCCCACCCCCCGTCCCACCAAAATCTGAAGCTGTAAGCAGATATTTTATAGATTTTCAATTTAAAATTTATTTTTGTTTGAATCATACTGCTTTTATAAATTATCATATAAACCAGGGGTCACCAACATGGTGCCCGCGAGAATCACATGAGTTGCCCACAGGCCTGTTCTAAAAAAAATAGCTCACCATAGCACCATTTACCAGTAAGCTGCATCTTATATTTTTTGTATCTATTCTTTTTAAATCACACTTGCATTGCTGTAAAACTGAAAATGACATTAAGTTACTGTATACTGTATGTATAAAAAAATTTTTTAAACTATTTCAGACAAATGAAGTGTTGCATATTGATATTTATCTGTTTCCTACCTTGTTAAATCATTGTTGACAACTATTGTGAGAAATCATTAACATGATCAGTGTCTTCACATACAGTAGATGAATATAATTATTAATAATAACGTATAATTAAAAGTGAATTGAGAAAATTTGTTATTTAAGAAGTGTGTATAAAATTGGTAGCCCTTCACATTAATCGGCACCCAAGAAGTAGCTCTCAGTTTCAAAAAGTTTAGTGATCCCTGACATAAACATACAGTTGAAGTCACAATTGTTTACCCTCCTGTCAATTTTTTTTCTTCGTCAATTATTTTCCAAATTATGTTTAACAGAGCAAGGAATTTTTCACAGTATTTCCTATAATACTTTTTCTTCTGGAGAAAGTCTTATTTGTTTTATTTCGGCTAGAATAAAAGCAGTTTTTATTATTTTAAAAAACATTTTAAGGTCAAAATTAGCCTCCTTAAGCAATATTTTTTGATTGTCAGCAGAACAAGCCACTGTTAAACAATGATTTGCTTAATTACCCTAACTTGCCTAATTAATATTGAATGATTTGAAGTTTAATGTAAACACTGTAACTATCAAAACATTATTTTCTTGCTTGAGTATACTGACACAGCCACCACATCAACTGTAAAGAGAATTTTCTTGTAAAGAGAATAACCTCTGAAAATAAGGACTATTGCACAAAACATTAATCCAAGTAAATACCAAGTAATGCAAAGTATTACCCAAGCTCAGGCCATAAAAATAAGATTTTGATTATAATTACTTTTTAAAATGTAGTGAAAACAGGTTTCACTTACGTTATGCAAAGCAAAAAAATAATAATAATGTTAGTGTGAAATACGGTTTATGTACAGTTGAAGTCATAATTATTAGCCCCTTGTATAGTTTTTAGATTTTTAAGCAAATTTATAAACACAAACGTTTTAATAACTCATGTCTAATAACTGATTTCTTTTATCTTTGCCATGATGACAGCACATAATATTTGACTAGATATTTTTCAAGATACTAGTATTCAGCTAAAAGTGACATTTCAAGAGTTCACGGTTAGCTGATGATTGATTATAAAGCTTGTTTGGCATGCTGTCCCGGGAGAGAGCCCTGAGCTCATAAGATACTCGAGCCAGGGGCTCCCTCCCGTTTACAAGGTAAGAGGGGAGTTTGAGCTCAGGTAGATCTCGAGAACTTAAGCTTTAGTAGCTAATAAACAGATAGTGATTGCTCTTAAGAGATAATTAGTTATTAGGAGCATGTCTATGGTGCTGATTTGGATTAGTCAATTAACTTGAGTTGCATGTTTTTGGACGGTGAGAGGAAACCGGGGAACCCGGGGGAAACTCATGTGAGCACGGGGAGAACGTGTAAACTCCGCACAGAAACATCGGCTGGCTAGGTAAGGACTAGAACCAGTGACATTCTTGCTGTAAGGCAACAGTGCTAACCACTGGGCCACTGTGCCACCCGTCTAGGAAAGGAGGAGGAGTAGGGGTGGAAGGGGGGGTTCTTCAAAATGAAGATGGCTGTTATATGGAGCTTAGGGTATTTATAGTGGCTTAGGAATCGTCTGATTGGTGAATAATAAACTGAATAATGTGAGGCCGGCTGCAAGCAATCAAGCATGTGATCCTCTCGAAATTAGTTTATAAATAAACTTCACTTAAATGCTTAACTATGTTAAAGTGCACAGGAAATATATTTATAATTTACATGTATAATACAAATACGAACATACTTTTGATAAAATGACATAACATTTAAAAACTGTATTATAAATTGCCATTGCAAATAGGATAATGTGATTTATTCTTTACTTAAAGATAATGACAGTTTTGGGAAAAGTTTAAACTTTGACAAAATATTTAATGATTCTGAAATATGCGTTTTTGTTCTAAAGAATTAGCATAAAAGCTGTTATATACAGTTGAAGTCAAAATTATTCGCTCTTCTATGAATTTTTCTTTTTCTTCTTCAAATATTTTCTAAATGATGTTTAACAGAGCAAGAAATTTTCCACAGTATTTCCTATTAAATTTTTCTTCTGGAGAAAGTCTTATTTGTTTTATTTCGGCTAGAATAAAAGCAGTTTTTAACTTTTTAAAAAACATTTTAAGGTCAATATTAGCCCTCTTAAGCAATATTTGTTTCAAATTGTCTACAGAGCAAACCATTGTTATACAATGACTTGCCTAATTAACCTAGTTAAGCCTTTGAATGTCACTTTAAGCTAGTATCTTGAAAAATATCTAGTCAAATATTATTTAGTGTCATCATGGCAGAGATAAAAGAAATCAGTTATTAGAAATGAGTTATTAAAGCTATTATCTTTAAAAATGTGTAAAAAAAATCTTCTTTCCGTTAAACAGAAATTGGGGAAAAAATAAACAGGGGGGGGCTAATAATTCTGACTTCAACTGTATATTTGAAAGTATAATAAATAATAAAGTAAACAAATATAATCCTTTCATTGTTTCAATTGCTTTTAGGATGAAAAATTCAGGATATTTTCTTGACCAGTTTCGTGAGATTCATTCAGACACTTTACTAGCATTTCCGGGTTTCTGACCCTGAGCTCAGCAGCACGGTAGTTTAGTAACCCTCTTTAGCCTCAAGAGATTCATTTTGTCTTCCTCAGTCCTTTTGCTTCGTCCCACAAATAAACACACTCAAGAGTCATATGTGCATTACGGTTCACACAGTACTGCTGCACCAGACTAAAGACTAAATTATTGATACTGTTGCTTTTAAAGGCGGAATAATGAGCATACGTTTACTGGAACCAAGCATACACACAAAACACACACTCACAGAAAAATAATCACACATTATCTCTCATCTCAATGCCTTTTCATGTGTGTTTTTGTGTTATGTGTACAGTACACTGCAAAAACACAGTGACATTAGCTACAGTATGTTTCCATTCACCTATTTATGCACATTTTGCAATATCAAATAAAAAATCATTAATGGAAATGTCAAGATGCGCATAATTTTTAAAAATGTTATTAAAAACTCAAGTCTAGTTCAAACCACATGACTTTTGACATCAGCAGACACACAACATCATAAGATGTTAATATTAGGTCAGATTTAGGTCGCCAGCATCTAAGGACAATGTTATTTTGACGTCCAATAGCGACATCAAATGACGTTGATATTTGGTCGATTTTAGGTTATGTTGGAAAGTGACCAAAATCCAACGTCCAGCCAACATCTAAAACCAACATCATATTGATGTCAAATACTGACATTTATTCATCAGGTATGGCAACCAAAATCCAACGTCTGATAGATGTCATAGCGATATCGTCTACACAACATCAAGCTGTAACATCATTAGACGTTGATATTCAGTTGATTTTAGGTTGGAAAGTAACCAAAATGAAACACCTGTCCGAAGTTGGACATTGATGTCGGCCTGACATTGGGTTCTAACATTAACTAGGGCTGGGCGATTAATCGAAAAATAATCAAAATCTTTCAGAACCTATAATCAATCTAATTTAAAATTTTTTTCAATTATTTTCCCTCTGTTTAAGCTGATTTACAGTATAATTTTGCATTGAGAGCACACGTTTGGTCCGGCGCAGCCTTCACGCAGTCGCATACCAATGCACCTCTCAAAAATTTACCTACACTTTGCTACCACACGTAGCACAAGCTCTGTGATTGGTCGGTTTGGTAGTGTTGACATGCAGAGAGCCCTTCGTTGGAGCGAGTGTTTAAAAGTGTGGAGGAGCTCCCGATGGAAACTTTTGTTTTGTGTTTACCTTATGATTAAAGTTGTTGCACGTCTGCCAGTTCCAGTCTCTAAATGAGCGAGTTTTAGCTACTTGTACAATAATATAGTATTCAGAAAAAACAAAACCCCCCGTGAAGACACAGAGGAACATAAAAACCCGCTGCCAGCTAGTGTTTCGAAAGTGTTATTGCAGAGCAACACAAACAGCACGCAGAAGTATATCAATGCACGGCTATGTGCAAGGCAGGCGCCGTGGGTCACGACGATCATTTGATGCAAAAGTATAAATCAGCCTTAAAAGTCTGAGGCTTTTTTCTTGTTTATACTTCTTGTTTATATTTTTTCTGATTTATACTTCTGCTGCCACTTTGCAGCCACATGATCTCTGGTCAGATTGGATGATGAACCCATTCTTGAGCCTTACTTTGCATTAAATTGACGATGATTGTAAGCTGCACCAGAGATGCTTTGAGACAGCATATTTTCCATTACATTAAAATTATTATTTACATTAAAATATTTGTTTACAGAAGATGCAAAAAATGCACTGTTTAAAATATTATTTACAGGATATGCAAGAGTTATTTCATTTAAAAGAGATACAGCTAATTTTCTACTTTTAACATGAAAAGCACAGAAAATAATTTATTTTGTTTCCAAAAGTGCAAGTTATTTATTTTCACTTTATATAAGAAAAAAATGTATTGTTTTAGGCAAGGTGTGTTTTAATTTCAGTTGTTCAACATTGATGTTCAAAAAATAATCATATATAGTAGATAGTGTGTTTCCTTCAATTATTTTAAAATCAAGTAATGCACCCTTCATTCAAAAATCTCTGACTTGTAATATGTGAACATATTTACTGTAGAAAATTTGTCAATGAACTATGAAGGCAAAAATAAAAAAAATAAAAATTTCAATTTGCCCAGCCCTAAAGATGTTGTTTTGATCTTTCTAAATTCCCTCAACCAAATTCCATATCATAGTGTATCAGTATTATTATTATTATTACCTCTAGAACTGTTTTGAGCAACTGTGCTCCCAAAGAGCGTCTCACACCTTTGGCCATTCAAGCCATTGTGTTCATTACATTTTCTACGGTGCAATTAATTTATTATATAAGCAAAAAGGCCCACAATGGCATATTTTTGTGCAAGTTTATTAGGAAGTATACACGGCACTATAAGGCGCAAGACGTGTTTTGCGTGATTTATTGCTATTTTCAGACCAGCGCAACAGTAATTTTCACATGTTGTGCCACGTTGTTTAATAGTAAATCCATTTGTGCCACTTTGTGGACTCATGGGTGTTCCGGTCTATAAAGAAGGTGTGTTAAGGCGCATTCTTGGCGCATTGCTATTTTGAGAAACCAAAATAGACCACGCCATTGACCAATTAAAAGCAGGTCTAAAGTCCAGAGCAGAGCACGTTATTCATGCCCCTATGCAGGTCTAAACGCTTAATACACACAGGATGTACAGCAATTCACAAATATCTTCATATATGAAAAAAAAAAGTTAAAATGTAAAATTAAAATGTTACAAAAATTATTATTTTCTATATAAATTTAAAAACCACTGCCTCCATGCCTTCTTCACCTCGGTGGGCTTTTTTCAGTTTATTCATGACAATTTGCATTAGTATAATGTTATTATAATTAATATATTTTTATTATTTATGTGCATATTTATATTTGTTTTAATAAAAAATTAGTTTAGATTTGTCCGCCTATTTTGGAGACGTCTGCATCACCATAAGAGGCATGAGACTAGGACGTGTGTTTGGATATAACTCAGTTTTTTGACCACACTTCGTTATTATTGTTCATTTATTTGTTTGCTGGAAATTAGAACTGAATTTAGAAATAGTTTTGAAACAAATCTTTGCACTTAAAAAAGGAAATTAAATATGTAGGCTAATGGATGTCTTCAATGGAGTGCGTACAACATTGTTTCCTTACGCTACGAAAGTAAAAGAGTAAAGTAAAGAGTAAAAGGAAAGAGAAAGTAAAGAGGCCGAATGGAGGAGGCTTGTTCATTGCAGATGGTCTGTTTAACCGTTTTCTCGCTAGTGAAGCGTTCCTTTTTTCCACTCACAACGTTTGCCATGTAAATAGCAAATGCGCCATGGTGCAAAGCGTATTCTTACAGCCTAAAAATAGCAAAAGTGGATTCGGACACGGCCGTAATGCTTTTGCACCATGCGCTTTAGACTTTGCGCCTAGATTGTTAAAATAGAGCCCAATGTTCACTTTCACTTACTGGATACAAAAAGTGCTTTATTCGCGAATGTTTTATGTGATATTCCAGTTTTGCGCATAATTCTAATTTGCATCGTTGGATGGAAACATAGCTTGTGTTTGAAAGCTTATTAGTGTCTCAATATATTTTATAATTCATGAACACATTTAACATCAACTGACATTGTTAATTTAAGCAGCATATTTTTGAAGACTTAATAAAAAAGGATAAAAAAATTTGAATAAAAAATCCACTAATACTATTAATACAGTCAGTAATGTAGTTTTTAATGTAGCAATTTTCTGCTATAAATTACTGACATGTTTTACAAATCGTGCACAAGCACAGTAAAACAAACACCTCGTCTAATCAGGATGTGGAGCTTGAATTTTAGCCTTTTTGACACTGTTGACTAGAATTACAGCCTTTCACTTTTCTCTCTCTTTCTCCCACACACAGAGGGTTCAGTTCTGGCCTGTAATTTAGCTTCCCAGGCGCGCTCGCTCGCTCTCTCTCTCTCACACACACACACACACACACACACACACACACACACACACACACACACACACACACACACACACACACACACACACACACACACACACACACACACACACACACACACACAGTCCCTCGTGTTTCGTGGAGGAAATGAACTGTATCTCAGAGTTGTTCCTCCCATAGGAAATCTACACAGCGATAATGCATAATAAAGAAGTTTATGATTGTTATGATCATTAAGACAACATTTCCATTTTAACTGCAGTTAAGAAATAAAAGCTGTAAACTCTGCAGAAAATGCATTTTAATCACTTTTTTAAAAACAGTTTGTGTCAATAAGCAGAAATATTGATTTCTTGTGGTTTTGTGAATTTCAGAATTAAATTTTTTGCAGATTTCTTTTTAAGTACTTTTTGGAATGTTAAAATATTGTTACAGTTGCTATTTTAAATAATATTAAAACTACAATGTTTTTGACCAAAACAAACAACATATTTATTGATGCATAAAAACTATTTTTGTTTTGCAATATAAATGTTTTTAAATTAAAAATGTATTTGAGTTACATTTACTGTTGAAGGCAATTTTTTTTTTGCCCTTTGTACTTTTAATCTTTTTTTAAATATTTCCCAAGTGCTGTTTAATGGAGAGAATTTTTTCCCCTCACATTTGTAACCATAGCGTTTTTATAACTAATTTCTAATTACCACGATGACAGTACATAATATTTTACTAGTTACTTTGCAAGATAATAGATTCACCTTAAAGTGTAATTTAGAGGTGTAACCAGCTTAATTTAATTTAGGTTTAATTAGTTACATTCTGAGAGCCGATGTGCAAATTTTGATTTTCTCAGACACATTAAGGTAAATGCGCAAACGTCTCTCTTACACACCTACAGGCACACATACACACACTTTAATTTTCTGTTATACTCCATAACTCCATATAAAATCCAGAAACTAAGCTTTTTTTGCACAGGCCTATCTAAAGGGTTAATGGTGCCAACTGATGACTAACAGTAAAAATGACAAATTTTACCATTTCCCAACAGAGAAAACCAGCAACAATCAAAAATGTATGATTTAATGATGTCATGGCTTTAGTTTGCAATCAAAAAAATGTGGTTATAATGGAAGTCAATGAGGCAAAAACAGCCACCATTAGTAAATTAGGGAGAAAAAATAAAAATCTTATGTTGCACAAAAACTAACAATGCATCAAAGGCAATGGTGTTACTAATCATTCACATGTCCAAAACTGTAATAAAAGGTTAAAAAAAAATCCAGTCCACAATTACTTTTACATTGAAAATACGTCATTTTGTGCGTTTTTTTCACCAAATCAGCAACATCATTTGTAAATTTGCCAATTAAAGAGTTAAAATCCTGTAATTTTTAAAAAACATTTAGTAGTTTTGATCAGGACTGAGGTTGATTAACAGATTTATGGAAAATTAAAAAAAAAATTAATCTGACGCATTTTTACAGCAGTTTAATTCAGTGGATGTTTTCAACCCAAACATAACAAAAGGTAGTAAATTTGAACAGTGCACAAGGGTTAAACAGCACTTGAAAAATATTTGATAAAGAATTCAAATAACTGTAATAATAATTTAATATTGCTTTCTGCTGTATATTTTTAGCAGATATTATTGGATGCAGATATTTGTGAATTATTTGATTAATCAGCATGAGCATTCCACACAAATAATACCGCAACAGCATGACACTCATTGATACATGATATTAGATCTCAGTTTAAATAAGAATTTTTAGTAAGAATTGTATTTGTATTGTATTTTAATTGGGGTGGTATGGTGGCTCAATGGTTAGCACTGTCGCGTCACAGCAAGAAGGTTGCTGGTTCGAGTTCTGGTTGGGCAAGTTGGCATTTCTGTGTGGAGTTTGCATGTTCTCCCCATGTTGTCTTGAGTTTCCCCGAGTGCTCTGGTTTCTCCCTCACAATCCAAAGACATGCGCTATAGGTGAATTAGATGAACTAAACTAGCCTAATTAGTGTATGAATGAGTGTGTATGGGTGTTTCCCAGTACTGGGTTGCAGCTGGAAGGGCATCCGCTGTGTAAAACATATGCCAGAATAGTTGGTGGCTCATTCCACTGTGACGACTCCTCAAATGGAGGGAAATTAATGAATGAATGTATTTTAATTGTTAATGTAACATTTATGGCTCTGTTTAAACTTCAATCATGAATCTCTGCATTTTCCAGCTATGTTTTGTCAGCATTGTTTCTAATATTTCTTGTTAGTGTTTAAAACTCAGTGTTTAGTATTTGGTATTTATTGTTTGATTTCCTGTGCACAATATTACTGACTAAAAAACTGTTGTTTAACCCTTGTGTGCTGTCGGGGAGGTTTTCATCCACTCTGGGGTGATTTTGAGTCTTAATTTGGCCATAACATTTTCTGTGTTTTAGCAAATTAAATTATTTTTGCTGACAAATCTTATTATGACACATATTTTAAGAAAATGCTATGAAAATTTTCAAAAACTCAACAATACACTTTGGGCAAATTTACCAGCCGTTCGTTATGTTAGTGACTGTTTTTGCCCCATCGACTTCTATTATAACCACATTTTTTGATTGCAAAGCCATGACACCATATTATTATGTATTCTTTATTTTTGTTGGTTTTCCCTGTTGGGAAGAGGTAAAATTTGAAATTTTTGCTGGTGCGCATCAGTTGCAGTGCAAAAAAGCTTAGTTTTATGGCCTTTGGAGTTATATGGAGTATAATAATAATAATAATAATAATAATAATTCATTTTATTTGTAAATGGCGCCTTTCTAGACACCCAAGGTCGCTTTACAATAAGTATCAACATGCTAGAACAAATTAAAACAAATAATAAAACACACATCGCGAATATAAAATAACATGATAAAGACATGATAAAAAATTGTTAAAGGAAAGCCTGCTTAAAAAGATGGGTCTTTAGACGAGATTTAAATGTGTGAAGAATATCACTGCTCCTTAGATCCAGGGGAAGCGAGTTCCATAGCCGAGGAGCCATAGAGCTAAAAGATCTGTCTCCCATCGTGCTTAATCTAGTGCGAGGTGGTACCAGGGATAGTGTGTGTGTGTGTGTGTGTGTGTGTGTGTGTGTGAGAGAGACCTTTGTGCACTTACCTTGATATGTCTGAGAAAATTAAAATAAGCAGCTCAGCTCTCAGAACATAATAAACATAGTAAGTGTATTTATGCACACACATTATAATCTGCTGTTTTACTCTGTAGAACTCCATGTAAAAGCCAGACACTTTTTGACAGGCCTATCTAAAGGGTAAATGCTGCCAACTGATGACACATTGTACCTCTTCCCAACAGTGAAAACCAGCAACAATCAAGAATGCATGATTATATGCTGTCATTGCTTTAGTTTGCAATCAAAAAATGTTGTTATAATAGGAGTCAATGGGGCAAAAACAGCCACTAACCTAACGAAAGTGAAGTAAATTTGAACAATACACAAGGATTAACATTCTCCTGAACAAAAAGTGACATTTACTTAAGCGGTGAGCAAGACAATAGCAGGACTGAGTAATATTATAGATGTCACTCACACTTTTAATATAGTAACTGCTCTTACTTGTTTGTTTTTTTGCATTTCTCTTATCTATCCAGGTGAAAGAGGAGTGTCGGTTCTTAAATGCTCCTCCAGTCCCGCCCCGCTGTGCTAAAGGCCCCACCCCCAGTCCTCCAGTCCCCGCCCGCTTCCCTAAAACTCCTCCCACACAGACGCTCAACCCAAACCTCTCATTCTATTCCTCTGGGCTGACAGAAAGGTAAAAACACACACAAACCATTTAATTACTTTACAAATACACAGAAAAATATTACTCAATGGATTTACAATTTGTTTTAAGGTGAGTGGTCCTGTCTTCTAAATTAAAGAGCTAAAGGTGAATAATTGGTCAAAGAAATGTCCTCACCTGTCCACTGGTTGGCCCAAAATAAATGCATTATAATTAGATATTGTCTTTGTAATGTGTGCAGTTACAGGCAGGGCTTGACATTAACACCCGCCAAATGCGGGTAGATTTCAGCTGTGGTGGGTTAGACAGACACTCTCACTAGCCACTTTGGCTGGTTGAAAATAATTTTTAAATTGTAGTTTTATTACTACATTTATACTACTATATTTGACAATAAAGATGGCCCAATATTCATGCAAATGTGATCTTAGAATCGAGAAGCAGCACGACTGACAAAAATAACTGTGATCGCGAGCAAAAGAAAGCAGATGAATACAGTATGAGAGGCACTGGTGCGCACAGGTGATGTGATGCGCGCGACTGTTAAAAAGCACGTGCGCTCCCGTTTACGCGTGCGAAGCAACTGTGCCTAGAGGAAACGCAACTAGTGGGATCGGTTTTCTTTGAAATGTACTGGACAAAAACCGATGATCATGCACTCACAGTCCTGCTGCTTTCAAAAGAAAAAGAAAAAAATCCTTTTATAAGCAGCAGCGGTTGCTGCTTTCGTTTCCTTTAACAGATTATTAACAGCCCTGACATTAACTGTGTGCACGTGATCATCCTTTCATTCCTCACGATATGTTTTTTACCTGCTTTTTTTGCTTACAGTTATTTTTGTTATTATGGTTTAATTATCATTTTTTTACAATAACATTGCTTTAATATGAGATTAACTCCCCATTTATGTGTAGTTAACTGCTGATCTGGGACAATTAGCCAGGACAGATTACTGTGCATATTTTAGATACATGACAATAATTCTTTTAAATGTCAATTTCTTTTAAAGAAAAGTTTTGTTGAATTAAAAAGCGTGTGTATACAGCTATATTTTGCTTGTCTTTACACATTATTTAAATGGCTAAGAAATAATTATTTATTTATGTTTGGTGTGGTCAGAGATAAACCTTAATTTTGAACCCTGAAAAGTCATGTGAAATAAGAACTAATTGCAGTGCGATACAACCCATTTGCTCATGCACATTGAGCAAGCTCATACACAACAAGCACAAAAAGTCAAATGAATGAGGAGGCATGTGGACATAACACACAATTTAAATCAAGTAATTTTAGCATGTCAAAGTCAAATTTATGCATATAAAATATATTTTCCCAACAACAAAAGTGTGGCTAGTGAAAATAGCGAGTGGCTAGTAACGTTGAATATCTACCAGCCACAGTGGCTGGTGATCAAAAAAAGTTAATGTCAAGCCCTGGTTACAGGCTATGTAAAGTGGAAAAAATAACACTAAATTTTAAAATACTCAGTAGTTAGATTATTTACATTACTTTTTTTATTTTATTTTAAAGGGGTGGTCCACTACAATATCATATTTTAAACTTTAATTGATGTGTAATGTAGCTATGTGAACATAAACAACATCTCTGAATGTAAGACGCTCAAAGTTCAATGCAAAGGGAGACATTGGGTTTTACAGAGTTAGCTTAGCAAAGCCTACAGCGAACAAATTTGGGGACTACAAAAAATACATACGGACTAGTGAGATCACAAGGGCCTCCGGTTCCGTTCATTCACCTTCCAGAATCTCTCCCAGTTCAGTGCTGGATTCAGCTAAAAACTCATCCAACAGACGAAGCTGTGGATTGTGAGCCACAACCTGTAAGTGTTTTTATTTGTTAAAATTGATCAACTACATGCACAGTTTCTAGTGTTAACGGTATGTTGTACCGAGGACGTAAACAAGGATGTAAACAATGGAAAATGCTGTTTGACACCACTAACAATTTAGCTACAAATTTATATTTATCTGCCAAACCGCTGTAAACACACAATATTCAGCAGCGCTGCAGTGTCTCTCTATGCGTGCCTCTCTATGCATGTCTATGTGGACACTTTCCCTGCGTCTACGTCTCAAATAACAAATTCGCAAAAGATATGAGAAAGCTATATATTACTTACACATGCCTATTACGAAAATATGTGAAAGACACTTGTCAGATTTTATTTTAGAGAGCAGGCGTGAGGTTCAGCTGTGTCCTCTTCATTTCTGTCTGATTCAGGCACCTAACGCTGCTAACAGCTGCTCTGAGCCTCTGACTGGACTGTTTACAGTAGGGGACTGACGTGGAGCCGATCCGCGAATCACAGCACATTATGTTAGGACCAATCAGAGCCTCTTGAGGGCGGGCCTTTCAGAGAAACTAGGAAATATGAGATTTGTTTTCATGTTAGCTGAGTAGCTGTATATAATTAAAGTAAGATATATGATAAAATGACGGGATTTTCTACAAGTGAAGCATGAACACACATTGCTTTGCATCTTATAAACACAACCAAGCCTTAACAATACACTGTGCACCCCTTTAAGCGAAAACAAAAATCTGTCCAAGTTCATTTATTTTCTTTTCAGCTTAGTCCTTTTATTAATCTAGGGTCGCCACAGCGGAATGAACCGCTAACTTATCCAGCATATGTTTTATGCAGCATTCACACACACTCATACACTACAGCTAATTTAGTTTATTCAATTCACCTATAGCTCATGTGTTTGTACTGTGGGGGAAACCGGAGCACTCCACACAGAAATGCCAACTGACTTCTACTTTGCTAGCAGTTAACCAATAGCGTCTCTGTGACAAAGTGATGTCGTGCCGCACTGGTTGCTGTGTGAAGTCAAGAAAGAGGTCTAACTCTGTGCCTCCGCATAACTTTAGATGTGTTGAAAAATAATGAGAATATATATATATATATACAGTTGAAGTCAGAATTATTAGCCCCCCCTTTGATTTTTTTCTTCTTTTTTAAATATTTCCCAAATGATGTTTAACAGAGCAAGGAAATTTTCACAGCATGTCTGATAATATTTTTTTTTTTGGAGAAAGTCTTATTTGTTTTATTTAGGCTAGAATAAAAGCAGTTTTTAATTTTTTAAAATCCATTTTAAGGTCAAAATTATTAGCCCCTTTAAGCTAATTTTTTTTTCTGATAGTCTACAAAACAAACCATCATTATACAATAGCTTGCCTAATTACCCTAGCCTGCCTAGTTAACCTAATTAACCTAGTTAAGCCTTTAAATGTCACTTTAAGCTGTATAGAAGTGTTATAAAAAATATCTAGTCAAATATTATTTACTGTCATCACGGCAAAGATAAAATAAATCAGTTTTTAGAAATGAGTTATTAAAACTATTCTGTTTAGAGATGTGTTGAAAAAATCTTCTCTCCCTTAAACATAAATTGTGGAAAAAAATAAACAGGGGGACTAATAATTCTGACTTCAACTGTATCTATATATATATATATATTCCGATTGAGTCTGAAACCACGTGATGGAGCCCGATTTCCGATCATGTGATCTGACTTGGACATCCCTAATAACAATAAAAATCCAATGGTTGGCCCTCTCTGCATGTAGATTTTTATAGGCACATATTAAGGTGACTCTTTTTCTCTCTCTTTCAGCTCTGCTCCTCGTAGCGGCAGCAGCTCTCCATCACCAGACTCTTACTCTCTGTACTGTTATCCATGCACCTGGGCTGACTGTGTGACTTCTGACACCTGCGTGACCCCTGATCCCACCCAGCCAGCACAGGCTTGTTGGTCCCACCCACGAGGAGGCGGAGCCTACACCTCCAACATCCTCAACACACCTCTCCTCAGCACTGACTCCGCCCAAAAGAACTACTCCACCTGCCCCAGACCACGACCAGTGGCACAAAACCGCTTCGCTCCTTTCGGCGCCCTAAACCCCTTCGCCAATCCAGGACACACCCACGCCTCCTCTGATTGGCTCACCACTGGTAGGGACTCTCCCACTCTAATACCTGACCTCATAAGCTCCACCCCCAAGGAGACTCAAGTCAATCAGGGAGCTTTAGAAAGCAGTCCTGAGCCTCTATCAAAACTAGTCAAAAGTTTAGAAGAAGACACAGTCACTATAGACTCCGCCTCTGGATCGGTTGCCATGGAAAGAGGGGCTGAGGGCGGGGCCAGGTCACCATGGCGACCTCCCGCAGAGCTCTGCTGGCTCTCAGTGGAAGAGGTTTCATCCAGTTTGCGGTTTATCGGCCTTTCGGACGACGTGATTGGTCTGTTCAGCCGAGAGAGGATTGATGGCTCTATATTTACTCAGCTGACAGAGGAAATGCTGTCGGAAGACTTCAAACTCACTAAACTACAGGTCAAAAAAATCATGCAGTTCATTAAGGGATGGAGGCCCAAGATATGAGAGCAGCATCTTTGTGATTTTATGGACATTTTTAATTGTGTTGGACTTGCAATGTACGGAAGTCCTCGGAGGTCATGCATTGTTATTATTAGGGGTGTAACGGCACACTGAAGTCATGGTTTGGTGCGAACCTCGATTTTGGGGTCACAGTTTGGTACAAGTATGGTACAACAGGAATAATAACAAACTTGCACATGATTGGCTCTCAGTAATGTCAGTTACGCAGCAGTGGACCAATTAGAAGAAGGCAGGGTAAGAGTTGCTTGAGCTTCTGTGTACCAAGTTGGCATGACAACGGCAACATGGCAGAACTATTTCTGAATTTGTGAATGGATGCTAAGTTATTGCACTGATGTGGTTATTTTCTTTCTAACTCCAGTGACTGGACTGGCTCATCTAGACTGAGTGTATTCATCGTGTGAGCGTATGAACCGAACCATCACCACTATACTGTGACGGTTTGGGATGGATACATACACTGCACTGTTACACCCCTAGTTATATACAGTTGAAACCAGAAGTTTACACACACTAAAAAAATTAACAAAACCATTTTTAAAAAAATGTCTGATGGTAAATCATACTAAACGTTTACTATTTTAGATCCGTTAGGATTACCTAAATGATTTACATTTGCTAAATGCCAGAATAATGAGAGAATTTTTTTTTGAGAATTTTTTATAAATTTCTAGAGAGTCAAAAGTTTACACACATTTCCTTGGTATATTTTTAGCTTTGCTTTTAAACTGTATAACTTTGGTCAAATGTTTTGGGTATCCTTCCACAAGCTTCTCACAATAGTTTGAAGGAATTTTGGCCCATTTCTCCTGACAGAATTGGTGTAACTGAGTCAGATTTGTTGGCTGTCTTGCTAGCACAAGCTTTTTCAACTCTGCCCACAAATTTTCTATAGGATTGAGCTCAGGACTTTGTGATGGCCACTCCAAAACATTCACTCTGTTGTCCTTAAAGCACATTTTAACTAATTTGGCAGTATGCTTAGGGTCATGGTCTATTTGGAAGACCCATTTGTGGCCAAGTTTTAATTTCCTGGCTGATGTTTTGAGATGTTGCTTCAGTATTTCTACATAATGTTCTTTCTTCATGATGCCATCTATGCTGTGAAGTGGACCAGTCCCTCCTGCAGCAAAACAGCCCCACAACATGATGCTGCCGCCCCCATACTTCACAGTTGGGATGGTGTTCCTAGGCTTGTAAGCTCTCCCCTTTGTCCTCCAAATGTAACACTGGTCATTATGGCCAAACAGTTCAATCTTAGTTCCATCAGACCACATGACATGTCTCCAAAAATTATTATTTTTCCCAGTGTAATTTTGCAAATTGTAATCTGGCTTTTTTTTTTTTGTTGATTCTGGCTTGTTGGTTTTTCCATGTTGTCACACAAGGAAGCAGTGTGTTTGAGGTTTTCCTTAAATACTATTCTACAGTTGTGCCTCCAATTAACTCAAATGTTGTCAATTAGCCAATCAGAAACTTCCAAAACCTTGACACCAGGCATAAAAATCTTATTGTATGTAAACTTGACGTTCAAGAAAAGTTATAACATTTTCTCAAAAAATATCTCTCTCATTATTCTGCTATTAAGCAGAACAGAAACAAATTTGATAATACTAACTTACCTAAAAGAGAAAAAGTTTAGTCACATTAACATCTGACTTTTTTTTTAAATGGTTATGTGCCTTTTTATACATTGTATGTAAACTTCTGGTTTCAACTGTATATTTTTCTTGTATTCTCTTAATTTTCTAGTGATCTCAAAATATCAAAAGTTCTTTTCTCAGGATCACAACTTAATTTTCTCACTATCTCGATGCAACAAAAGTTGTTTTCTTGAGTTAACAGCTAATTTTTTTCTACTTATTCAGCATAAGTCTCTTATTTGACACTAGGCTTGGGCGGTATGCAAATTTTGATACTGGCAAACCTCTCTATTTTACCTCGGTATATAGTATTATTGTATTAATAAAATTATGATGTAAGGCTCAGACAGCATCACCAAACTGTTGGCTTGGGCCTAAACCATTCAGAAAATTAATACCAAACACTAATACTGAAATAATAACAAAATAACATGCACAACAATATTAACAACTTTTATTAGCAACAAATAGCAGTTTATAAAAAAGTGCAAATACAACAGTCAAACAGAATTAAATTAACATAAACATCCAGAACAGTTTTCGTGCAGAGACGCGCACACAAATTATTTAATTTTACTATGTCTTTAAAGGACTTTTTTTCCACTGTGTGGAAAGAGACCATTTCTTTCGCCAAGTATTTTGTCACTGCATCAGTACAGGTTTTTCAACGGACACTGTCCCTTTTGTACTTTGTTGTTTTCCCGAAGGCCCCCATTATCATCGGCTGCGTACTGGCGGTAAACCTAGATGTTGTTGGTCCTGCATCGGGAGGCATTGAAACTGTTGCACTGAGTGAACTCAGGTCAATCCTCGCACCAGTAGTGCATGGTAGTTTCGCATATGAAACCTTAGGTTTGAGGTATTTCCATCTCTTGTGGTCTTCTTTTTGTTGCACAATTTGCAAATTGCCTCGTCCGTATGTGCCACCTCTCCTTTCTCGTTCGGTCGAAACCCGAAATACTGCCAAACTGCAGAAGTTGTGTTCTTTTTCGAGCCCAGGTCACTTGGTGCGCGACTCGCCATCTTTCCCCACCTCTCTCTTTCTCCTCTACGCTATACTGTGATGACAACCATGCATACGCATTTTTAGGCATTAAATAAATTATATTTAATATTTAATCCTTGTCTCCTATATAATAGGGGTGTCAAAATTAATTGTTTCTTCGGTGCACCGCGATGCAGACGCGGACAATTCGATATCGGTTCAGTAATAATCATAACCGGTTATTATGTACTGACGTCATTTATCCCATATGCGATATGTCGCCGTAGCTTACTATGGCGAGGGAGGCGAGCACGAGTGTTTACAACGCTCCAACTACTTAAAAACGCAGAAACTCACAATTTCACTGCATGTGTGATTGCTGGACAGTTTTTCACTGACACTTACAGTAGAAGCCCTTTTACTGCGATTGAGAGAATGAAAGTAAACTCCATTTCTCTCTCTCTCTCTCACTGTGGCCTATTTGACTGGCTGGCGTGACTTTTCCTCTCCTCTCAGCTGTTACAGCGTTACTTCTGGATACAGACACGAGCGCGCGAGTTTTCTCCGCGTCAATCATGGATCAGCTGTGATCGATGCTGCAGTGTTGCCAGATGTAGACTGATTCCAGCCCAAAACTATCCAAAACCGCCCAATCTGGCAACACAGCGCCGCTGCCGTTTATCAGCGTCACTAATCGGTGAACAGCGCCTGTAAAGTAAAAATGTGTGGCGCGGCGCAGCACGGCTGTTCAGACTGACACCGACATACGGACTCATAGTGTTAATATGTTTCTTTTAATGACAGCTAAAAAAAAGCTTAAAAAAAAGAAATCAACATTTATTTTATATCTTTTTTTTAATCCATAAAGTGTGCCGTTTTTGTCACTGCAGTGTATCTTTATGGGCTTCTGGAAGAACATTTCAAGTGCACTACTAGTACACTGATATTAGTATACTTACTAAATACTTTTATTCTTTACTTAAGTATATTTCTTTTTCCTAAGGCGTATAACCGCCGTAATATAACACAGATATTCAAAATTACAACGATTCAATTTGGAAACATTGCCAATGATGAAAGAAGAATTCAACACGTCTCAATCAATAACAAGTTTGGAGTGCACATTTGATGCATAAGAAGTTAAAATGCACACCTATAAATCTAATACTTCTTTACTAAAAGGAAATAGGCCTATAAACTGTTTATTGCAATAAGTATATTACAGGAAGTTATATTATTAAATATTTATGTTAAAAAATAAATAAAGTTTTATTTATCTACTAATTCCAGCCAGCTTTTAGTGAACTTGCAATATTTTCAATAAAACACTTTCAGTTGTTATATGTAGAAAGGCCTAAATACATGCAGGACCATTCAAATATTTTGCTGGTCTCCAACTATTGACAACAGATCCCTCAATGAGAGAGAGAGAGAGAGAGAGAGAGAGAGAGAGAGAGAGAGAGAGAGAGAGATGTACACTCGCGATATCTTTACTGCTCTATTCATTTAACCTAAGAAATGCAAAGCTTAGACCATCACTGTGCCTCTCGTGATCTGTTTTCTTGGTCATACACTCTCGTCGCCATGATTTCTGGCTATTTAACACATTTTTGGGGGATCACGGAGCCGGTATAAATTTGCGGGAGACTCGCAGAGCTTCCGGGAGAGGTCATGGTTGGATGAGACACTCAGATGAGACACTCAGCTCCGCTTCGCTTGCGAGTTACGCCAATAAACTGTAAACAGAGGTCCCACCGCATCTGTTATAGTTTAGCTATGCTATGGCGCTAGCGCATCGATTGATGTGTGACACCCCCACACATCATTTACCTGTGTTGTGGCTGCTGTAGGCTATGCATAATATACGGAAGCGCACGTGCGTCTCCGATCCTGTCAGGTGTGGCGCGCGCACTCTCATTCCAATACAGCAGAGAGTGGCTGTGTGAAACTCCACCATTCGCGATTCAGATAGCAGAAATTTGTAAACGCGCGACCATGTAGAGACATGAACATGCTGTTGTGTCAATAAGATATAAGGCTATTTAGCTTGTTTATTAAAAGAAGTTGTGATCTGGCGCAATATATAAAAAACAATTAACTTGCTCCAAGGGGGGTGGGAAAAGCCGTTGCGAGGGCGGGGCGCCCCCCTAATAGGGGAAACACTGCGGTATAATGGTATTGAAACTGATATTGTTGCTATTTTTAGATACCGCGTATTATCGCCCAAGCCTATTTGACACACAAGAATCCGTTCATGGATCTTTCTGTTAACGAGCTGATGATATGAATCAGGTGCGTTAAGTAAGAAAGACATACAAAATGTGCTGGGGAGCGGGGGTCCCAAGAACTGGAATTGGGAACCACTGTGCTAGATTAGAAGCAGTGAATGCGCAGTATTTCATAGCACTTTAAGTAATTGAAAATAAGGTTGAAAAGTAGGCATTAAAGCAAGTTCTTCATTCTTCATAATCTAATACATACATGAAACAAGAACCTATGCTTTAAATATAAGCAGTGAGGAATTATTAATGCAGATAATGATATATAACATGATAATATGAACTTAATCATGGACATGTTTAATAATAATAAAAATTAATGATACTATTTAATGGCTGTTCTGATTAAAGCCCTTAAGTTATCTCTTCTTGGTTTGCAGGGCTAGTTCAAACTCAACTGCTGCTCTAGGCATACATTGGGCAGGTGTAAATAATAACAACAATAACACCATTAATAATCAAATTAATAAATAAAAGCAGAAAAATTAATCAAATGACAAAAAGCAACTTTGGTATGTCAAAATCACAAGAAAATTAAGTCATCATTACAAGAAAACAACATTGTTAACATTAAAATCACTAGAAAAGTAAGTTGTGGTCACAAAAAAAAAATAAAAATTTCAATGCATTGCCTCTTAGGACTTCCGTAACTGAGTGGTGCTTTACTCAGAGCATTGCTGATGTGTCTCTGAAATACACCTCTCTAATTAAAGGACTGACAGATTGTGACTAATATATTCTGGAGCACTATTTGGTGTTTTTATTGTTGGGGTGGTATGATGGTGTGTGTGTGTGTGTGTGCCTTTAATGGACAGTCAGAGCTCATTGTGTGGTCATTTTACTGCCTTTTAAGGGTTTGTTGACTGTGTTTTGACCTTTATTTTGGTCTGTTTTCTAGTAATCTGATGTCATTTGCTCACTTGTCAAACTGGTACTTCAGTGGGTCTCATGAAACCTGTCAGGAACTTGTCCTGGTTATACTTCAAAAAGAAAATCAAAAGGGAAAAATAAATTAAAAAAATAAAATACATAATATATTAAATAATTTAATGTGACGTAATGATAAATTGCACTTAAAAAGATATTTATTTTTCAGATTTTTATTATTATTATTATTATTATTACTGTATGTGACTGTGAGTGACATTTAAGCCAGAAACAGTCATTACTAGAGTAAAAGAAAACACAATTTGTGTGTAAAACAATACTGATTGTTCTACTGTATTACAATATTATTTCAAATAAATAACCTAATTTTAATATTTTGAATGATACAAACCTCAAAAGTAATATTTCTGAACACAATTTTTTGTTACTGGTATATAATTCAGGAGGGAAAATACTTGTAATTGTCATGAAAATGCACAAAAACATAATTGGGGACAAACATTTGCACAATATAATTGATTGATTTTTTCAGAGGTTCTTGACATGTTTGATGAGATTTACATATAGTGCTCAGCATATATGAGTACACCAATCACAAATCTATTTTGTAAATTAATAATATTTTCCATAGAAAGCTTTACAATATTATATTTGTGCATATACATTAGTTTAGTCTGTACTGTAGTCAAATCTGGAGCTAACAAAATAAGAGCCAGTGCTTCCCACATATAGACTTTACTTGGGTGGGCCGCCCATGTATATTAACGGCTGCCCAAGTATATTTAAAGACACATTTTTTTTTTACTTTTATTAAAATCCTTTACATTTTTTTTGTATCCGCCCAATATAACCAAACATCCGTAATCGATTAGGTTGTGGGAAGTCTTCTCTCGTTTACACGTTTCGTTGTGTGTGTGTGAGATCTGCCAACACTCCCACAGACAGTCTCACGTGCTCTGCAGACCCACAGAGACGTGCCTTTTTGGGACATAAAAAATTAGTCCAGCCCGGTTTTCTAAATCTCGTAAAATGTCCGGGATTCAACTTTTGCTTTCGCTTTCTAAAGCGTGTATGCGTTTTTGCATTGCCTTTTTACTTCAGGGTATATAGAGGAATGAGAGAATGAAATTCAATACCTTTTAAGTACTTTAAGACTCTTTCCATACATTTTAAGACCTTATCTGCAACATTTTAACTTACAGTATATTTACTAAATACTGATTGTAAACTAATACATTATTCATATATTGAATAAAAATGCTAATCCAGCAGGTGGCAACTATAGAACCGCAGGAATAACAGTGTTTTCGTGGTTACTACAGTAAACAAAGCAGTGTGATGTCAAATCTAGCAGGATTGTATCTATATCCGAAAAACTACACAACATCCCTATATTCAAAGATTAAATTCAGGCAAACTTTAGCATACTAATACAAAATGTAATGCCTTGTAAAATAGCATTTAAGACTTTTTAATATTTTTTAAGGGCCTTAAATTTCTCTAAATGGATTTATCAACTTTTAATACTTTTTAAGACCCCGCAGACACCCTGTACTTAAGCCTACTTTCGATTGGCTTTGCAGCTGAGCGAGAGAAACATTCAATAACTCATTTTTTATATATAAACGACTCAGAAAAACGTTACTATATACTCGAAGAGGACAAAATGACTGGTCTAAATTGGCTGCAAAATACATGTACACCATTAGTAATAGTTAATCAATGCATTTGCCTTAATAATCTGCAGGTTTTAATCTTGTAATTATAATTTTTAGAGATATTGTCTGTTTTTATTCCTTTTTCTGCCATTTATTTCTCATTTGCTGATTATTTTATTAATTTGATGATGCTACTATATTACATAGGCTATTTTATATACATATCTTAAATGTTTTGGCATTCAAGTTTGCTTTAAACTTTAAAGAGAGAGCGAAGCAGACTTTACCTGTCAGTGGGTGCACATGGCTCCTGAATAGCATAAATGTAAGAGAAATAGTGGATTTCTTTTTCTTTTAACTTCAACTTTCTTTTAACTTTAACCCATTGAAAAGGAACAGTGTATAACAGTGTCATAATAAATAAAATTATTGTTAAAAATTGAATTATGTTTTGTTTGTCGCATATAGTTAACTACTTATGTGATGTGGGCAAATGGTGTTTCAATCCGGCTACTAGGGCTGTGCGATTTGAGAAAAATATCTAATCTGGATTTTTTTGACAGATATTGCGATTTCGATTTGGTTTGCAATTTAATTTTGTAGTCAAGCTTCAGCTCAATAATCTATATCGTAGCTTCTTACAGGTAAAATGCAGTGAGTGTTAAAAAAAAGGAAGTGAAAAGATATCAACTTAAACATTTATTCAAATTTGTTTTTAAATATTCGGAAATTAAACACTTTTTTTTTTCTAGAGCAAACAGAAAACACAAATAAAATGACCTTACCTTTCTATAAACAAGTTGAACTTAAATTAGGAAGATAGTGTAGCTTATTATACAAACACAAATATAATAATTATAAAAATACAGAACACTCAGCAAACTAACATGGCCGATAAGAGCCTTTCTGTAGCTTATACTGTCTAAAACACAATTATCACAGATGCTACACAAAATATCATGACGTTGAACATACAGCTGTGGTACTACAAAATGGCTAAAATAGGTGCGAGATGGAAGTGTACAGGGAGTGCAGAATTATTAGGCAAGTTGTATTTTTGAGGATTCATTTTATTATTGAACAACAACCATGTTCTCAATGAACCCAAAAAAACTCATTAATATCAAAGCTGAATATTTTTGGAAGTAGTTTTTAGTTTGTTTTTAGTTTGAGCTATTTTAGGAGGATATCTGTGTGTGCAGGTGACTATTACTGTGCAGAATTATTAGGCAACTTAACAAAAAACAAATATATACCCATTTCAATGATTTATTTTCACCAGTGAAACCAATATAACATCTCAACATTCACAAATATACATTTCTGACTTTTGTTCAAAAACAAAACAAAAACAAATCAGTGACCAATATAGCCACCTTTCTTTGCAAGGACACTCAAAAGCCTGCCATCCATGGATTCTGTCAGTGTTTTGATCTGTTCACCATCAACATTGCGTGCAGCAGCAACCACAGCCTCCCAGACACTGTTCAAAGAGGTGTACTGTTTTCCCTCCTTGTAAATCTCACATTTGATGATGGACCACAGGTTCTCTATGGGGTTCAGATCAGGTGAACAAGGAGGCCATGTCATTAGTTTTTCTTCTTTTAGACCCTTTCTTGCCAGCCACGCTGTGCAGTACTTGGACGCGTGTGATGGAGCATTGTCCTGCATGAAAATCATGTTTTTCTTGAAGGATGCAGACTTCTTCCTGTACCACTGCTTGAAGGTGTCTTCCAGAAACTGGCAGTAGGACTGGGAGTTGAGCTTGACTCCATCCTCAACCCGAAAAGGCCCCACAAGCTCATCTTTGATGATACCAACCCAAACCAGTACTCCACCTCCACCTTGCTGGCGTCTGAGTCGGACTGGAGCTCTCTGCCCTTTACCGATCCAGCCACGGGCCCATCAAGACTCACTCTCATTTCATCAGTCCATAAAACCTTAGAAAAATCAGTCTTGAGATATTTCTTGGCCCAGTCTTGACGTTTCAGCTTGTGTGTCTTGTTCAGTGGTGGTCGTTTTTCAGCCTTTCTTACCTTGGCCATGTCTCTGAGTATTGCACTTGTGCTTTTGGGCACTCCAGTGACGTTGCAGCTCTGAAATATGGCAAAACTGGTGGCAAGTGGCATCTTGGCAGCTGCACTTTTCTCAGTTCATGGGCAGTTATTTTGCACCTTGGTTTTTGGTTTGGTTTTTCCACACGCTTCTTGCGACCCTGTTGACTATTTTGAATGAAACGCTTGATTGTTCGATGATCACGCTTCAGAAGCTTGGCAATTTTAAGAGTGCTGCATCCCTCTGCAAGATATCTCACTATTTTTGACTTTTCGGAGCCTGTCAAGTCCTTCTTTTGACCCATTTTGCCAAAGGACTGGAAGTTGCCTAATAATTATGCACACCTGATATAGGGTGTTGATGTCATTAGACCACACCCCTTCTCATTACAGAGATGCACATCACCTAATATGCTTAATTGGTAGTAGGCTTTCGAGCCTATTCAGCTTGGAGTAAGACAACATGCATAAAGAGGATGATGTGGTCAAAATACTCATTTGCCTAATAATTCTGCACTGCCTGTATATCTCCAATCATGCATTTAAATAAGTTTTTTTTTAAATTCCTTTTAGGTCAGTGCATTAAAGTCATCGTGTCTTTAGTGAGAAGCGTTATGGCATTAGTTATCTCGTGGGTGTGGTTGCACCAGCTGTTTATAAGTCCATTCTTTAACTGGAAGGTAAAGTCCACACTAGGGGCTTTGTAACTACTAGCAAGTTTGTAACTAAATTTGTTAACATGTTCTTAAGGCAAACCGTAGTTAGTAGGTTGTAAGCTCTCCATAAAGTCATGCATATAGTCATATTGAATGACGTAATATACAATAAGAGGTATTTAAATCGTTAAACTGCTTTAAAATTCTGCAACTAATGCATCTATATACAGTTAAAGCCAGAGTTATTAGCCCACCTGTTTATTTTTTCCCCAATTTCTTAATGGAGAGAAGATTTTCTCAACACATTTCTAATCATAATAGTTTAATAACTCATTTCTAATAACTGATTTATTTTATCTTTGTCATGATGACAGTAAATAATATTTGACTAGATATTTTTCAAGACACTTCTATACAGCTTAAAGTGACATTTAAAGGCTTAACTAGGTTAATTAGGTTAACTAGGCAGGTTATGGTAATTAGGCAAGTTATTGTATAACGATGGTTTGTTCTGTAGACTATCGAAAGAATATATAGTTTAAAGGTGCTAATAATTTTAACCTTAAAATGGTTCATAATTTTTTTTTAACTGCTTTTATTCTAGCCTAAATAAAACAAATAAGACTTTCTCCAGAAGAAAAAATATTATCAGACATACTGTGAAAATTTCCTTGCTCTGTTAAACATCATTTGGGAAATATAAAAAAAAATAATAATTCAAAGGGGGGCTAATAATTCTGACTTCAACTGTATAACTGTCCTATGAAAATTAGATGACAAATTATATTTACAGTCAGTCACTCTAGATGACACACATACCTGCATCACGAGCCATGACTGCACGCGAAATACACATGAAGTTATCAAAACATTAAATTTGAATTTGTGACTTTGAAACCAAAATATTCCCATATTACCAATGTCCTGTTTTTCTTTGATATTAATTCGTCTATTAATGCTTCTGAAGCGGCAGACGCCATCATCCCACTCGTCCACGCTTTCCTGTTTGTTTGTTATTGGGGATTTTTGTGGGCATTCTGGATAGTTCGGTTGCGCAATTCTGATAGGGCAGAATGAAAGTGTGCTCACTCATTTGGCTAGTAAGACTGTCACACACAGACGCCATGCATGCAATTAAATACATATTTTATATCGCAGCCTCTTGTGATTAGCTAATCACAACGTTTCAAATCGATTTCGATTAATCACACAGCCCTACCGGCTACCACCGCAAGTACATTTCAAACTTGTGAGAAGCACTGAGATCAATTAAAATTCAAAGTGAAACAAAAAATGTATAAAAATTTTGTTGAAATTTTGAAAAATTTCCCAATATTTCGCATGAATTTAAATATTAATAAATTTAATACAAAATAACTCATGATAACGGTCGGAAAATTTGTACTGCACACACAAATCTATATATGTTATGGACAAAATTAATCAAAATTTTAAAAAGGGTAAAAAATAAAGAGAAACAAAAATACATAAAAATTTGTAGGATTTTTTTTTTGCAATATTTTGCTTGAATTTAAATGCATATTTCTATTTCTAAAGATGTTCAGTGACTAAAACGTTATTTTAATAAATGTTATAATAACGATTATGTTTAATAAATCTGTTTTGTTCAAATGCACCAAAATATATGACCAATATTCACTGAGAAATGGATAAAAACATTCATTTTCAAAATGGGCTGTACTCATTTATGCTGAGCACTGAATATAAAGCACATATTTTCTTAATTTCTCCTGCACATACTGAGCTCATGTCAGGAGGAAGACTTTATCAAGATTTAAAAATAAAGAGTTCAGTTTGTGATGTACACGCTAATAAGAGCAGCGAGACTTTACAGTCTAAAGAACACGCTGTAATTAGGTGACAGTAATTAAGAGTTTACTAACTACAGCCCACGCTGATGAAGGGTGTGTGTGAGGTGAGTCAGAGCTGCTGAAATGAGAATGTTTTACCTCACATTTTTAATGTTTTATTATCAGCATTTCAGGAAGGTTTCTGGAATGTTTATTTAACAGCGTCCCCCCTCTGTAGATGCATTTGTACTTTTAATAATATGTAACAGCAGTAGTGTGTTTCATTTGTACTGTAATTTCACCTTGTATGATTTAATCCTGATGGATCAACTACAGAAAAAAAATTAAATAAATCAATAGTGCTCACTTGAACGATGTGGTTCCCAATACTGGAAGGGCATCCTCTGCGTAACCATATGATGGAATAGTTGGCGGTTCATTCCGCTGTGGTGACCTCTAAAATAGAGACTAAGCTGAAGGGAAAATAAATGAATGAATGAATGGTGTGGTATTGACAGATAGTTCCTTTAAAAGATGATACTAGCTTTTTGTTACAGAAACAAGTTATTAAAATTATAGTTCACCCAAAAATGTAAATGTACTCACTATTTACACACCCTTAAGTGGTTCTAAACCTGTTTGAGTTTTTTTTCTCCTTCTGTTGAACACTAAAGAAGATATTATGAAGAAGGCTGATCAGCTGTAACCATTGACTTCCAAAGCAAGTACTTATTACTTATGGAAGTCAATGGTTACAGGTTTTCAACATTTTTTGAAACGTCTTCTTTTGTGTTTAGCAGAAGCAAGAAACTCATAAAGGTTTGAAATGAGGAATCGGTGATTAAATGATTACAGAATTTTCATTTATGGGTGAACCATCCCTTTAATCTGTTTGCATCGATTTGTATTGCCAGAATAGAGCAAAACCAAACAATACTGTGTCAAAAAAGGTAAGTTACTTGCAGATCTCTTGAGTATCAGTATGAATGAAATGTTTTACTATTTCCGAAAACAACACTTATACTAGTGTGATATAAGCAAAATATATATTAGAATTATAAAAATGTAATTATGGGCCACATTTATTTATTTAGGTGCCATTTTCATTATTTGGCAACACTGCAACTTAGAGCTATTTCAAAACATCCAGCAAACAAACCTGATCAATATATTGGCGAATATATTACACTGATAACTTTTCGGTTGTGTTTTTTTTTACTTTCTTAGTTCTTAAGTTTAATTCTTTTTTTACTTCTGGAACTGTTACTGTAATGACCATACATCAAAATAGACACCGTTTGGCTAATGGTTCCATAAACTATTCATTTAGCAGTATTTAGGTTAAAAAATAAAGTGGTTCTGTTTGTATACAGGTATGCACGGTACAAGGTTGTTTAAAACAATTAGTTCAGGAAACTTCCACCATCATCATGCTGGAGTTAATTCCCACACAAATCTTAACCTTAATACACCATGTGGGCTTAAGTAATAAATTAGCTACATCTGCAACAATTAGCTTAATTTATCGAAAGCACATGTCATAACGTGACGATTCAATATTTGACCGCCATCTGGTCGTCTTTTTGTTAGCTAATGTTATTGTCCAAAAGGCGTCAGAGAAAAAGGGTAATACAAGTTTAAATATCGGCCTATACAGACATATTAATTCATATTCCCGAATAATTACATCCCTACCTTGGTGAGTGGTGTACAGCTGTTTTCTTACTCGCAGGAAAGACGACAGGTGTTGTAAATATCGAAGATCCTCCATGTTTGTTTTTGCTAACGCGCATTGGCGGGCTTTCCTGATATAGGCGCGAATTTACAGCTACTGGAGGCGGCTACAGAATGAAAAATAAATTACAATGAATGTTAAAACTCACAGCAAGAAGGTTGCTGGTTCGAGCCCCGACTGAGTCAGTTGGCATTTCTGTGTGGAGTTTGCATGTTATCCCCGTGTTCGTTCATGTGGGGTTTCCTCCACAGTCCAAAGACATGTGCTATAGGTGAATTGGGTAATGTTAAGCTAAATTGTCTGTAGTGTATAGGTGAAACATATGCTGGATAAGTTGGTGGTTCATTCCGCTGTGGTGACCCCTGATTAATAAAGGGACTAAGCCGAAAAGAAAATGAATTAATGAACTTTTTACCCAAACACTCTTTAGCGCCCCCAAACAATTAAAAACAAATAAATATACTTTTATTTCTTCTATTTCCAAAAGCAACATTATATCTACATATCAACATTATATATAACATCTTATAACCTAGTTTTACTTGATGTAAAAACTAAAAATATGATAGAAATCAAAATGTCAAAAACATTAAACTAATTTACTAAAGTTAAGATGAAAATAGATGACAAAACGCTAAAATATTAATTAAAACCACAGCAGTATCTCCAAAAATACTACAAAGAACACATATTACAAATATATACTCACCGGCCACTTTATTAGGTACACCTTACTAGTACCGGGTTGGACCCCCTTTTGCCTTCAGAACTGCCTTAATCCTTAGTGGCATAGATTCAACAAGGTACTGGAAATATTCCTCAGAGATTTGCTCCATATTGACATGACAGCATCACGCAGTTGCTGCAGATTTGTCAGCTGCACATCCATGATGTGAATCTCCTGTTCCACCACATCCCAAAGGTGCTCTATTGGATTGAGCTCTGGTGACTGTGGAGGCCATTTGAGTACAATAAACTCATTGTCATGTTCAAGAAACCAGTCTGAGATGATTTGTGCTTAATGACATGGTGCGTTATCCTGCTGGAAGAAGCCATCAGAAGATGGGTACACTGTGGTCAAAAAGGGACGGACATGGTCAGCAACAATACTCAGGTAGGCTGTGGTGTTGACATGATGCTCAATTGGTACTAATGGGCCCAAAGTGTCCCAAGAAAATATCCCCCACAATAAGGCAGGATGGATCCATGCTTTCATGTTGTTGATGCCAAATTCTGACCCTACCATCCGAATGTCGCAACAGAAATCGAGACTCTTCAGACCAGGCAACTTTTTTCCAATCTTCTATTGTCCAATTTTGGAGAGCCCGTGCAAACTGTTTCCTGTTCTTAGCTGACAGGAGTGGCACCCGGTGTGGTCTTCTGCTGCTGTAGCCCATCCGTCTCAAGGTTGGACGTGTTGTGTGTTCAGAGATGCTCTTCTGCAGACCTCGGTTTTAACGAGTGGTTATTTGAGTTACTGTTCTTTCTATCAGCTGGAACCAGTCTGGCCATTCTCCTCTGACGTCTGGCATCAACAAGGCATTTGTGCCAACAGAACTGCCGCTCACTGGATATTTTCTCTTGTTCAGACCATTCTCTGTAAACCCTACAGATGGTTGAACATCCAAGTAGATCAGCAGTTTCGGAAATACTCAGACCAGCCCGTCTGGCACCATGCCACGTTCACATTACTGCCATGTGATTGGCTGATTAGAAATTTGCATTGACGAACAGTTAAAAAAGTGGCCAGTGAGTGTATATATTTTTAAATCTGTGTAAGTAGTGCATATAAATTCATTTTCATTTTTTTAATGATTTGTCCTTTGCATATAGTGAATTATGTGCTGGGTGTAAACAACAAAAAAAACATACACTTTCAGTCTAATTCAGGGGATGTTATTTTATTGTAGCAGAATCATATGCAAATATACATACTATGCTATACAAAAATACAACAAATAACTGCAAAAGTCCTTGTCCAGCTCGACTTGGGAGATAAACTGAGGCACGCTGGTTAAATCAAAAACAATGTAGCTGCAACAAGTGATGTGATGTGTACGTGAATAAATAAACTACCATCATTCATTAAAAAAAAACAGGGTGTTGAGAAGAAGTCTCAATTTTACAGAGATGTTATACTGTTTGTTTGATTATTAAACTGACAAATTATATACAGACCAAATTAGTAAAGTGCTTTTAAACCCAAATATGATACAGCACATATACAGTACATTAAAGTTATGTAAATAATGCGCTAAGTGAGCAAATGTGATGTTATTTTTAATGTGAAATGATACTGAGGTCATTGAGGAGATTATAACAGTGGTGAATCTTTTCACTTGTGAAACCTCTTGCTGGTGTTTTTAGCATGATCAAGGAGAAGCTGGCAGGGACTGAACTGGTTACCATAAACCTCCTCAAAGCGCTTCATTTTCTGGATAAGTTTGTCTGCGCCGTAAGAATCCACAAAACGGAACGGACCTGAAATGTAGGAGAAAAAGAAGTAGGTTGCTAAAGTTTACTTTGTATCTCCGCAATTATCCAGAGGCACAATGTGGTGTGCCTCAGGGCTCGGTGCTATGCCCACATCAGTTACGATAAATCACTTTAATTACAAGGCGTGTGATATGTGCTTTACCTCCCAAGCAAGGCGGGAAGCCAAGTCCAAACACGGCTCCAATATCTCCCTGAATGGGGTCGGCCAGAATGCCTTCCTGTAGACACAGCACGGCCTCGTTCACAAATCGAGACACGAGTCTGTACTGAATATCCTCATCGCTGGAGCTAAAGGCAAGGCAAAACAAATTTATTTAGATAGCACTTTTCATACACAAATGGTAATTCAAAGTGCTTTACGTAAACATGAATAAAAAAAACAAGTGAGAGAAAAAAAAATGATTAAAAACAAATTAAAAATGTGTTAAAACAGGTTTTAAAGGAATGAAAAGGGAATAAAGAGGGACAGAGAGAAATATGAAGGGTTTCTAGTTGCTATAATTTGTGGAGTTAATCATATAAACCGGCTTACACAGCAGGGGGCGCTGTTAGCTTGAAGCTCTTGAGAATTTCTTCAGCTTCTGAGTTCACTTTCTTTTCTTTCGACTTGGCTCCGTACACATAACAACCCTTTCCAGACTTGCGTCCTGAAGTGCACATAAACATTCAAAATCAGCAGTCAGATATTTTTTATTGCATGTTACACTTTCTCTGTGTATTTTGTGAAATTTAAAAATGATAGTTCATTCATTGTTGTTAAAGGGTTAGTTCACCCAAAAATGGAAACGACCTCATCATTTATTCTCCCTCATGTGGTTAAGAAACATATTCAAGTTTCTTTCGTCTGTTGAACACAAAAGAAGATATTTTGAAGAATGCTGCCAGCATTCTTCAAAATATCTTCTTTTGTGTTTAACTGAAGAAATAAACTCAAGTGAGTTTTGAACAAGTGAAGGTTGAGTAAATAATGACAGATTTTCATTTTTGGGTGAACTAACCCTTTAATTACTTATCCATGCCATCTTTAAAAAAACAAAAACTTTTTTCTTTAGTAGAATTTAGTATTTGTGGCTCATAATGATTCAATTAGATCTTCTGAAGCTAAAAGATAGGTCTGTGCATGAAACTGAGGCCGGTTGTGGATTAAAGGTAATAATGTTGTAAATAATATTGCAAATCAAGATTGTTTCATGTTATTAGACCGCACTGTTTCCTCAGGAACCACAGATATACATTATGTTTTGCCTGTGTATGTTTTTGTGACTCTCAAAGTATCAGGAGCAAGTATTGAGAAAACAAAATTAGCTTGATCTCTTGACATATAAGAGTTCATTGGAATTTTCTACTTTCTATAATGTAATAAGGTGAATAAACCTCTGTAGAAGATCGACGCCTGCTTCTACTTCCCTAAAGACTGGTTTATAGTTCTTTGTCTAGTGATCGGCGTAACCCACGACGCCTGCCTTGTGCGTAGTTGTGCATTTATACTTCTGTGTGCTGTTTGTGTTGCTCTGCAATAACACTTCCGAAATGCTAGCTGGCAGTAGGTTTTTATGTTCCTCTGTGTCGAGTTTCTTCGCGAGTACTTGTTTTTTTTTTAGCTAAATCTCGTTCATTTAGAGGTGGGAACCGGCGGACCTGCAACAACTTTATTCATAAGGAAAACAAAAAACAAACGTTTCCATCTGGAGCTCCTTCACGGGACTCGACACTTGTAAACAATCACTCCATCGAGCTCGCTGCTGTTCCGCGGCTCTCAACACCTGTTAACGCTACCAAGCTGACCAATCACAGAGCTTGCGCTACGTGTCGTTGCAACGTGTAGTTATATTTTTTGAGAGGTACGGTCAGCGTCAGCCACGGTGATGGGTATGCGACCGCACGAAGGCTGTGCCGGACCATCCGTGTGCGCTTGACGCAGAAGAAATCAGCCTTAACCCTGTTTATATGCAAAATTGTTCAATCTGCAAACTTGTTCAATATACAAAACTTCCAATCATATGTTTGGGTATTTACTTTCAAGACTTTGGATATTTTAATGCTACAGCTATTCACACCAAGCATAATGAGAGTCAGAAACGGGGAGAAAACGGTCAAATTACTTCCTAATTATTTTTATCTAAAATCCTAGATAACATTATGCGCCATTCACACAACAATGCCTTTAGACAAAACATTTTATGCGTTTTGCATATTTGTTTACATGTCAACTGCATATTGGGGACTGAAAAAAGGGAAGTTTTTGAAAACGCCGTCATTATCATTTGCATGTAAACACCCCAAAATTGATTTTTTGTGTGTACTTTCCCTTTAAAGGCACATTATGTATTTTTCACCACTAGAGGGCGTGTATTCACAACAAACAAAGAAGGCAGTGCTTTTTATCAGACTAAATACATTTTAGGCTTAAATTATAACGCTGCTCAGTGCAGTCCAATAAAACACAACATATTAAAGCCTCGGTACTCTTTTCCTGTTTAATATAAAACCAAAGCATGAACACACAGCACACACTCCGTCTCACTAGTTAAAATCGCTTATTTCTCTAGATTTGAACATTCATCGAAACATCTCAGATAACGTAAGTATATAAATCAGCAAAATAAACAAGAATGTTCTAGTAGTTTTTGGATATTTTAAAGAAAATATTTGACATATTATGCCCTTTTTTGTCTGAACTTGATTATAACTTGGTTTACATGGACACAAATACTCAGATTTTAGTATGATTAAGACAACACTGCGATTAAGACCTCAATCCGACTAAAGTCATAATTGAACTAAACGCATATCAAATTAAGACAAATAAATTATATCGAATTATGTGGAGTATTCCTATTTTACTTGCATTGTTGAAGTGCAGTATAGACATGTAAACCGCTTAATCAAACCATTACCCTTTTGTAGTACTTTTTGTGACAGGACGCACACATGGCAGCTGTCAGGCGTCTGACGACAAACAAATGAGAATGGCTTCGAGCAAGAGAGCAGATTTTTGGTGAGAGCGGGAAACGATGACTATGCTGAGAATTCTGGAAGAAATGGACATTATGAAGTGCCTTGACTTTGTCACAGGGGCATGAATGAAAAGTTAGGGAATTAAATGGCAGAAACAGCCTGCTTCAGAATTTGTATCCTCCCTCATCTGTTTGCACGCATAGAGTGAGAAATTAACTACAGTTGAACTTGTCACAAAATAAAAAAACAAACGCCCCAAATCACGTACGTTGCCTTGACGAACACGAACTATTGTTGCGTGAAATGCTGGAAGAAACTAGCGTCGAATGCTGATGTAATGACGTTAAACAAACTATGTGTTAAAACCAAGCGGCAACCTCCCGCTCTCCCTCGGGAAGCCAATACGGAAGTAACTAAAACTGCAATTCATCGACTCGCCTTTGGGGGGCTGGCTCCAGGAAATCCAGATGATTTCTGACTGCATGGTAAATTGGCCATTTTTACAGCTGATAAAAACATGTTTACAGCCTGGTACAAAAGATGGCTTTGGTGCATATAGCCATGATTACCCTTCATGACAACTGTGAGGGGGGGTGATTTTTTTTATAACCCATCAGTTTCGTTTTTATTCATTTATATTAAGTCTGCATAATTAAGGGCGTGGCCACTTGAGTGACAGCTAGGTCTAGCTGCTCGCTGTCTCGTCACCTCAGCTTATTCTGGCTAATTAGCCGTTGAGCTCGGCATATACATGGTATTTTTGTTTTGGTTAATGTTTCTTTACACAGTTAATTGCTTACAAACCGTTCAAGTTGCCTCCATTTCCCAGGTGAGTGAAATTATATACTTACCATCTCTATAAATGTATTTGTTTTATTTAGGATAATTTATCATTTACAATGTTCTTTAGAGCTGTAATGCACTCCAGAATCTGACAGATTGATCAGCTGTAGGCTATAAAACAGTCAGTGTTATGCCTGGATTTCATCAATAGCCTTGTATTTACTAACACAGACTATATTTGAAGTGTTTGGAAGTCGCATTTTCCTCCTGTAGAAAAACGTCATAAGAACAATTTTTTGTGGCTCAATGTGTTACAACAGTGTTTTTAAAAGTCTAAACACTTTATTGATATAGTGTACAACCAAGCACATGTGGTCAGAACACAAACGAGTCGCAGGTAATGAAGTATTAAGCGTTCTCCCAAAGTAAAAAATCTGTCTAAGCCAGGTCTAAGCAAAATGCTGGGAATCCAGCATGCGTCTGTAGCTCCGCTCACTCTCCTCCTCTTTGCCCTTGTTTGGTATCCCGCGTTTGGTGCGATGACGTGCGAACAAAATGGCGATGGTTGGCCACGCCTACTTGTAGCTTCTTTTGCAGTGTTCAGAAACCTATGGGTGACGTCTCGGATACTACGTCCATATCTTTTACAGTCTATGGTTAAAACATATAAAACGGGAACTCATGTAAACATTCATTCATTCATTTTTCTTCAGTTTAGTCCATGATTTATCAGGGGTCGTCACAGTGGAATGAACCGCCAACTATTCCAACATATGTTTTATGCAGCGGATGCCCTTCCAGCTACAACCCATCACTAGGAAACACCCATACACTCATATTCACAAACACACACTACAACCAATTGAGTTTACTCAATTCACCTACAGTACAGGTCTTTGGACTGTGGGGGAAACCGGAGCACCTGGAGGAAACTCACGCCAACACGAGGAGAACATGCAAACTCCACACAGAAATGCCAACTGACCCAGCCGGGACTCGAACCAGCGACCTTCTTGCTGTGAGGTGGAAGTGCTAACCACTAAGCCACTGTGCCACCTTCCTCATGTAAACATTCATTTCATTCATTTTCGGCTTAGTCCCTTTATTAATCAGGGGTCGCCACCGTGGAATGAACCACCAACTATTCCAGCATATGTTTTACGAAGCGGATCCCTTTCAGCTGCAACCCAATACAGGGAAACAACCATACACTCTCATTCACACCCACATTCATACACTACAGCCAATTTAATTTATTCAATTCACCTACAGCGCATGTGTTTGGACTGTGGGGGAAACCAGAACACCCGGAGGAAACCCACGCCAACACAGGGAGAACATGTAAACTCCCCAAAGAGATGACAACTGGCCCAGCCGGGACTCAAACCAGCGACCTGTTTGCTGTGAGGCCACAAATCTAACGACTAAGTCACCGTGCTGCCGTCCTCATGCTGCCTCCATTTTAGATTAAGGCAAAACATTAGATTACTCATGTCCATGTAAAGTAGTCAATGTTCTGTAATCTCAAACTGATAAATTATAAAGATAAAGCTGCTTGTTGTTTAACAGATGTACCTTTGAACCCTTTTTGGACCATCGTCTTCAAGAAGTCAACATTTCCTCCTCCGAACCGTGCTCCAAAAGCCTTGCCAAGATCCTCTGCAACATGAGCCGCCACGTCAATACCGACCTCGTCAGCAAGTGTCGCTAAGCCCACAGGAAACCCGAATCCTGTTGTCAGGGAATCCAGTTTCTTGGGCCCGACTCCTTCCTTTCAGCAAAAGTGATGAGACAGGAAGATTAGAGTTGCCTCATATAATCAAAATAGTTTTAAAGAGACACAGAAGAACAACTCCTGACTAAACGCTTTATGAGAAAGAGCACCAAAACAAAGGAATTCATCTTTGCATTGTTACAATTTCTTTTAATCAAAATATTTGCTACATAAAATATATTAAATACTTCCTATTACAAAATGTAACAAGACTACCAAGTGTAAATACTGTAGATAAATCTATAACATGATTGAACATAGTAATAAAGAGTTTTATTACGTCTAAAAATATTCACATATACCAATATTAACCTCATAAAAAATATAGAAAATACACAATTAACATTTCCTTTAATCTCACTTCTGTTAAATATTAGAATAAATATTGTTTACAGAATAAAAATATTTTTTTACAGGGAGGATTTTAGATATCCCTTCATATAATTTCATAATTCATAAAAATACTATTAACAGACAAAAAAAATTTATATATAAAACAATACAAACATACACTACATGACAAAGGTCTTGTTGTCGATCCCAGTTGTAAGACCAAAAAAATAATAACTTGACTTCTAGTTGATCATTTGAAAAAGCAGAAGGTCCATTTTTCTGATGAATCATCTGTTGAACTGCATCCCAATCATCACAAATACTGCAGAAGACCTACTGGAACCTGCATGGACCCAAGATTCTCCCAGAACTCAGTCAAGTTTGGTGAAGGAAAAATCATGGCTTGGGGTTACACTCAGTATGGGGGCGTGCAAGAGATCTGCAGAGTGGATGACAACATCAACAGCCTGAGGTATCAAGACATTTGTGCTGCCCATTACATTACAAACCACAGGAGAGGGCAAATTCTTCAGCAGGATAGCGCTCCTTCTCATACTTCAGCCTCCACATCACAGTTCCTAAAAGCAAAGATGGTCAAGGCTCTCCAGGATTGGCCAGCCCCATCACCAGACATGAACATTATTAAGCATGTCTGGGGTAAGTTGAAGGAGGAGGCATTGAAGATGAACCCAAAGAATCTTGATGAACTCTGGGAGTCCTGCAGGAACGCTTTCTTTGCCATTCCAGATGACTTTATTAATAAGTGATTTGAGTCATTGCAGAGATGTATGGATGCAGTCCTCCAAGCTCACGAGAGTCAGACACAATATTCATTCTTTTTCCACTGCAGCATGACTTTATATTCTATACTGTACATTATTTCTGTTAAGTGACAAGACTTTTGTCTAAGTAAAGTCAGACCCTGTTCTAATTAAATAATTAAAATTCAAGGCATGATCATATTTTATTTTGGTAAAATAAGCGTAATCTAGACTAGAAGTCAAGTTATTATTTGTTGTTCTTAAAACTTGGATAGGCGACAAGACTTTTGTCAGGAAGTGTATAAACACTAAATATCATAACTCAGGCATGAATAACACCGTAAAGTTTGGTGTAGGAACTCCTGAAGTAGAGATTTCTAATTTTGAGAAATAACCTTTCAAAACATGTATCGTAATTAAAGGTGCAGTATGTAAGTTTGACACCCAGTGGTTGAACTAGGTATTGCACTCCTGGATCATAATAAAAGTACGCTGGGATGCCAGATTGTGTACAGGAGCGAGTGATTTAAACTGTGTTCTAAATAAAAGCAACGACACGCGATAGAGGGAATATTTTCCATATTAAAAGGAGTTTTTGTCCTAACCAACACCTCGAATTGATATATTAGAAATGGCTTCTATTTCTCACAGCTGAACAACAGAAACCTATGACAGTGATCACCTCAGGTAAACCTTGTGTGCTTTATTCTGTGCTAAATGCTAACAATGCGAGTTTGAATGCATTTTACATGGCATTTGTTGCCATATACTGAAAGCAGAAAGTTCACCTCAGATCTGGAAAATACAATAAACCGTCTGAAATTGAACTTTAGAACTAAACACATATGAGTGATTCAGCATCTACATTGATGTTAAAGTGGGTTAACATGTATTAAATAGATTCTAAACCTTACCTTTTCGTGAGCGAGTGCATATTCTGTGCTTCTGAAAGGCTGTATTTACATTTCTGCCGTGTTTCGTCTGGTGCAAACAGCCAAATAGCTGATCACTGCCTCTCTCGTCACAGCGTGTTGTTAGGACACGCGGTTACAATGTAACCTGCTCACCTAATGTTTACGTTCATAATATTTATGTAATTTGCTAATTAATAACCTCATGTGGAACTGCATCTGTCTCCCATACTGTTCTTTTTGGTCACGGACGCATGCTTTCAGAGTCTTTCTGAATGAATGAATGAAATACGCTGTTTTCCAACAAGGCAACCCAGGGTGCTGACATATAATTGGCTAAACTGGCATCGTGCATATGAAATTTATCTAAACAAAGACAGCGTTCCGGCACGGAAAACCCATTTTCAAAGCAGAATATCTGACTTCAGCATTGTTTTTCAGTTAAACAAGTATGTTCACTTGGGATGTTTCTTAAATATCTGCACACATATTATGGTATTTTTATGCTTTAGAAGAGTCAAAAACTTACATACAGCACCTTTAAAATCTACATTTGCATATTGATAAAGTAAAACAAATGAACACTTTAAAGTGTATTGCAGATGTTTTTAGATTAAACAGAAAAATAAAAATCTCTTTATGAAAAGTGTAAAAGTCCAAAACATATGAACTTACCTGAAGAATTCGAACCGCTTCAGCTAACATGGGCGCCAGACAGCGAGTGGTGTAAAACCCTGGACCATCCTGTTCGAACACACACATGATCAGTAACTAGATACTGATAATACAAAAAAAGGGTAAAGAAACAAAATGTGTTCGTACCCCCACTACTACGATGAGCTTCCCCTGTTTGAGTCCGATAGCCACGGCAGAGGCGGTGGTGTCTTTGGAGGTTTTGTCTGTGGTGATGATTTCCAGCAGCTGCATTTTATCCACCGGAGAGAAATAATGCATCCCGATCACCTACATCAGCAAAGAGAAATTCGGTAACACTTTACAATAAGGTTGTATTAGCTAATAAGGTTGTATTAGTTAAGGGTGTATTAGTTCCATCCTCTGCACTTCAATCACCGTCTGGTTCAGCTCAGCTGCCAAAACCGACCTCCGTAGACTACAGCGAATAGTTCGGACTGCTGAACGAATCACTGACATTACACTTCAAGAACTGTACTCTTCCAGAGTGAGTAAAAGGGGTTGCAAAATCACTCTGGACGCCTCACACCCAGCACACTACCTGTTCGAACTGTTACCGTCTGGTCGGCGCTACAGAGCACCAAGCACAAAAACAGCCAAACACAGGAAAAGTTTCTTTCCTCAGGCCATCTACCTCATGAACAGTAAATATTCCCCTACTGTGCAATAAACGTGCAATACTTTCTCATACGCACTTGTACACGGCACCTTATAACCTGTATATTTATAACAAATCTGTACATACAATTCAACATTCAGATCTTTTGACTAACTGCATCTCTGTTTAATGTTTAATGTAATCTATTTTCATATTCATTTTGTGTTGTCACTTGTCACTTTATGTACACTGGAAGCTTCTGTAGCCAAAACAAATTCCTTGTGTGTGTGAAGCACACTTGACAATAAAACGGATTCTGATTAATATTAGTTAATGTATTTATTAACCTGAACAAACAATGACCAATACATTTATTACAGTATTTGTTTATTCATTGTTAGTTTGTGCTAACTAATGTTAACAAGCACGAATTTGGATTTTAATAATGCATTTTGTTTTAATAATGCAATATATTTTTATCTGCCATGATGAGGATAAATAGACAATATAATTGTTTATGTGCAACCTTGATTATAACCAACATTAGTGTATATAGTATTTACAGTTTAACTCATTCATCTATTAATTTTCTTTTCGGCTTAGTCCCTTTATTAATCTGGGGTCGCCACAGCGGAATGAACCGCCAATGTATCCAGCATATGTTTTACACTGCGGATGCCCTTCCAGCTGCAACCCATTACTGGGAAACATCCATTCACACTCATACACTACGGACAATTTAGCTAACCCAATTCACCTATACCACATGTTTTTGGACTTGTGGGGGAAACCGGAGCACCCGGAGGAAACCCACGTGAACACAGGTAGAACATGCAAACTCCACACAGAAATGCCAACTGACCCAGCCGGGGCTCGAACCAGCAACCTTCTTGCTGTGAGGCAATTGTGCTACCCACTGCTCCATCGTGCTGCCCCCAGTTTAACTCATTTTATTTCTAAGTTATTCAATTTTTTTTAATCTTCCGGATTAGACACCTTTGTGTGCCGTATACTTGACCTGTAATACAAGACTTTTGCAAGTGATCACTCTTTTGATAGTAGTTCCAGTCAAACTCATTTTAAAAAACACTCACAGACATACACACACACACAGATACACACACAGACACACCTTCTCAGGCCTCTTGCTGGCAGCTGCGATGTCTTTAATGGGCAGAGCGGATGTGTTGGTGGCAAAGATACAGTGAGGAGGAATCACCTGCAGGAATCACAGGCTTGTTAGTAGTGTATATCGCTATAAACTCAATAGGAGAGCTGTAAAACACACACACACACACACACACACACACACACACACACACACACACACACACACACACACACACACACACACACACACACACACACACACTCACACAGAGACACATAAATACATACATACTGTACATACATACACACACATACATACTGTACATACATACACACACATAAATACTGTACATACATACATACATACACACACACACACACGTGAACTTACAGCCTCAACCTCCTTCAGCACTTTGTGTTTTATGGCCAGGTCTTCAAACACTGCTTCGATTACCATGTCTGCTTTCTCAAAGCCGTGGTAATCCAGCTGTCCCGACAACTTTGACATGATGCCATCTCTCTCGAATGTTGTTAGACTCTTCTTTTTTGTTTTGTCATTAAGTCTGGGAAAATAAACAGTGAGTTTGATAAAAATAATAATATTATATTATTATAATAATTCATTCATTCATTTTCTTTTTGGCTTAGTCCCTTTATTAATCTGGGGACGCCACAGCGGAATGAACCGCCAACTTATCCAGCATATGTTTTACGCAGCGGATGCCCTTCCAGCTGCAACCCATCACTGGGAAACACCCATACACTCTCATGCACACACATACACTAAGGACAATTTAGCCTACTCAATTCACCTGTACTGCATGTCTTTGGACTTGTGGGGGAAACTGGAGCACCTGGAGGAAACCCACACGAACGCGGAGAGAACATGCAAACTTCACACAGAAATGCCAACTGACCCAGCTGAGGCTCGAACCAGCGACCTTGCTGTGAGGCGACAGCACTACCTACTGCCCCATTATTATAATTTTATATATATATATATATATATATATATATATATATATATATATATATATATATATATATATATATAGTTGAAGCAGGGAAATTTTCACAGTATATCTAATAATATTTATAAGAAATAAGTTCTTAAAACTATTATGATTAGAAATGTGCAGAAACAATCTTCTCTCCGTTAAACAGAAATTGGGGAAAAAAATAAACAAGCGGTCTAATATTTCAGGGAGGCTAATAATTCTGACTTCAACTGTTATATATTTTTTTTATAACTGTATAGAGAACACCCTCCCAAAAACACATTACTTGCCAAACAATGTACACATTAGAACATAGGTCTCAAACTAGATTCCTGGAAGGTCGCAGCTCTGCACAGTTTTGCCTCAACCCTAATCAAACACAACTCCAAATAAACAGGGTGTTCAAGACTACTAGACACTATTATTCAGGTGTGAATTGGAGGTGGTTGGAGCTAAACTGTGAGTGAGTTTGAGACCTATGATTTAGAATATTTGACAAAATACAGTTTTTTTCAGGTCTGGAAAAATAAAAAAAAATCATAATATTAAGCTTGCCATTTCTACTGTCACAGTAGTTTTTTTTTAATCTCCTTTATCTGTTCTTTCATGATTACACCACTGACATCTGGTGGCTCTCGGCTTTCATTGTTTCTTTCTGATACTGTGGAGTGCAGCGCCCTCTGCTGTTTGAAAGTTATAAGTACCTAGGTACTATTATTAATAATAAATTTTATTTTAATGACAATACTGAGAGTGGTGTAGTACAGGCCAACAAAGACTTTTTTGTCTACGGAAATTAGCAAAGTTTAATATTGATAGGACTCTGATGGTTGTTTTTTATGAGGCTTACAGTATGTAGAATCAATTTAAATATCTTCACTGATTTGTTGGTTTGCTTCTTTAAAGGTGCAGTTGGTGATTGTCTTCAGAAACATTTTTTGTTGTGCTGGTTGAAAGTCTCTTCACATTTCAAGAGTACTGATTAAAGTAAATGATCTAAATGTGTTTATATGTATTTTTATATTCTAGGTAATGTTCATCCAATTAAAATTTGTCAGGTCGATAATTCCCATAATTCTGATAAGTAGACCAAACTGTGTGTCAACAAATGAAGAGTTCAGATGCAAAACCCTCTAAATCCATCAGACCTCTTTTTTTGTAAAGAGCATTTTCTATTAGGCTCCTCTGATTAGGTTCAGAAGTTTCATTTTATAGGCAGGGCTTAGTTTGTGCCGGAACGCGCTCGATCCGGATCCGGCTACTCTGAAATCTGATCCGGCACCTCATTTTCCTGATCTCCCTCCTCAACCGCCCTCCTCCTTTCTTCCGCGACTCCCCAACCCTCTTCACTTTCGTCCGCGACACCCCCACGCCGCTCACTTTAATCCACGAGACGTCTCTATCCTTGGGTAACATGCCGGATCCGTTACACCAATCTGTTCCGGGACCTTGCAATTCACAAATTAAGCATTGTTTATAGGTAATGATAAGGTTATTAGCTAGTAAATAAAATAGCTTTTTTCAAAAATGTCACTTTAGACAATTCTTTGATTTTTAAAAAGGTAAATTTTCTTTTGCGTCAAAACCAAGCGGCAACCTCCCGCTCTCCCTCGGGAAGCCAATACGGAAGTAACTGAAACTGCAATTCATCGAAATTCCGCTAGTCCTGGCTCCATAATAGAGCAAATTTCTATTGAGCCCACTGTTAGAATGGCCAACTTTACTGCATAAAAAAGGTGTTTACAGCCTGGTACAAAGAACGATTTTGGTTAAAGCTAATATTACCCTTCGTGACAACTGTGAGGGGGGTGAATTTTTTTATAACTCATCCATTTCTTTTATATTAGGTTATATTAAGTTTGCATAATTAAGGGCGTGGCCACTTGAGTGACAGCTGGATCTCGCTGGTCGCCGTCACTTCACCTCAGCTGATTACGGCTGATTAGCCGCTGATCTCGGCATATTCATCGTATTTTTGTGTTGTTTTATGTTACTTTACACAGTCAGTTGCCTTTTGGAATTATTTGCTACAATTATCAGATGATATGGCATGCTGTGTGCACTTAATTGTGCTCACAAGCCATTCAAGTGGCCTCCATTTCCCAGGTGAAGGAAATTATATACCATCTCTATGAATGTATTTGTTTTATTTAAGATGATTTATCATTTATAATGTTCTTTAGAGCTGTAATGCACTCCAGAATCTGACAGATTGATTAGCTGTAGGCTCTAGAACAGTCATCTGAAGCGTTGTCATACAGTGTTCTGCCTGGACTTCATAATTAGCCTTGCATTTACTAACACAGACTATATCTGAAGTTTTTGGAAGTAATTTGCACTTTCCTCCTGTTGAAAAACGTCATAAGCACAATGCTTAGTGGCTCAATGTGTAATGCATTGAGCCACTAAGCATTGCGCTTATGACGTTGCTTATGAAACAGTGTTTTTAAAAGTCTAAACACTTTATTGATAAAGTGTACAACCAAGCACATGTGGTCAGAACACAAACGAGTCACAGGTGATGAAGTATTAAGCGTTTCTCCCATAGGAAAGCCCGTCTAAGCAGAATGCCAGCATGCGTCTGTAGCTCCGTTCACGCTCCGCCTCTTTGCCCTTGTATGGTATGCCCGGGGTTGGTGCGATGACGCGCGAACAAAATGGCGACGGTCGGCCACGCCTTCTGGTGGCTTCTTTTGGGTTCTTCATAAACCTATGGGTGACGTCACGGATACTACGTCCATATCTTTTACAGTCTATGGTCAAAGCCAGCTAAATCCACTTGTGCTTTTTTTTGCAAAAACCTCTAAATCCACCTATTGAGAAAAGACAGTGTAACTAGTTGAAAATCACTAAAGATCCCATTAGAAATTATTTTACCAAACATAAAACACCTAAAATTAAAAATATATAAATCTGTAAAGTAAGTGGCGGTTCATTCTGCTGTGGTAACCCCTGAAAAACCAGGGACAAAGCAGAAGGAAAATGAATGAATGAAATCTGTCAAGTGGATTAATCAATAACATTAAAATTGACATTAATTAAATCTTAACAATCTGTTGTCATTTCTGATATTTGGGATTTAGATTTAATGCAAGTAGAGAAATGTAAACATTGCAAACATTGTAAATTAAGCCTCTTAGATTCAAATACTGTAGTGTAAATACATTGTGAAACATCAATATCTGTGCATTGTCCATTAATATAAAAAGCTTATCAGGCGTATTGGTATTATGAAGTAATATAAATAATGTATCGTTATATACATTATATTTTTCTTTTAAAATAGCTAACATTAGCAAATAAAACACAAGGTGGGCCTACTGGGCAAAAAGGGGATGCCTCTCAGACACTTTTAGAAGCTGTCATTCATTCATTCTCACCATACTCACAGTCTTTGTCTCTTTTTCGTCTCTTGTTCATCCTCATAGCATCGATAAGGTATAATAGAACTGCATCTTAACTTCGTCTTTCGTGAAACGCAGTTGCCGTTTAATGTAGCTATAGTACATCGGACTCATTCAAAGTATCGTCACTGCACAACTTTATGAATGCATGTTACACTTCTGACTGTATAGTGTGTTTTCTTTTTCTTATAATGCACAGAGTTTTGAGGTAAGGGACGTTTTCATTTGCCATCCACTGACAGTCGGACAGGCTCATCCAGTTCATCAAACTTCATCTTTTAAAATCTGAATCGAAAGCAGAATAAAACCATCTCCTCATAAAATCCGGCGTATCAGTGCGCCGCTACATTGAAAACATGATTCGATCCTTCTGATTGGTTCTCGGGATATAGCGGCTTTTGCTGTCAAAGGCAAGTGGCGTTTAGCAGCTTTTGCCAACAAACTGTATGCGCTGACGCTGCGATTTAGATGATTTGAAGCAAAAATATTTGTTGAACATGTACTACATGTCTAAAGCATTCACTCAATGTCATTATCTCATTTTGGAGGAAGTGGCGTTTAGCGGCTTTTGCATCTGAACTCTTCAAATGTAGATTTGTACAACTGCACACCTCTGTTCACGCAGATCAGCCAATGCGCGTTCACGCACACCACGGTCACGTGGACACAAATGACAATGCTAAAAACAAATGCTGAATCAAAACTTGTTAAAATCCTGAATCAATATTGGAGTTAGTTTTGCACGCTGGAGGAAGGACGTAACCATGGCTGAAGTATTTCTTTTAGACAGGTAATGTTATGTGTTAAACCTATTTTAGTCACGCAAAGCTGATGTAGATTGTGTTGTTTTACAAATAGGTTATATGCACAGAAGTGTTGTTCAGCCACTGAAATCTTCCAGTGAAAGATTAATGTGACTATTTTCAGTTTCATAAGGTCCTTTTACAGCTTGGATAATGTAGATTTCTATTTAGTTTAACAACAAAACATCAGTAAATAGCGCTATTCCGCCTAGCCTGCTTTACTGAGGTGAAGTTGGTTTTATATTCACATTGGTTCATTTTTGAACAATGACACCCTGACGCGCTCCCAATATTGTTTACCGCAACTCTGAATATTTGCTCTGTATAGCATGTAAGTATGGCTTAGTAATAAGTGTAATTCCTGCACCCGCTGGCCAATCACTAAGCATACAGTAGTCGCTTTAGGACAAAGCGCGTGAGAGAGTGAGACCAGCGATCCTTGCATGCATGAAATATTGCACATTATGACAAGTTTTGCTAGCTACACAACTGAAAACCTGCTAGATATAATACAGTTTTTCGTTCAGAATTGTAGTATTATAAAGTACTATAAAATGTTCTAAATGGCGGATGACATGATCTAGGGGGCCTCAGTCAGCTTTAATGTGGGCGTTCGCGATTTCAGGAAGTGTGGCTTTGGATGGCAGGGGAGGGATTGAATTTGAAAGATATTATGCTAACCAGTTAGCATTTAGGCAGATGACCTACTGCACCTTTAAAAGTAAAACAGAAGAACTCACTGTCTGAGGTTTTAAATACCTGCAGCAAAGTATTAGGGCTGAAAATGCTGGGGTTATCCAATTTGTATGAAATTCAGGTGTTAAAGAAAGCTCACCAAATTACATCTAACATATCCCATCCTCTTTTTTTTTTCGTACTATCAACGTTGTGTAATGTTTGTCTTACATATGTGGTGTGGTATATATGTTGTAAAATATTATGCTCCAGAATAAATCAGCAAAAGGGGACAATAAAATGAACAGTAACTGTCTCACTGTGACCTGTTTAATACATGGCTTTAGAAAACAAGCTGCTGTATATGGTGTATTGTTGTTGCTACAGTATACCAACCCTTTGTACACCTGTTGTTCACCTCTGGCGAGTCCTTCCACTGCTGTGTCCTTTAAAATAGTGGCCACACCCTTGTCTATGGTCACCTGGGCGATTCCTGCTCCCATAAGCCCCGCCCCCAGGACAGCCAGATTCCTAAAAATAAACCAAAAAGCAGATTCAAATATTATATTCTCATCCTGATGACATCACATCCCTCTGCCCCTCCCACCAGACCCAAGATAAAGTCTAGAAGGGATACAGCTGCAGATACTGTACATCAAGATAGCATAATTTTTGTGACACTGTACAACAATAATTAATATTTTTACATTACTGTGATAGTTAAGTTTAGGGTTGGGGTAGGGGTAGACATTAATAAAATACAATGCAATGCAATTTAATATATATCATAAATAATACTTTGTATAATCATGGTAGACGTTAATAAAATATAATTTAACGTGTCATTTAATAAATATTATGAATAATACTCAGTATAATTACTATTTTTACATTACTGTGATGGTTGGGTTTAGGGTGGATGTAAATATAATTACAATTTAATTGGTAATTTAATAAATAATATAATTAATATAATATAATTTCTGTTTTTACATTCTTATGATGGTTGGAATAGGGGTGGACGTTAATAAAATACAATTTATTGGATAATTTACCTAATAATATTAATAAAACTCAGTATAATTACTGTTTTACATTACTGTGATGGTTGGGTTTAGGGTTAGGGTAGACATTAATAAAATACAATTAATGGATAATTTTATAAATAATATTAATAATTGACTTCCGGCCACAGCTGTATCCCTTCTAGCAAAAACCCAGACACACTTCACTTCTCTCTCTGGCTTCCCGAAGTGGTTCTTCTTGCAGGCAACCTGACCGTGATAAAGACCAATCAGAGCTCTGGATTCTGATGACATCGCCAGCTGACCGAAGTTCTGGAAAAAAAGATGAGAGGGGTTGTTTTCTATGTTATTATTTGTATGATTTTTCATTGTTAAGGATCATTAATTTGTTATTGTTAAGTATATATTTACATTGTATACACTGTTTTTGGGCAAAACAATAAAAAATGTAAAAAAAAATTAAATAAAAAAAGAAGAAGAGAGAGACATTGGGAACACTAATACAAACTGAGATGTATAATGTCCTATTTGCTTTTGTACAAGATAGGATTGATTCAAAAAGTACAACTTATTTTCTTATACAGCTAATAAGTTTACTAGAAAACCATCATATTCATGTAAAGAAATGGGTGAAAGCTAAGCCAAATTGTGAACATTTTATAAAAGAGATTAAAGGTGCAATGGAAAATAAAGTTTTTTTAGATAATACTATCAGTGTTGTTAGTTTTTAGGATATCTATAAGCTAGTGAGCTCCAAAACAGTGACAAAATTCGCATTTAGAAGATATAAAACTGATATAAACATGTAAAGCTTGTAGTTTGTCACTTCTGCCTAAATGGATCAAAGGCAAAAAGCTTAGAATAACCAGCCCCGTGATTCCACCATTTTGGAGTGAAAGCGATCAGCCGTCTATTGGATCTTATTGCTGTCGCAATGGCAAGCAGCTGCTTTGTTTTTTTATTTTTTTATTTATTTACAAAGCGCATTACATCTGAACTACAACCTGAAAGACGACTATACAACACTTTCAATCACAAGACTGGTGATCATCAGCATTTTTAAAAGTTTATTTTACAGATTTAAGGTTTAATTTATTTTTACCATACTAGTTTTAAAACTCACTTTTAGGTGAAATTACTTTAAATTGCTTTAATTTAATAGTTTATGCACTGGCATAATACAAATTAATACTGACATGTTAAATTAAACGACTTTCGAAATTGGATGTTGATAACAGACTGACAGTACACTTTTTGTTGCAGTATATATCTGTTAAAGAAAGACTAATAAAGCTTTTAAAAAAACCACTTTGTCCAAAATTATTGAATTCTGACACATAAATTCATCATATAGGCTACAGTATATTGCAAGTTGTATTCATCATATATACACATACGTGCATAGGACCTATATATATATATATATATTATAGGTGGGCATGGATTAATTTTTTAAATCTAGATTAATCTTGGAAATAATCTAGATTAATCTAGATTAAAATGGCTCATTTGAATTCTGCCGAAGGCATTCAGAATATGTCTGCTACCCAAATGATAAGTCTTTGAGAACGAGTTTCTCAAGCCAGGTGGCGCATTACACCAGGGCTTATCTCCTGTTTCCAAAATGCATCACAAACTGCTTGAGAAACTGTTCTACTATGATAATTGGTGATGAAAATAAATGATGTTCAATAAGATGTACTTGTGTTTACTAACTGTTTATTCAGTTAAACATGAATGTTGAACTGTAGGCCTACATAAGCTCCAAACAGCGATTTTTGATTACCGTAATCTGACTAAAGTCACAACTGAACTAAACAGAAATGGAATTAAGACATGTGGAGTATGCAGATATTAGTGGCATTATTGAAGTAAACACCGCAATCAAGATCCACACACTCGGCTGTCAGTAAAGGACCGCGCACACACACATCGTGAAATGCGGAAGTTTTTTTCTTTCCATTTGTCCTGCGTTATTAAATTATTATTAAATTATTAAATTCCATAACACTCTCACCAGTCCTTACTCCTTATTTGCGTCTAATACCCCAGTTTGTCACGGCGCATGAATGAAATGTTCGTGAGTTAAAGTGAAGCTGCCGAACTGCAGTTAAAGTCAGGCATCCTGCTGATTTGATTCAGAAGGGCACTTTTTTCCTCAGACGGCTCACTGGTCAGGTATACATCTGTGCTAATATATCAAGGTGAAAGCCATCATAGCTTGCATAGAATAGACCCAGCTCCCAACCCAACATTAAGAATAGATTAACGGCGATATTTTTTAATAGTGCGATAAAAGTCTTGCGTTAACGCAGCTTGTTAGCGCCGATAACGGCCCACCACTAATATATATATATATATATATATATATATATATATATATATATATATATATATATATATATATATATATATATATATATATATATATAAAATATTATAATGAATATGTCTCCTGATCTAAATACAATTGAACGCATATGGGGAATTCCGAAGAGACATTAAGTTGAGCATCTCTTTGAGCAACAAGGATTTTTGAAGGATGAAAAAGATAATGTTGCAAAACGAAGCCAACTTGTTCATTCCATGCCTAGAAGTCTTGGTGCCGTCATTAAAAATCATGGAGGCCATAAAAACTACTAAATAAAGTGTTTTTTGTTGTGGGGTATAATCCTATTTGCAAATATCTGGGTATACTTCATCTGAGTAAATCAAAAAATTCAGTAATCCAAGTTATTTTACTAATATAGTATAATATTTTAACTCACTAAGCCGAAAAGATAATGAACGAATGAATGAATTTTCATTCATTCTGTCTAACGTTAGTTATCTGTGCTGTTGTTCTATTAGAATTTTCATTCCAAAATGGCCGCAGTGTGACAATAGCGGCATCTAGTGGCTGTTTCCCAAATAGCAACAGTGTCGCCTCTTGATGATTCTATGCTCTTTGTCAACGGTTTTGTTCACGTCACCTCATACTACAGTTTCTTATTAAATCTTCTGACCAATCAAATGCTCTGTAGTGTCTGACATGCCCCGCCCCTTCTCATTTGATGAGCTTGAGTTCAACCACTCTCACTGGCAGAGCTGAGATAAAACAAAACTTTTTTTAAATGGGGAGGGGCTACACTTTGTCACACCCTCTCTTTGTGTTTTGGTTGAGATTACGTCAACCATGCAAAAATGCATATTTCAAAGCACTTCACAGCACCTTTAAACAATATAGTACTACATTGTATAACATTAAAAACAGAAAAAACTTAAACCAAAATTAATTTGGTTAATTGAAAGTTTTTTATTATTATCTTTATCTATTTATTTATAAACACTGGGTCTCATTCACTAACCATGCGCACAAATTCATGCGTGAAATGTGTGTCGGATGTTTTCACAAATAAATCATGATTCATAAAAACATCTGTACAAAACTTTATGATGATCTGACTGATAAAAACTGATAACCATGCAATAATCATGTACGCCTTCATATATGAAGAACCCTACATATAATTAGATATGTTATTTACAGGGTTAATGAAAAGTTGCTAGGCCTTATAAATGTATATACAGTATAAATAAATATTTAAATACTGACCTGAGCTTCAGCCAGATATCCTGCAGCATTTCCTTTTTCAATGCCTGTCTGAATACACTGAAAACACATAAAATGTGTGAGTTCATGAGCAGGTGTGTGAGTGTATGTGTGTGTGCATGTGTGTGTTTACCTCTATAATCTTCAGCGGTGCAGGATAAAGACCTTTACTCTGTTTCATGACTTTGCCGTGGACAGTTTTGTAGATCTGTTGCCGGACCAGTGACAGACCCATCACAAAATCCTGCACCTCTGGAAAAAAAGATTATATTGTAATACAAGTTATTTTTAAAGAACACCTATTTAACCCTTTTTCAAGATTTAAGAGAAGTCTTTTGCATCTCCAGAATGTGTCTGTAAAGTTTCAGCGCAAAACACCCATCAGATTATTTATTATAGCTTTTAGAAGTAATATTTAGCTCTGAGCATCTTGTAGCTGGTTTTGTTGCCTGTGCCTTTAATGCTGGTTCTTCCCGCCCACGATTCCCACGTGCCTGTCAGAGTGTGCCTCAATCTCCACCTCGGCTGCATCAGATAAACAGCACATTGACAGACATGAAGGAAGCAGATCTCATGTAACGTTTGAGAGAAATACTACAGTAAGAACTTTCCCAATGATTATTTGATGTATTTGTTGCGGAGTTAATTCAAGCCTTTCTGCAACGATCAGTCACACACAATGTCGTTACAAAAATCACATTCGATGATGATTGATGATCACAGAGAGCTGAACAGATCTTATAATCCCAGTTGCTTTGCGCACATTCTGTCTTGTGGATATGATTATATGCGTTACTACGGAGACATGTAAATATGCGGCTGTCAAGCAATTCAGTGGGCGGGGAAGGATTCAAAATTCAAAATGGGAGGGATTTGGATCCTAATTTAACATCAGGAACTTAAAAAAGAGACTTATTGTGTTTCTATCACTCCAATATGACTGTGGACACACTGTACCTACACACAGTTCTGTCCAAACAGCTTACAAAAGATGATTTTCATCATAGGTGCCCTTTAATAAACAGATAAGCTGACAGTCTGTCGAAGTGTTGTCAAAATATCGATATTTCTATATATACTAAAATATCTAAAACAATATGATCTTGATTTTGGTTAGTTTCGATACTGGCTTTGCTCATTCTGGTCCATTAAACTTTTAATTATTATTATTATTATTATAATTATTATCTCAGATAACATATTTCTAAAGGTGCCGTTGACTTGAAATTTTCCCCGGATGTTTATTACAACCAAAGAAATCCAAAGAAATGCAAAGAAATGAAACCAGGGTGGACATTTCAGCAAGACAATGATCCAAAATACAGCCAAGGAAACTCTTAAATGCTTTCAGAGAAAAAAAATCAAGCTGTAGAATGGCCCAACCAATCACCTGACTTAAATCCAATAGAAAATAAAGATCAGATTTGATAGACGAGACCCACAGAACCATCAAGATTTTTGCACTCTGTTGAAGTCTGTGAAAAACTCATACCTGAGCAATGCATGTGACTTTATTCTCCATATGAGAGGAGCCTTTAACCTGCCATCACTAAAAAAGCCTTTTATATAAAGTATTAAACACATTTCAGTAGTTCAGTACTTTCTCCTTCTGTCATTTCATTCTTATTACACAGAATTTATTTTTCAGATTTTTTTGTTTTGTTTTATTTGTATGTTTGTATTGTTTGAGTTTTTACTAAAATCTGATTCAATTCCATATCAACAGCTCCTTTAGAAAATATTATTCCCAGAAAAAAACATGATGCTTATATAATGAATACTTATTTTCCCCGCAGTACTCTTAATGTTGTGATATCAGAAATGGTATGAATATCGATGTTTTTCAAGCTATTGTATCAAAGTTAGAAATCTCAGTTCTGTGACAACTTCAGTCTGCCATATGTTGATGCTGATGTGTTTGTCTTACTCTGCATGAGCCCTTTCTTCTTTTCCACTGTGACTTTTTTAGCAGCAAGACCTTTAGCAAAATCAACAGCCACTTCCTCCAGATACTCGATTGTCCTTTCTTCTGGACTCTTCAATCCGGGACCTGCCACATACAACACAAATATTTAAATCCACTTCAGTCTGCAACAGAGCATGTCAAAATCCTAATAAGAGGCCATAAATCATTATGATTAAATTACCCAGAGGATCCACCAGCTGATGGACGAGCCCCATTTTCTTGGCTTTATCTGCCCGTATGTTCCTGCCGGTCAGCATCATATCAAATGCAGCAGGAAGACCGACCTAAGACAAAGCAAAACCTCAAAATACTGATAAAAAAAATCCGCTGTTCTGCAGTTCAGAAGGGATTGTCTGCACATGCATGATGGTAAGTGTTTAGGGAGGATCAGTAAACACCTCACCATTTTGGGCAACCTCTGAGTGCCTCCGGCGCCGGGCAGCAGACCCAGCATCACCTCTGGGGTGCCCAGAACAGTCTTCTTACTCTTAGTGGCAACGCGGTACTGACACGCAATAGCAAACTGAAGAAACAGCATAAAAAAATGAGAACCACTGGTCAATTTAATGGAAGATATTATCTAATAGAACCTTGCAGTGAGAATGAATTATAATGCGTGGTCTTATTAAATAGAAAAATTAGGGAAGAATGGGAGACAAAATAGTTACTTACAGTAAATTGTAAATTATATATTAGTATTTTTTTTTCAGTGAATAATACATTTTTATGATTTACTAATTATTATTAATCAATTGCTACACCTTTTACTTTAGTATTATTTATCTATTAATTATATAAAATATATATTTTATATTTATATTAAATTGTTTAATGTAAAATTGTCTATATTTAAATTAATTTATTAATATTTTGAAAAGCATTTATTTAAATAAGATTTTATTATATTCTAGTCTTATACAGTTGAGGCCAGAATAAATAGCCCCCCTGAATTATTAGCACCTCTGTTTATTTTTTACCCAATTTTGGTTTAACGGAGAGCAGATTTTTTCAACACATTTCTAAACATAATAGTTGTAATAACTCATTTCTAATAACTGTATTATTTTTTTTGCCATGATGACAGTAAATAATATTCAAGACACTTCTATACAGCTTAAAGTGACATTTAAAGGCTTAACTAGGTTAATTAGGTTAACTAGGCAGGTTGGAGTAATTAGGCAAGTTATTGTATAACGATGGTTTGTTCTGTAGACTGTTGAAAAAATATATAGCTTAAAGGGGCTAATAATTTTGACCTTAAAACAGCTTTTGAAAAAAAAATCAAAAACTGCTTAAGCCGCCTTTCCACTGCATACGACATTCGGACACAACTGTCGGAATACGCCCCCTTGTGCCAGTTGCACAGAAATTTCAGTTTTGTCGAGCATCATGGGAGAGAAGCTGTTCTCACAGTGTCCGAGATAAAGAAGTGCAAAAGCAAGAGCCATTATTCTCCATTATATTTTTTATTACTCATTTATGAATAGAAATGTTATTTTGATATAGACTTTTTTTCTGATTCAAAAAATAAAGAAAAAAACTCTTATCTCGCGCACACAGACCTGCTTGGACAACACTGGAATACATCATATCTGGTCGGCCGGTCGCCTACGGTCTAGTCACAGGAGTTCAAATATTTCAAAGGATCCGCAGCTCAAATCGAATCCGAATTTTCCGCATACAAAAATAATCGGAACTCCACACAGCTCACGGACTACTCTCCATTGGAAATGAATGACTTCCGGTCTATTTATATATTTATTTATTTTCACCTTTTTAACCATTTGTTGGATTCCTGATGTTTCAACATTTTATTTTTTTGCTAATATGTTTTATATATTGTTTTAATTTAAGTCTTATTTTATTTTAAGTTTTTTTTTTTTGTATTTTGTTCTGTAGTTAAAACAAACCCCAATTAATATAATTTGGGAAAAGAAACTTGACTTCAGTTAGTTTCCAAGACAACATTTCACATTTTGATTTATTTGCTTTATTTTGATTGCCAAATATTTCTTATAGATTCAGTATTACTTAAAAATAGCATAACTAATTTACAGATTTAAAAAGGTATCTTAAAATTATTTCAAATACAAAAGAATGAAATAATAAAAAAAGGAATAAATGAAAAGAGGATCACCTCCAGTCCTCCGCCCAGACAGGAGCCGTTTATAGCCGCCACAATAGGGATTGGTGATTTCTCAATCTGTTCAAACATCTTCTGTCCAGCCTGTGAGAGTGATGTCACTTCCTCTGCTGTCGTACAGGCCTGAATCATACTGAAATAAGAAAATGAGGATGAATGGGCCTTTATTAATGCTCTAAGCCACAGGTCTCAAACTCGATTACTGGAGGGCCGCAGCTCTGCACAGTTTTGCTCCAACCCTAATCAAACAAAACTGATGCAACTAATCAAGGTGTTCAAGACTACTAGAGACTATTAAGCAGGTGTTAGATAGAGCTGGTTGGAGCTAAACTATGCAGAGCTATGGCGATCGACCTTCCTGCAGATTTCAGCTCCAACCCTGATCAAACACACCTGAACCAATTAATTAGAACCTGAGGAGCACTTGATAATTACAGGCAGGTGTGTTTGATATGGGCTGCAACTGAAAACTGCTGGAAGGTCGATCTTCAGGAATAGGGTTGAGCACCCCTGCTCTAAGCAATCTGTGTGTGAATGTGTGTAGTACTTGATATCGGCTCCTGCAATGAAGCATCCTGGTTTTCTGGAGATGAGGACGGCGCTCTTCACTGCTGAATTCCCCCAAACCTCATTCATCACCTCCACCATCTCCGCCTGCATGTGCTTGGACAGAGTGTTCACCTGCAAACACACACACACACACACACACACACACACACACACACACACACACACACACACACACACACACACACACACACACACAAACACACACACACACACTACTTTTATACTAAGAACTAGTAATATTCATTCATTCATTCATTTTCTTTTGGCTTAGTATTTCAGAGGTCGTCTCAGCGGAATGAACCGCCAACTATCCCAGCATAAGCTTTACGCAGCGGATGCCCTTCCAGTCACAACCTAGTACTGGGAAACACCCATACACACTCGCTTACACACACACACACACACTCATACACTACGGCCAATGTAGTTCATCTAATTCACCTATACCGCCAACAGTCCCAGCTGGGACTCGAATTAGTGACCTTCTTGTTGTGAGGCGACAGTGTTAACCACTGAGCCACCATGCCACCCAGAACTACTAATAATGTCTATTCAAAGGTCTAGTCCTATTTCAACTCTGAAAACTGCACTGAAGCAGTTTCAGTTCACTAGAACTTTAATGTCAAGCTGTATATAAAGAACTGCAACATGTTCTAAAGAGGTTTACGTTAACCTGCTCCAAACACATAAAACTTTCTCACCAGCATATTTGCTTTAGCTTATAACCAGGGCCAGACGGAATCAGCGGACGTTTTTTGCTATTTCTGCGGAGAATTTTGGTAAAAATCTGCGGATTTATGCGGAATTATTTTGGGAGTATCATAACTAAAACCTTAATATGTGAAATAAAAAAATACCTTTTTAACTTTTATTTAATGTTTAAAATGCAAATCCAATTAGATTCACTTTATTTGGTAAACAAAGCAAGTCTCTCATATAATATATCTATATCTACTAAAAGACATAAATTGTACATAAATCAGATGAACATTATCACATTAGTCAATAATATTACTGTAATTAATTTAAAGATTGAATAAATATAGATTTACACACATTTACTCAAGTAAATAAACAGAATTAATGATGGGCTAAAAATCTGCAGAAATCTGCGTGAGCAGATTCCGTGTGGGCCTACTTATAACTAACATCGTTCCCTGTACATATCATTGGCATCATATATTTTTATAGCAAATATAGTACAATTTGTCCACCTTCAGCTTGTGGTTAATGTGCCTTTTAATTGCAAATTTGCTCTGATTTATAAAATAAATGTCTCATGAGAGGCAATGCAGTGGCGCAGTAGGTAGTGCTGTCGCCTCACAGCAAGAAGGTCGCTGGTTCGAGCCTCGGCTTGGTCAGTTGGCGTTTCTGTGTGGAGTTTGCATGTTCTCCCTGCATTTGTGTGGGTTTCCTCCGGGTGCTCCGGTTTCCCCCACAGTCCAAAGACATGCGGTACAGGTGAATTGGGTAGGCTAAATTGTCCGTAGTGTATGAGTGTGAATGAGTGTGTGTGGATGTTTCCCAGAGATGGGTTGCAGCTGGAAGGGCATCCGCTGCGTAAAACATATGCTGGATAAGTTGGCGGTTCTAAGGGACTAAGCCGAAAAGAAAATGAATGAATGTCTCATGAGAAACATTTCAAACTATCATAATTTCATCTCACTTTTGATCATCTAAATTTGCATCAAATTACCAATAATTTTGCTAACCTTTTAGCTAACTTGTAAACATTTTGTTTTGCTAACTTTGAGCCTCTGAATAAAACTGCCATACTACAGTATATGAGCCATAAAACTATGGTATATGTGATCCTGGACAACAAAACCAGTCTTATGTTGCACAAGTATATTTTTGGCAATATTCAAAAATACATTGAATCAAAATTGTAGATTTTTCTATTATGCCAGAAATCATTATAATATTAAGTAAAGATCATTCCATGAAGATGTTTTGCTATTTTTTTTTTTACTGTAAATATGTCAAAATTCAATTTCTAGAACTATGTATTGCTAAGCATTGGAAAATAAAAAATTAAATAAAAACTGCAGAGTGTTTATTAACAGTACACTACCTGACAAAAGTCTTGTCGTCCATTCAAGTTTTAGGAACAACAGTTAATAACTTGACTTCTAGTTGATCATTTGGTATCAGAAGTGGCTTATATGAAAGGCAAATGCCTCAAGATTACACTTATTTTACCAAAATAAAATATAAGCATGCCTTGATTTTTAATGATTTAATTAGGACAGTAAGGACTGACTTAGACAAAAATCACTGAACAGAAATAATGTACAGTACAGAATATAAAGTCATGGTGCAGTGGAAAAAGAATGAATATTGTGTCTGACTCCACCATGAGCTTGGAAGACTGCATCCATACATCTCTGCAATGACTCAAATCACTTATTAATAAAGTCATCTGGAATGGCAAAGAAAGCGTTCCTGCAGGACTCCCAGAGTTCATTAAGATTCTTTGGATTCATCTTCAATGCCTCCTCCATCTTACCCCAGACATGCTCAATAATGTTAATGTCTGTTGACTGAACTGGCCAGTCCTGGAGCACCTTGGCCTTCTTTGCTTTCAGGAACTGTGATGTGGAGGCTGAAGTATGAGAAGGAGCGCTATCCTGCTGAAGAATTTGCACTCTCCTGTGGTTTGTAATGTAAAGGGCAGCACAAATGTCTTGATACCTCAGGCTGTTGATGTTGCCATCCACTCTGCAGATCTCTCGCACACCCCCATACTGAATGTAACATGAACATAACCATGATTTGTCCTTCACCAAACTTGACTGATTTGATTGAGAATCTTGGCTCCATGCTGGTTCCAGTAGGTCTTCTGCAGTATTTGTGATGATTGGGATGCAGTTCAACAGATGATTCATCTGAAAAATCGACCTTCTGCCACTTCGTCCAAATTATCAACTACTGTAGAAGTCAAGTTATTATTTGTTGCTTTTACAACTGGGATCCACGACAAGACTTTTGTCAGGTAGTGTATACACGTTTTTAAATGTATTTCTTTTTTAACTATTACTACACCTCTTATTTTAGTACTATTAAACACTCATTTATTATTCATTACGTTTGTGAACTGTTCATTTTAGACAAGTTTTCATTATAATTTGACTTTGTATTTTAGCAATTCTGTTATGTTTTTATAATTCGTTCTGTCATAGGGTATATTTCTAGTTAGCTTTTACACTTTGGTTATTTGAATCTAAAACAGAATTTTTTTTATATTTATTTCAATTTAAAACTAAAATGTGATACATTCCCTAACAGCAACAGTATACATTTATTACAATATTTATTCATCTTTGTTAATATTAGTTACAAATGTGGCGAGTATACCAAAGCCACGTCGCCATGGTCCCAAATTCACCACAGCTGCTTCTCATTACGAGAGATCCAACCCACCTGGAGATCATCAAGAGGCAGAGATATAAGCCACCCAAGGACACCGACGAGTGAGCTTCATTTCAACCAATGACTCCACGCTAATCTCTGTCTCTCTCTTTCCTCCAGCGGACTCAAGCAGCTGATGGTCGAACCACTACACTTTCCTGCACGGCCTCACTCCTTCTCCCCGGATCACCTGCACGCTTCCTGGCCAGAAGAGCCCCTATGCACCGTATCATCCTTTTCACCCTGCACTTTGTAAATAAATCACCCTCCGGGGAAAAGTATGACACAAACCCTCTGACCAAGTGTTTTATTACCTCTAACTCGCCACACATGTTATACCTGTTACTCAACACTAGTTACTGTACCACATGTCTTTGGACTGTGGGGGAAACCGGAGCACCCGGAGGAAATTGAACGCAGGGAGAACATGCAAACTCCACACAGAAATGCCAACTGACCCAGCCAAGGCTCGAACCAGCAACCTTCTTGCTGTGAGGCGACAGCACTACCTACTGCGCCACAGCGTCGCCTTAACTAATTATATACCTAACATATATTAATTATAATATAGTTGGTTAATTATTATATAATAGTATATTATTTTAAGTATATTAATTAACTATAACAGTTAACAATCATACTTAGTTCAGGCTAGTAAATACATTAACTAATGAAACTTTAAAGTGTAAGCCAGAAATCTATTGTTCAGACATAAAAAAAAAAAAAACTTGTGATAAAATTTAATGCATCCTTGCTGAATAATTTCCTCCCCAAAACATCAAAATGAAGAATAAACATTTTAATCAGTAAATACCGACAGGATTACGTCAGAAGAGCAGAACACACACACCTTCGAAGAGGGATCATTGATTCGCACCACAGCCACATTATCCTTGACCTCATAACTGACATGAGTGCGCGCTGCAGACAGACACAAACATCTCATTAAAACAGAAATATCAAACATGTTGTAATAATCTTTCCTCTATTCTGTTTTAATAGTTACCCAGCACAGCCGATGATATGGAGAGAGATCTCTGTCCATGACCTATGACCCAAAACATAAATAAACACACTATTATGCAGAGCTGAAGTTCCACAGTGACTTCATGTCCTTCATGCCACACAGAGGGTATTTTCTTTTAACACATGTTGTGTCCCAAATTACACATTATACACTAGACACTTATACACTATGCATGCACTTATACATTATATACTTACCCACTTAAACACTATACACTTACCCATATGTTAACATTGTACACTTATACACTGTGCACTTACAATAAAAACTGTACAATTATTCACTTATACACTACAAACTTATGCACTATACACTATGCATGAACTTATACACTATTGACATATATTAATTACACACTTAAACACTATACACTTACATTTATACACTATACACTTCTGCAAAACACTTTGCGCTTACAATATACACTAATAATTATTCACTTGTGAACTATAAACTACATCACTTATAGACTATAAACTTATGCACTTAGAGTATACACTTACACACTTATACATTATATACTTATGCACGTATACACTACACACTATGCATTTATGCACTTGTACACTACAAACTTATGCGCTTATACACTAAACACTACACATGCACTTATATACACTTCATACAAATACACGCACTTATACACTATTCATGCACTTTAACACTATGCACTTATACCTCATGCACATTAATACTATGCATTTATACACTATGCACTTATACCCTATGCACTTTCACACTATACCAGGGGTGTCAAACTCAGCTCCTGGAGGGCTGCAGCCCTGCACAGTTTAGTTCCAACCCTGCTCCAACACACTTACCTGTCCGCTTGTTAAGTCGTGACGTATCGGTGACGTATGGAATACTGTTTCCGGGTCCAAGTCGCCAATCATTTGAATTGAGAAAATATTAGTTTATGGCCACTTTCTAGTCATATCACACTTTAAAGTGAATTTTATATAAAATCATGGTGTACACAACAGTCTCTGGACTTGCTGCATCACAAACAAAAAAATTTATCACTTTCTGGCCATCGGATATTGAGCATGGACATATATATTGCGATCGTGATTTTTAAAAGTATTACAGCACTTTGTAAACGTTTATTATTACCACTTGATGAGTTTCCCCATTCAGTCTGACAGAGCGCTTGGACCCGGAAGCTGCTTCGCGTGACGTCACACTTAACAAGCGGGTAGGTTTCAAACAAGCCTTAAGGACCCAATTAGTTTGATCAGGTGTGTTTAATTAGGGTTGGAACTAAACTGTGCAGAGCTGAGGCCCTCCAGGAATTGAGTTTGACACCTGTGCACTATACTATACTATATACACTTAAGTGCTTATAAAATATACGCTGCACTTATATACTATACACTTATACACTATTATGCACTACACACTTGTCCACTATACATGCATTCATACAGTATACATTTAAGCACTACACACTTATACACTCTACAGCAGTGGTGGGCAAATTTTTTACACCCAAGGGCCACATCAAGTTTTGCAAACCAAGTGAAGGGCCACATGTCAAATCCTTCAAAAAATAACTTTTATTTATGGTGGCAGTATGCATGAAACATGTAATATCGGACATAAACGTGCACATTAACACACATTTTTTTAATAGTTATTATTGAGTCATATTTACAAGTCAACTTAATTGCAACTGCTATTTTTATTTACTTATCAATCATCACAAAACAATAAAATAATCCCTTATAAAATATAATAATAATAATAATAATAATAATAATAATAATAATAATAATAATGTAGTTTTTACAGTGGAGAATAGAAAAGATATTGTCTGATAAAAATAAATATAAATAAAAATGCCGACTTAGGTTGTAGTCTTTAAAAACAGCTTTCTTGGCATATTAGACATACCGCTTTTTGTCCGATATTGGTGAAGAATTATTTTGTTGTCCATTCTTCCTTAAACACACAACATTCAGAGTCAATTTTTCTTTTTTTTGCCTGACTCATTTTCAGTCATTAATGGTCGAGTGCATTTTAATATCCGAGAGTGTGTTCTAATTTTACTGGTTGCGCTAACTGTACCGCGTGCAATACTGCCATCAAATGGCGTTCACTTGTATTGCATCTACTAATTCTGAAACCAAACCGTTACTCAGAAGCAGCATTTTAAAAACTCCCTCGCGGGCCGGATGAAAGAGTTTAGCGGGCCGCATATGGCCCACGGGCCGTAGTTTGCCCACCTCTGCTCTACAGTGTAGAATTTAGTGTGGTCCCAAATGATGCAACATTTTTTTTTTTTATCAAATGAAAATTCAAACCATTTTCCAAGCAACATCTAATGGTTGCCAAATTAGCGAAATAAAAATAAAACTACCAAATAGTAACTATCACAAGTACAACCTTATTCACAATCTGGAGGCAGAATAATCAGATTGCTCCACCCCTTCTTCTATGTTAGCAAAACTGCAAGCATTGAGTGTGTGAAGTGTCCAACATTTCACTTATTTTTAACAGCTGACAAAGTGGATCATCCGGGTATTTAAAGTGCACTTATTCATTTTAGAATTTTCAGTGTGAATCAATGCACTACTTATACTATTCATACTACAACACAGTGTAGAAAAGTGCATAAGTATCTGATTTGGGACACACCTAAAGTAACCAGGGGTGTATGGATCCCAACCCACAGTTTGGAATACACGTGACTGCGGATAAGGCCAATACATTTTTTTCCCCATGTAGATTAATCTTGAATGTGTAACGATTGCAAAAAGATCGCCTTTAGGCTTTTAAATGCCTTTAAGCATTTAGGCTTTCCTGTAAAATATAATGATGACGGAAGAAGTTGTGATAGGTTATTTGAGATGTGGTGGGTTTCTTAGGTTATTAAAGGTGTTTTCTGTCACTACTTGTTTAGTCTGCATTAATGCATTCAGTGTAAGCTGCACGATTATTCATTAAAAGATCGGGGTCTCAACACCCACGCAACAAATTATAAATGATGGTAATTTGCTAATGTTTTATAATCCTTTGAATCGCTGCATTCAAATCTGTTTTTAAAAAAATGCAAAAATCAAGACAGAGATTCAGTCTAGGGACGGGACGATAACCGTTTTCAAGGTATACCGCGGTTTTGAAAAGTCAAGTTTTTAAAACTGCCAAAAGTTTCTGCTATACCGTTCCTAAGGTATGTGTAAGATTTTTTTATTCACTCATTTTTAGGACAGCAGTATCTCCAGCAGAAAATATATCCAAAGATGCCATTTAAATAGTAATGAAATTTGTGTTTTTGAAACAAACGAAGACAGCAGAAGTGAATGATTCATTTGAATTATTTAGCCTGACATGTTTACTGTACCAAAATATTATAAATGTTTCTCAAAATAAAATATATTGTGTTCAAAGGGGAAAAAGTATTAGTTTTTTACCCAGACATTTAAAAAGAATATATTTTAGACCAGTAATCACAATACCGTGATACCGTGATATTTTTATCCAAGGTTATCATAACGTCAGAATCATATACCGGCCCATGCCTAATTCAGTCTTTAGTGTTTTGAGTTGGTTATGAAGTTACAAACAGTCAAAAAACACAGAAGTACCGGGATAACAGTTTATAGTTTAGATATAACCGCTGATGTTTATGGTAAAGATTAAAATCACCATCATATGCATTTAATTTGACTATCAAAAATGAAAGTTGCAGGCAGAAATTATATTATTTAACCAATAGGTGGTGACAACCAGCCATCAAAAATATGCCACTGAATAATTCTTTAAAAATGATGCATCTAGCGATGAAACATGAAGTTTTATGAGTGAATAACTGAATCATTTATTGAAAATGAGACTAAAAATAAATATGGGTTGTACAAATTATAATGTTAGATTTATTCATTTAGCGTTATCAGCAACAGTAGCAGGAACAGTGACTTTTTCACAGTACTAAATATTTCACATTTATTTTTATTCAGCTGATTATTTTTTTTAAGAAAATTACAGGTTCTCAGTTCTGTTTGTTAAAACCAAAAGTGTCCTGCGGTTATGTATTTTTAATAAATGGAACGCAAATGACATTTGTCTCCTCCCCTTTTTGGCTAATCCAAAAAATGGTCCGATCCATGACTAAAAAAACCCTAATGTGATCCAAACCGTGAGATTTGAGATCCGTTACACTACTACTATTTACTACAAAATGGTGTAGAATAGTGCATAAGTATGCAATTTGGGACGTACCTACAGTAACATTTATCATTATTGTAACTCAAAAGCAGCCAGGCTTGTGTTTCTAATGATTAAACAAAAAATGTATCGACATTCAGTACCATTTCTTAACAACCTGCTAAAATAAATAATAAAACTATGCATGTCAATAATACATAATCTTTGTCTTGTTAATGATAATAAGCCTTTTGCCCAAACAGATTATAATCAATATTTTATATGCCATATTACAATATAAGTGCAAAGATCAATACGCTCTGCACCACATGGGGGTATTAAAGATCAAAATTTGTAATTTAGTTTGCAATCTCTTCTTAAATATATGTATATATTGTATTTGTATATGATGACCTTTAACCTAGAGTCCTGTTGTCACGAAATATGCATATGACGTCTGCTCCAGATCCCCCATATAATCCCACCTGTCTTATTCACATGATCAAACCCACACCGCGTGCATTACGTGTATGCGTGTCCAATCAGAGGTCAGGAGGTCATAGGAAGTTTGCAATACTTTAAATAATGCTTAATAAATATTACAATTGCAACACAAATTAGACAAAGACATATTAATATATATAAATATTAATATATATAAATATAAATATATATATAATTTTATTATTGTTGTTAATAAAACAGCTTTTTGGGGGAACATTTTTGATAAATACATATACATACAGGGCAAAATTAATCTCCTATCTGTGAAATAACTTATTTCTAATAACTAATTTTTATCTTTTGTCTTTGCCATGATGACAGTACATATTTTACTAGTTATTTTAAAAGATGCTAGTATTCAGCTTAAAGAGCCATTTAAAGACTTTACTAAGCTAATTTCGTTAATTAGGCAAGTTAGGTTAATTAGGCAGGTCATTGTACAAGTGGTTATTATTTAAAACATATTTATTGAGCTACTCATATTGAGCTTACAAATCATATTTAAATAAATAATTAAAGATTAATGATTTATTCCAGCCAAACCAACAGACATTAGAATATAATAATAAAAATATAATAGGAAATACTATGAAAATGTCCTTGTTCTGTTAAACAGCACCTTTTTGTATTTACAGGAGGGCTAATAATTGTGTTTTCAACTGCATATTCAGGTATATACACTCACCGGCCACTTTATTAGGTACACCTCAACTGCTCATTAACACAAATTTATAATCAGCCAATCACATGGCAGCAACTAAATGCATTTAGGCATGTAGACATGGTCAAGACGATCTGCTGCAGTTCAAACTGAGCATCAGAATGGGAAAGTAAGATCATTTAAGTGACTTTGAAAGTGGCATGGTTGTTGGTGCCAGACGGGCTGATCTGGGTATTTCAGAAACTGCTGATCTACTGGGATTTTCATGCACAACCATCTCTAGGGTTTACAGAGAATGGTTTGAAAAAGAGAAAATATCTGGTGAGCGGCAGTTCTGTGGGTGCAAATGCCTTGTTGATGCCAGAGGTCAGAGGAGAATGGCCAGACTGGTTCCAGCTGATAAAAAGGCAACAGTAACTCAAATGACCACTCATTACAACCGAGGTCTGCAGAAGAGCATCTCTGAACACACAACACGTCCAACCTTGAGGCGGATGGGCTACAGCAGCAGACGACCACACCGAGTGCCACTCCTGTCAGCTAAGAACAGGAAACTGAGGCTACAATTCGCACAGGCTCACCAAAATTGGACAATAGAAGATTGAAGAAACGTTGCCTGGTCTGATGAGTTTCGATTTCTGCTGCAACATTCAGATGGTAGGGTCAGAATTTGGCGTCAACAACATGAAAGCATGGATCCATCCTGCCTTATATCAACGGTTCAGGCTGGTGGTGGTGGTGTAATGGTGTGGGGGATTTTCTTGGCACAATTTGGACCCGTTAGTACCAATTGAGTATCGTGTCAGCACCACAGCCTACCTGAGTATTGCTGCTGACCATGTCCATCCCTTTATGATCACAGTGTACCAGTCTTCAATTAGCTACTTCCAGCAGGATAACGCACCATGCCATTAAGCGCGAATCATCTCAGACTGGTTTCGTGATCATGACAATGAGTTCACTGTACTCAAATGGCCTCCACAGTCACCAGTTCTCAATCCAATAGAGCACCTTTGGGATGTGGTGGAACGGAAGATTCGCATCATGGATGTGCAGCCGACAAATCTGCAGCAACAGTGGGATGCAATCTCTGAGGAAAATTTCCAGTACCTTGTTGAATCTATGCCACGAAAGATTAAGGCAGTTCTGAAGGCAAAAGGGGGTCCAACCCGGTACTAGTAAGGTGTACCTAATAAAGTGGCCAGTGAGTATATATATTAAATGTTATAGTGATATTTCAATGCAGACAACCAAATTGGTGTTTCAACTTTAAACATCTTATTACTTTTTCATACCTATTTTACGCTGTAAATGGTAATCAGTATCAACACTATAATTATATGTTGATGTAAAGGGTTAATTTTTAGAGCATGTTTTGCCCCAGAAATTAATAATCAGTGTAAAGTGCTGCATCAGAAATGAATGCAATCAACATTATATACAGTATATAACAAAATTATAATAAGCTTTATATATTTTATACTTTACAACAACTGTAAACACAGTAGCCTTATTTATTTGAATAATATAACTGGTAATATTTGAACAAAGTATTGAATTATAAATCTAGAAATGTATACAAATAATAATGTGTATATGTTTATAATTAAACATGCTATAATTTACACTCATATTACTCTACCTACACTGATTCACCTGTCAATGAACAGCAGTGTACTGACCTGAACTGTAAAACTAGGTGAAAGTTCATTCGTGCAGGTCACCTCATACAACCTCGCTTAAAAGCGCTAATGACGTATTGTCAACTATAATATAAAACTAACAATATATATGCATTTATATTACAGGTTATGAAGTTTATATATAACATTCTAACCTGTGAAACTAGATTTCACGCCACTGCAGCCTCGAGCCAACAAGAGTCTTGCGCTCGCCATCCTTCTCAAAGCGACGTCAGAGTGAGCGCGCGCGTACGCAATGACAAGCGCAATCCCGTCCAGCCGCCATTAAGGCTGCCAAGGTATCGCCTTTAAATGCAAATATACAGTTTTGCAGTACTTTTAGCACTTATAATGACATATTATAATATTTTGTATTTGTATATTTCATATAAGTACAATTTTACTTTTATTTAAAGAGAAATTAAGTACGTAACCGCTTCTCTTTTTTCCGCTCAGGCACTGACTTGGGTCTCACTTGGGTCCTACAGCTCGTGCACTGCTGTAGTCATTAGACCGACTCGGCGACACATCAAACATTATTCTCTCTGCACATTCACAACAATAACAGGTAAAATATGATTTATAAACTTACTTTACGACCAATATTTTGCGTATATGCTAAATCCTGATGAATATCTTAAACGGTGTTGTTATACAGGCGGAGGAATGAATCCGTTTACTTGTTTGTGTGTTAAAGTGTTATTTGCACGTCTCGTTACGGTCATTTTAATGTCATGTTTGCTTATGAAATGATTAATGTTGTTTTATAATGAGGATATGATCTTAATTAGCTGTTTAGATGTAAAGATGCCTTTGTATTTGTCCTTGTCCAGACTCCAGACTACTGACAGAACTAGGTGAAGGGTCACACACACACACACACACACACACACACACACACACACACACACACACACACTGATCAGTGACACAGATACTTGCATAACTGTTGTATTATAACACATTTAAAGTATAAATTTGAATAGCAGTTGGGGAAAAAATAACAAACTACAACTTTTTTGCATGGTTGCGAAATATCATTGATCAATGTATTGAAAAGATGGTCTGTGCTAGCATATTTTTCTTCCAACTCTCAAAAAAATGTTTTACTTATTTATATACAAATTGCATTCATATCGCAATATATATTGCAGAAAAATAAAACATTGCAATGTCAGATTTTTCCAATATTGTGCAGCTCTAATATACAGCATATACATATTTCGTATTAAATACCTTGTGCACCACAGGCTAGTGTTAAAATATGAATACATGGTATTATAAAACACTGTACATTAGTTGGGTATTATTATGACAGGCATTTGTTTTGCTTGTTTTTGCATAATTTGTTTGCTAGTTTTGTATTTTCATCGATCCTTACTGTATTTAACCTTAAATGAGAATTAAAACAATCAAACTTTTATGTATCATTTATGTTTTATGTATCATTTAGATGTTACTGGGTTTACATTTATAGTTTGTTCAAAAATTAACCCACAAATCGATGCGTTTATTGTGATTATATTTACACGTATATACCTATTATTAATTTTATGGTATTGTTTTATAAATGTAATACATTTTTCATAAGCATTCAAGTATTATTATGTGTTCTGTGTTTTCTTTCTGATCCAAAATTAATGATTGTAATACTCAAAAATAAAAAGATGATTAAAGAGCTAAATTGTACATTTAGCGATGAACATTGGAAAAAACTTTGCCAAAACTGTAAAGTAATGTCAAGGAATTTAGGAGTACGCTTAATACAATTAAAACATTTAAATCATTTTTATTGGACTCCGAGTAGGCTTTTCAGGCTTGGGTTGAAGGACTCTGCTGAATGCTGGAGATATGAAAGCAAAAAAGGAGACTTGATGCATGCCCTGTGGTCCTGTTCTAAAATACAGGAATTCTGGGTCAAAGTGCATAAATACATTCAGGATGTTTCTGGATGCTGTTTTTCATTTTGTTCTAACATATATGTACTGGGAGACCCATTCGTGTTGGGATCTGGTGTGAAGATGTCTGAGTGGATTCAAATAAGTATTATGATTGGAAGACAAATCATTATGAGGGGATGGCGTTCAGCAGGTCCACCATCATTTCAAGAATGGGTTACAGAACTGGGGAAGGTGGCAGCATATGAGAAAATGACATATAGATTACTAGATAAATTGGATGTTTATCAGAGAAGATGGGAAAATTATTTGGCGTTTTTGGAGAATGAATAAGGTCACTGTGGTGAGACGCACCAGAAAAGTGTAATTATCTTATTTGATTTATTTATGTATTATTATTACTGTATTAATGTTGTATTTATGTTATTTTTTATTTATTTTTACAATTATTATGTTCTGTATGTGCGTTTCTTTTAATTTTTATTCATTTTTTTTTAATTGAGTCTTATATTATTCATCTGTATTTACTGGATTTATGGGGAGGGGAGGGAAAAGGGGATGTTAAAAGGAGGTTAAAATTTGTAAACTGATTGTACTGTTAAATTATTGAAGAAAATAAAAAAATTGAATCATAAAAAAAAAATAAAAAGATGATTTACAGAAGACACCCTTCAAATATAATCGAGTGCAAATGCATTTAGTGCTAATTAATTTATTTGTCAGGCATATTTAGACCAAGAATAATTTCATGACTTTAAGTCACTATTTTTAAGGAATCGCAGTTCAACATCAAAAATACTATATTATTTTTTATCTATCAAACCACAAGCTTTTACCCATTTGTTTTACGTATTTCATATTTTAATAGTATAGTGTGCTCAATTGTTCTTTTATGTAATTTTATAAGCGCGGGTGAGATATATTTTTTTCTGACTTGTACTGAAATATGTTTTTTTTTTTTGCATGAATGTTACTGCACTGTAAAAAAAATGCTGGCTTTCACTCAATACATTCATGTTGTCAAAACACAAATTAATTATCTAATTGCAAGAATTGTGATTTTTCTGCTTATTTCAAAGAGCCCATATTTTGCATTATAAAGGTCATAGTTTTAGGGGTCTCCAACAACAGGCTGATATGCATGCAAGGTCAAAAACACATTCATGGTCTTATAATATGCGTTTATTTTTACCTAATTATCCCAGCGACTCCCATATGAATCGTTAAGCAATTAATTTGTTCCCAAACCCTTCCTTAGTACGAAGCTAATCTGCGCTGATTGGTCTGATGACCCAGTCTGTTGCGATTGGTCGACGGCGTTCAGTGTGAGACAGAGAGAAATGCCCACCACGGCTACAGTATGAAGTAGCAGAAAGTATGTGAGAGCCCAATGCAGGAATGCACTAAAGCAATGCAGTTAACCCTAACCCCAAGTAATAACAGCTACACACATTCAGTATTAATCCACACAGTGGCAAAAGTTGAACTATTTCGAAAATTGGCCACGTTGCGTGTGTGTAGGAACGGCTGATGGTGGCCATAGCAAAGGCAAACAGCAGAGGATTGCCAGTTCAGAAACGCATTTAAATCGGAAAATGAAAAAGCACGTGTCACATTTTTAACTTGGTTTTGGACGCGATATGTGAACATCCCCATACAGATTTAATCTGAGAGATGCAGTACAAGCACTGATCTATAATAGATACGTGATTACAAGCCGTGCGGGGTGATTACAACTTATAACACACAATTAAACACATATTTTGCAAACTACACACAACGAGGCAACAATTTTAATGACACTTAAATGTTATGATCTGGAGGAAGAAGAAACTGGTCCATTTGAATTCTAAGTTACTGACAAAGTCCCTGTCCATAGTCTCTGCTGCTCCTTCACTAGCAAACAGCTGCTGAATCCCGCATTGCAGCCTAGGTTATTGTATCAAAAATCAGAAAAGTGACAGAAACAAACACAGCACTAGGTTGGCTATACTCTGGTATTGTTGTGAAAATGAACTTTAACCCATTATTCCCCTCAGCCAAATCTCCATCTGTCAGTGATCATCATCTTCGCGTCATAATCAGTGCCGTGATCCTCCGCTAGAGTCTAAAGTGAAAGCGCGTTCACATTTTACCTGAACTGGAACTACTTATTTGGTGATGTACCGTATCGACGTCGATCCGATAAAGCAAAAGATCTGAACCCAACTCGATTCATTTATTCGACTCTGAGTCAACTATTTTGCTAAAGAATCAATAGTTTTAAACAAGGTGCACTTTTAGATTTAAATCTCAGCTGAATGTTTTCATTAATTTAGAGCTGTGTTACTGCATGGAAGGTCATTGTTAAAAACCCATAATAGGGGCTCTTTAAATAAGTAATTTCAACAAGCAGCAAAATATTGTTTTTGAGTGTGTTATTATTTTCATCTTTCAAACCGCTAGCTTTTTTAATATGTAAAACAGTTTAGTGTGCTCAGTTGTTCTTTTCTATATTTCTACAAGCGCTGAGATATGTTTAAGTACAGGTCAGAATAAATATGTTTTTCTACTTGCGGATAACTGTTACTCAGAATGATGATGAACATTAGTTGATCCATATTTTGACATTTTATGTATAATTTTCATCTTTCAAAACACTAGACTTTACCCATTTATTTAAAGTATTTAATATGTAAAGTAGTTTAGTTTGCTTATTTATATAAGCGAATGTGAGACATATTTAAATACAGCTCAGAATAAATATGTTTTTTATTATCATTTTTTCTTTAATATAATGGTTACACTGAAATATTATTTTACCCCCTCTTATGAGTTTCTGTGACTTTATTTGAAACATTACGGTAGAGAATTGCTTGCTTATGTATATGAAATTGATCATTTCTATTGGTAGCTTTAAATAGTCATTACTTCATATCTTTCAGATAATCAGCCATGGCGTCGATGTTGATGACTTCACTGAGGAGCAGCCCTTTGACGTCTGTGCAGGCTGTTCAGTTCGGTGAGATGTCCTGTTTTCAGCAGAGCCAATGAATACTTCACATTAATCCGTTTACTCAGCATTTAACATGTCATTATCATTGATTAGAGCTGTATGACTTACTGGATCTTCTTTTTTTCCTCCAGCTGCTCGTTCTCTCAGCACATCTGTCCATCTGCAAGCTCAAGGTAATGTGTTCAGACCGGTTATATTTGTATGTATTCTTCAAAGCTACCCATTAAACTAATTAAAAGGATAGTTCACCCAAAACTGATAATTCCGTCATCATTTACTTATTATTCACTTGTCACAAACCTGTTTGAGTTTTTTACCTCTGTCGAACCAAAAGAAGATATTTTTAAAAATGTTGAAAAAAACATCCATTAACAGTATGTTGTTTCTTCTATGAAAGTCAATGGTTACAGGTTTCAAACATTTTTCAAAGCATCTTTTTTTGTGTTTAACAAAAAAAGGAAACTCTCAAAGGTTTAAAACCACTTGAGAGTGAGTAAATACATTTTTTTTGGGTGAACTACCACTTTAAATGCATTTTAATATACAGTTGAAGTCAGAATTATTAGTCCCCCTGAATTATTACACCCCCTGTTCATTTTTTTCCTCAATTTCTGTTTAACAGAGAGAAGATTTTTTTAAATACATTTCTATATATCTATATCCATGATGACAGTAAATAATATTTGACTAGATATTTTTCAAGACGCTTCTATACAGCTTAAAGTGACATTTAAAGGCTTAACTAGGTTAATTAGGTTGACTAGGCAGATTAAGGTAATTAGGCAAGTTAGTCTACAGAACAAACCATTGTTATACAATATCGAAAAAATATAGGCTGAAGGGACTAATAATTTTGTCCTTAAAATAGAGTTTAAAAAATTAAAAACTGCTTTTATTCTAGCCTAAATAAAACAAATAAGACTTTCTCCAGAAGATAAAATATTATCAGACATATTATCATGGTAATAATTCTGTCTTCAACTGTATGTATATAAAAATTCAATATAATTTAACTGAAAAAAAATTATATTTTTTTAATCAAACAGCAAAGAGCAAGAAGTCTCTGGCCAAACCAGGAGTGAAGAACATTGTTTTGGTTGAAGGCGTTCGAACCCCCTTCCTTCTGTCTGGCACCACGTAAGAAAGTGTACATTAGTTTGGGCTTCAGATGAACATGAAGTCAGAAATGCAACCTGATAAACTGCACACATGACCTCTCTGAAATTCTCATTAAATGTTTGTGGATTGTATGTTCATATTTTTTGTTGGTTGATATGCATTGTACATGGACTATTTCTAAATTTTAATGATCCAACATGTTTTTTATACATAACTGACACCAACTAATATGCCCTTTTTAAAATTAATTAATTAATTACATTGTTCATTTATTTTTATGTAGTTTCCTTTTGTTAATGGAGGAAGAGCTGGGAACAATATTTGTTTCTATTAGGAGAATTTATTATTTATTTATTTATTTTGTTTATTATTATTTATTTATTTTTTACCACTTCAGTTTTAATTTTCCATAAGGAATGTCAATTGTGAATGCATTGTGCATTCAAACACAGCAAAATAATTAACTTTATGTAATTAATTAAATTTAAATATTGAATTTTTCTGATGTAATTATCTCATTGTAGCCAAAAAAAAATATTTGCATATTCATTTGCATATTGTTTTACTAGTTACAGCAATTATTGTAATAGGATCTACATTTTAAAGATCCAACATGTAATTATTATGTAACTGACACAAACTAATGTGCACTTTTTTTATATTTAATTACGTAGTTTATGTATATTTTTTGTGTAATTTTCTTTTGATTTTGAGGGAATGTCCAGTATATATTTTTCTATCAAGAGAATGATATATATATATATCATATGTCATATATATAATGTGTATGTATGTATGTGTATGTATATGTGTGTTATTTTTCTAAAGGTTTATTAAACAGATTTAATTAAAAAAAATATTTATTAGGAATTTCTCTTCAGTGCTTCCTTGCAAAAAACTGTTTATTCATTCTTTGTTTCTTTCATGTCTCTGTGTTTGTCATTAGATACTCAGACCTGATGCCTCATGATTTGGCCAGAGCTGCATTGCAGTATGTCTCCTTACTCTCTCTCCTACACACACACACACACACACACACACACACACACACACACACACACACACACACACACACACACACAGTAGAAGTCAGAACGATTAACCCCCCTGTATATTTTTTTTCCATTATTTAAATGGAATAAACATAATAGTTTTAATAACTCATCTCTAATAACTGATTTCTTTTATCTTTGCCATGATGACAGTACATAATATTTAACTAGATCTTTTTCAAGATACTAGTATTCAGCTTAAAGTGAAATGTAAAGGCTTAACTACGTTAATTTGGGTAATTAAGCAAGTTATTGTATAATGATGGTTTGTTCTAAAGACATTCGGAAAAAAGTTGCTTAAAGGGGCTAAAAATATTGACCTTAAAATGTTTTTTTAAAAAAAAACTGCTTTTATTCTAGCCAAAATAAAGCAAAAAAAAACTTTTCTCCTGAAGAAAAATTATTATCAGACATACTGTGAAAATTTCCTTGCTCTGTTAAACTTTACTTGAGGAAGAAAAAATAAATAAATCACAGTAGGGCAAATAATTTTGACTTCCACCGTATATATAAACACACATAAAGCTGTGCTGGTGATTCTGAAGTAGATTTTTAAAGAGTGTTTTGTTTTAGGGGTTTGCTGAACAGAACCGGGATCCCTAAAGATGCTGTGGATTATATTGTCTATGGAGCTGTAATACAGGAGGTGAAGACCAGTAATGTGGCCAGAGAGGTCAGTCTGCATTCCAGTTTTTGCATTTGGATGTTGAAGCTATTTTTAGTTTGTTAGATCCTTGTTCAAGAAGGGGTCAGCGATATGAGCTCAAATTCATATCATGATGTTTTCCACTGTCCAGAGGATATTGATATTATATTTTAATATGACCAAAAAAATATTGTTTTAGTAAATCCATTTAATTATAATATATTAATTCAAATTATAATATAATTTTTTCTATTTATTTTATTAGCTTGTATGACTAGAAATCGTGACATTGACCTGGTAGACCTGTATCAAATGCAATAAGCAAATACATAAACAATAACGCATAAACCTCACATGTGGCTTCTCCAATGTAACAGATGTTCTTAAGCTTCTTCAAAGCAGTTTGTTTTGGATTAATTAACTTCATAGGTTTATATTCAATTCACCTTTATTTGTATAGCACTTTTACATGTAGATTGTGTTTAAGCAGCTTCACATAGAAGATTATAGTGAATTGAAACCGTGTCAGTCCAGTTTAGTTTAGTTTAGCTTTAGTTTATATGTGTGTTTTCTTATTGGGGTGTAATGATATTCAAGTGGAATAAAAAAAAAAAACCCACAATACTATGGTTTTTCACTATGGTATGAAACGCGGTACTCTCTTAGTGAACCATTTTTATTAATACATTTTCTTATAGTATAGTATAAAATATACATATTTCTAATAGTATAAAACTATTCTTGAATTATATTAGTTTGGATTTTTTTTTATTGAATACATTTTCTTAGAATTATATTAAATTGTATTTTATTTTTATGCATTTTCTTATAGTATAATATGTTTATTTCTTACAGTAAGAATTTATAAATTATAAAATACAGTTTGTTGTAGAATTTCAAGAATTATATTAGTATGGAATTTTTCATTGAATACATTTTCTTATAGTGTAGTGTAATTTATTTGTATGTATGTATGTGTGTGTATATATATATATATATAATTATATTTCATAATTTAATTATTTTTTATTTGTTTTAATTGAATACATTTAACATTAATATAGTATAAAATATATATTTCTTAAAGAATAAAATTATTCAATTTTGATTTTTTTTAATTGAATACATTTTCTTATAGGCGGCTCTTGGTGCTGGATTCTCAGATAAGACTCCTGCACACACAGTGACTATGGCCTGCATTTCCTCCAATCAAGCAATGACCACAGGTACTAACTCACTACACACACAGGTTATGCTGACATTTGAAGGCATCACATGCAGTATGTTTACTTTTACATTTAGTTATTTATGCTTTTATTCAAAGTCACTTACAATCAGTGTTGGATGTAGTTGTTTACAAAGTAACTAGTTCCTCTATTTAGGTTACTTTTTTGCTATAAAAGTAAAGTAAGGGATTACTTTGAATTTTTAGGTAATTTAGTTCCCTTAAATACTACACATAAATATAAATTTAACAGTTCTATATAAATTAGTTCAAAGAAGCAGTTATATATATATATTATATATATATATATATATATATATATATATATATATATATAATAAATAAATAAAAAAAGGGAAGGGGCTAATAATTCTGACTTCAACTGTATGTGTATGTGTGTGTGTGTATTGTATGTATATATGTATGTATATAATATATATATATATATATATATATATATATATATATATATATATATATATTATATATATATATATATATATATATATATATATAATATAATATATATATTAGTATTTGTTTATTTATTATTTATTTAACCAAAGAAATTTCCATGACAGTGATGGCACATGCTTAAGAAACAATGAAATGAGTAAGAAATTAATGAATTAAAAAGTTTAATTTTATTTGTCTGTAATATCTGTTGTTTTTAGGGATTTTACTAGTATTGGGTAGTGTTGAGTTACTTTTCAGACAAAGTCATTAGAAAAGTAATTTAAAAATGCTTTGTAATGTAATTAGTATCCAGTAAATTTTAGCAAGTATCTTACCCAACAGTACGTACAAATGAGGAAGGCATCAAGTGATTCTTCATAAAAAGTGCTGCTAATACAAAGTTTATGACATAGTTAAAAAATGCATGCTAAATAAACGCACATGTGACCCTATATGCACGAACTCAACATCGAGGTTTAAGTTTGCTTGTTTGTTTACACTTTATTGCCCCCAATGGGGGCCCATATTGCATAGACTGAACAAAAGCAGACAACACAAATCAACACAAACATTCAATCATCAACACAAATATTACATATTTAAAAGTCTAATTGATGTAGGTAAAAAAGATTTCTAAAAACGATTGTATCTGCACATTGTCAACCTGTGTTGTCGACCGGAAGGCATTAACTTATACTCACAAAATAAACTATGAGTTCAGCTAATCACTTCCTCTTAATGTTCATAAAGGGAGTGAACAGAAGATTATCAAATGCAGTGAAGTGTTGGTCATGATTGTGTTTTGTAGCTGTGGGTTTGATCGCTGCTGGTCAGTGTGATGCTGTAGTCGCCGGCGGCGTTGAGTTTATGTCTGATGTACCGATTCGCCACAGCCGCAAAATGAGGAAGACCATGCTGTCACTGAATAAAGCCAAAACATTCGGGGCCCGAATGTCTCTGCTGGGCTCCATCCGCCTCGCTCACCTGGCACCTGAGGTACTACATCACCCATAATGCACTTCACAACTGTATATCATGTAGCATGAATGATAATAAAATAATGCAGATGTTTCATTGATGTTTTTTATTCTTTACAAGTATATTTATTTCATATTATTTTATTACATGATTTATATTATTATATGGTTATTTTAAATATTATTACATACAATATTATTAAGAGCGACACGATGGCTCAGTGGTTAGCACTGCCACCTCACAGCAGGAAGGTCTCTGGTTTGAGTCCCAGCTGGGTCAGTTGGCATTTCTGTGTGGAGTTTGCATGTTTCTCCGTGTTGATGTGGGTTTCCTCCAGGGGCTCCGATTTCCCCCACAACCAAAACACATGCACTATAGGTGAATTGAATAAACTAAATTGGCCATATCTGTGTGAATGTGAAAGCGTATGGGGTTTCCCAGTACTGGGTTGCAGCTGGAAGGTCATCCGTTGTGTAAAACATATGCTGGATAAGTTGGTGGTTCATTCCGCTGTGGTGACCCCTGATGAATAATGGGACTAAGCCGAAGGAGAATGAATGAATATTAATATTATTATTATATTATTATTATTATTATTATTATTATTATTATATTTTAACAAATATATTTAGCATTATTTAATTTTATTATGATATTTGATTGTTGTTATTGATATTATTTTTACAAACAATAATCATTATTCATATAAATGACGATAATGTATTCTGTGATTTGTTTTTTTTTTATTTAGAATTATTTTTATGAAGATGCACATTTTTTACTATATAGACTTAAAATATATTATTCTATATTAATAATTATAATACTTCTAATTAGGCCCACACAGAATCTGCGTGCACAGTTTCCGCAGATTTTTAGCCCATCATTGATTCTGTTTATTTACTTGTGTAAATGTGTGTAAATTTATATTTTATAGTTTTTAAATTAATTTCAGTATAATATTGTCTAATATGAAAGTGTTCATATAATTTATTTACAATACAGTTCGTAAGTATTATATTCTGTCTTTTAGTAGATATATTATATATAGAAGACTTGCTTTGTTTACCAAAAAGTGGATCTAATTGGATTTGCATTGTAAACATGTTAAAGGGTATTACTTTTTAGTTCATATTAAGGTTTTAGTTACGAGACTCCCAAAATCATTCTGCATAAATCCGCAGACTTTTAACAAAATTCTGCACAGAAATAGGAAAAAAATGTCCGCAGATTTCGCCTGGCCCTACTTAGAATTCATTTAATATAAATGTACAATTATGTCTTTTACATGCAATTAATTATTAAAAATAAATTATTATTGTTGTCATTATTTGGATTTGTACTTTACACATATTTTGTATTATTTCATGACATACTTTGTGTGGCATTCATTCATTTTTTTCGGCTTAGTCCCTTTATTAATCCGGGGTCGCGACAGCGGAATGAACCGCCAACTTATCCAGCATGATTTTACGCAGCGGATGCCCTTCCAGCCGCAACCCATCTCTGGGAAACATCCACACACACTCATACACTATGGACAATTTTAGCCTACCCAATTCACCTGTACCACATGTCTTTGGACTTGTGGGGGAAACTGCAGCACCCGGAGGAAACCCACGCGAACGCAGGGAGAACATGCAAACTCCACACAGAAACGCCAACTAACCTAGCCGAGGCTCGAACCAGCGACCTTCTTGCTGTGAGGCGACAGCACTACCTACTGCGCCACTGCGTCGCTTTTTGTGGCATATAATGTTTAAATTATTAAATGCATAATTTTTATATTTTTATTAGTAGCGTGTAGTAGTAATATTTACTTTTTAGAAAGATTAGCAAATATTGCTAGAAATATGTCCGTAAATTTAATAAACACTTATTTTTTAAAACATAATTATATAATCAGTCTCCAGGATTTTGCAGGGACCTTTTTATCGATATTTGCGTCCTAAAATGACTGATTTTTGTGACCGCTTTTCCCAAAACCTATAGGGAAAAAACATTATTTGCTTCAGTTCTTATGTTTGCAGTGAAAATACACAAACATCTTGTCAACTTTTCCTTTTTTGATCTCTTTGGACCCTCAAAATCCTGGAGGGACTGAATAAAGCAGCATTATTGAATGATTATATATTGATTATATGTTCAGATGCTATAGCCAGAACTGTCTGAGATATCGTTAGGACATCTATATTTAGTTTATAGTCACAGTTTCCGTGGTTTTGTTATGTTAGTGTGTGTGGTGTGTGTGTGTGTGTGTGTGTGTGTGTGTGTGTGTGTGTGTGTGTGTGTGTGTGTGTGGTGTGTGTGTGTGTGTAATGGGAATGTACAGTTCCTGTGATGTTATGTGAATATTTTATTTTCAAATATTTCCCAAATATGTTTAACAGTGCAAGGAATTTTTCACAGTATTTCCTATAATATTTTTTCTTCTGGAGAAAGTATTATTTGTTTTATTTTGGCTAGAATAAATTTTTTTTAAAAACATTTTAGGTAAAAATTAAGCCCCCTTAAGCAATATTTTTTCAAATGTCTACAGAACAAACCATCATTATACAAGACTTGCCTAATTCCCTAACTTGCCTAATTATTCTAGTTAACCTTTAAATGTCACTTTAAGCTGAATACTAGTATTTTGAAAAATATCTAGTAAAATATTCTGCGCTGTCATCATGGCAAAGATCAAATAAATCAGTTATTAGAATGAGTTATTAAAACTATTTTAGAAATGTGTTGAAAAATCATCTCTCCGTTAAACAGAAATTGGGGGAAAATAAAAGAATTTAAATTGAACAGGAGGGCTAATAATTGTGACTTGAACTGTATATGTGTGTTTAGCTGCCAGCTGTAGCTGAGTTCTCCACAGCAGAGACGATGGGTCACTCCGCTGACCGTCTGGCCGCAGCTTTCGGTGTGTCCCGTCTGGAGCAAGACGAGTTTGCACTGCGCTCTCACATACTCGCTAAGAAAGCTCAGGACGGTGGGCTCCTCAGTGACGTTGTCGGATTCAAAGTGCCAGGTCAGTAATTAAAGTACAAATGAAATCATAACTAACCGTATTGATTTTGTTAGCTCACATTGATTAGTTTTGTGGTGAACAATTCATCTGTGCATGACATTAAGGACAAAAGAAAATTGTTTGCCCTTGTAATCTAAAATTAAAATCTGAAAATGCACTTCCTGTTTGTTTTCAGGTAAATTTTCAGGCCCCGTTTACATTAATGCGTTTTAGATACACCTAACGTACATTTTAACGCCGTTTTAGATTGAAACGATCCACATCCACACGTGTTTCACCTAGCCTTTCTGAAAAGATCTCTATCCACTCTATACCGCTGAAAACGCACATCACGTGGCCCCACACACACTCTGGCATGCGCTGCAGCGTATGGCACGTCTGAGCTCCAGGCAGTCAGTGGGTGCTTTGAGCACAGCTCCCCGGTGAGAGCAGTGCAGGTCGGACAGTTCATCAAGGATCTTCCGCTGGATTTCATCTCACTATAGTTGTCAAACGTGATATTTAGGTCGTCTTGTCTCTATCTAATGGTCTTTTGAATCTATTACTTGTTCTCAGGTAACGTGTTTTGGCTGAGCCCAAAGATAAGTTAATATATTAATTAATGTAACCACGTGCACTTGTTCTGCATATTGACTGATTGTTTGCCTTTGTTTCCTATAATGTATAAACTTATTGTGTTATACTTGTATAATGGTCATTATTGATTATTAAAACTGATATTCAGCAAAGGAGACAGGGTGTGTTTCATATTTTTTAGGAAATTAAAAGGAGGCAGTAATGTTATAGGCTACGTCTTGTTATAAATATGTATATACAGAGAAGATGGCGCTCTTATAAATATGCAGCTACACGACGCCTCAACATTTTCAGTGTCTGTTAAGTTCATATCAAAATAAAATAGGCAGTTCCTCATATCATGTTTTCATTTCATTGTTAAGATAGTTAAACAATGTAGCCAGGGTGATGCGAATGACGTCATACAGTACACTGTTTTTTTACCCAACGTGTCCTCTGGAGTTTGTTTTCCATATCAAACTTGCGAAGTCTGAACTTAAGGAAAAATGCAAGACTGAACTGTATGGGCTACTTAATATTGAGGAAAAAGCCCCCATCTGACAGGCGAATGTCTGCAGCCATGTCTTCGTTTTCATATGTCTCTGTTTCCGCCATCCACGTTAACATGGAGCAGCAGCGTTTTTAAAATGAAAACAGCCTCTTCAACGTTTTAAATATGCTCAGTTTTCAGGGCTCTCAAACTCTGGGGTAGTGTGGACGGATGGCGTAACCGTAGCAAAACTTATGCATTTTAAAATGAAAACATATTAGTGTAAAGGGGCCTCAGATTAGGTCTGTCTGAGAGAGGGTGGACTGGCCATCTGACAGACCCGGCAGTTTCCCGCTGGACCGATGTACTTTTTGGGCCGGGCTGATCATCTCCTTATAATCTGATCGGCCCATAAAAGGCTTAGCAGCCTATCGTTTTTTCTGCCTAATTAATTGACGATGCTGTGATCTGTGACGCTCTGAAAGTAAGATGCTTTTTTGCGGACAGACCGACACATGTGACATAATCTGCAGCCCATTGGTTCTTTTCTTTATTGACATTGGGCTTGCCCAATCACAAACTCCTATTTTGGGCTCTGTGTGAGCGTGCAACTTCGGTGTGTATTTGTCAAAATAGTCGAGAGACAGAGAAATGGAGAAGAAACTGAAGGGAGGCGCAGAGAAATTGCGGGAAACACACTGGCGTTTCATTTAGCGTTTCTGAAAAGTTCTCCATCCATACTACACTGCTAAAAACGCACATCACGTGACCACACACACACACACACACACACACACACACACACACACACACACACACACACACACTCTGTCATGAGCTGCAGCCCGTAGGTCAGGGTGATTTGTGCGTAAAACCCCAGGTGAGAGTATAGTGCATGTCGGACAGTTCATCAAAAGATCTACTGCTAGATCTCATCTCACTGTAGTTGTTAAACGTGATATTGAATTCATCTTGTCGTCTCTATCTAACGACTCTTCAGTCTTTTGTGTCTATTGGCTTGTTCTCAGGTAACTCTGTTTTGGCTAAGTGCAAAGATAAGTGAATATAATAATTTATGTAACCACGTACACTGATTTTGCACATTGACTGATTGCTTGCCTTTATTGTATAAATTTATTGTATGTTATACTTTTATAATGGCCATTATTGATTAATAAAACTGATATTCAGCAAAAGAGACGGGGTAAAGTTCTTATTTTTCAATGAAAATGAAAGGAGGCAGTTATGTTATAGGCTCTGTTTTGTTTTAAAGAGTTTTTAAAGAGCAAAGAGTGAAGATGACGCTCATATAAATATGTACTACACACAAGGCCATTTGTTGTTTGTTAATTGTAATATCAAAATGAAATAAATTTCCTTATATTTTCATTGTTAAGATCAGGTAAACAGCCAACAGGATGAGGTGAATGAGGTTATAAAGTACACTGTTGCCTTTGAAGATTTACCCATCCGTCATCAGGCAGTTTTTGTTATGTTTATTCAATATAGACTGATTGAATAGTGTATTGAATAAGCTAAATTGGCTGTAGTGTACGAGTGTGTGTGTGTGTGTGTGTGTGAATGAGTGTGTATGGGTGTTTTCCGATACTGGGTTGTGGCTGGAAGGGCATCTGCTGCATAAAATATATGCTGGAATAGTTGGCGGTTCATTCCGCTGTGACAACCCCTGATACATAAGGGACTAAGCTGAAGGAAAATAAATGAATGAATGAATAGTGTATTTTTTAGAACCTAACATAAATCTTTATAAACAGTATACAGAAATTAAATTGAGATTAATGTCTGTATTTGTTTATTTATTTCCGTTTGCTACGGTTATGTGAGTAAATGATGACTGTATTGTCAGTTTTGGGCTGAGCTACCGCTTTAATGTACTGATGTCTGTGTCACAGGGAAGGATATTGTGTCCAAGATAACGGGATTCGTCCTTCCACCATGGAGCAGATGGCTAAACTCAAACCTGCTTTCGTCAAACCTCACGGCACCGTAACCGCAGCAAACTCATCCTTCCTGGTCAGTTTAACTCGCTTGATTTATCATAGCATTAACTGATGCAACATATGTCACAGTGTGTGTTTGTGTGTGTGTTTGTTCACTCAGACTGACGGTGCGTCTGCAGTTTTGATCATGTCAGAAGAGAAAGCTCTTGCTATGGGTTACAAGCCTAAAGCGTATCTCAGGTACAAAACAAACATAATAATGCTTTGTTAAAAAAAAAACCCACCAGCAGCTTCTCACTGTCAACATCATATGTGTTTTTCTAGAAAATGGAGCTGATCTGTGCAAAATTGGGATAGTTTACCCAAAAGTGAAAATGTACTTTTTCTTTCTATGCCAGCGTCTTTAAAGTGTGTTTTTTTTTTGTTTTTTTTGCCAGCATTTTTGAGGATTTTCATCTAATTTTGACGGCCCTCAGAATATTTTCTGCTAGGAATACAGTATATGACCATATTATCAAAATAAAATAAATACAATATCAAAATGAAGAACGAAGCCTCTGCTTTTAAACCAAAAGAAGCATTTTATTCTATATTCATGTGTTTATGTTTTATCACCACTTGAATGTAGCATTTTAGACAAAAAAACAGAGAATTTAATTTAATTTTATTTTAAAGTTGAGCATTTTCAGTATATATAGTATATATTATATAAAATAATAATAGTAATATTGACTTTTTTTCTTCTGTTTTTCAAACCAGCCAAACTAAAAGAAATAATACTTTCTTCCGAAGTTAAATATAATAGGACATACGGTAAAATTGTTCTTGCTCTATTAAATTAATAAAGATTTTGCAGAGGAGCTAATATTATTGTCTTTAACTGAATTTGTATAAAAAATGAACTATAAGACTTGGTTCACATTAAGGTCCTGTCCACTCAAACTCTAAAGTTTTTTTTACTATGCGGTTTGGCTGTTTATCCACACGAGCTAGAGTATGCCGCTGACTGAAACCAAAACTTTCTGAAAACTTCAGGCAGGGTAAAGGTTTTTCGAATCTCTGGGTACAGCTTGGTCATTCTGGACACTACAACCAGAGTTTTGGTCTCATGACATCAGCTTGCATGCTGTTTTTTCCTTTCTGATTGGTCAACATTGTATACATTTACATGGACACCAATATTCTGATTTTAATATGATTAAGACAATACTGTGATTAAGAGTCTACCATGTAAACAAATATTTTAGATTATTAATCTGATTAAGGTCATAATTAAACTAAACAGAAATGGAATAAGGCATGGGAGTATTCCTATTTTAGTCAATTATTGAAGTGCAGTTTAGACATGTAAACACTGCTATTAAACTATTAATTAAACTTTTACTATTACATTTTGGCGTTTTCATGTATTAATATTTCAAATATTTCTCAAATAATGTTTAACAGTGCAAGGAATTTTTACAGTATTTCCTGTAATGTTTTTCCTTCTAAATAAAGTCTTATTTGTTTTATTTTGGCTAGAATAAAAGCAGTTTTTAATTTTTTCTAAACCATTTTAAAGTCAATATTATTAGGCCTCTTTAGGAATACTTTTTTCGATAGTCTACAGAACAAACCATCATTATACAATGACTTGCCTAATTAACCTAGTTAAGCCTTTAAATGTCACTTTAAGCTAAATACTATTGTCTTGAAATATATCTAGTCAAATATTATGTACTGTCATCACGGCAAAGATAAAAGAAATCAGATATTAGAAATGAGTTATTAAAACTATTATGTGTTGAAAATGTGTTGAGAGTCCTTTTACTTAAACAGATATTGGGGAAAAGTTACAGAAGGACTAATAATTCTGACTTCAACTGTATGTCAACATCTCTCAGTAACTCAGTGTGGATGTTGTTTAACTGTACGTGTGTTTTTACCTTCAGAGATTTTGTGTACGTTTCTCAAGACCCAAAAGACCAGCTTCTTCTCGGGTGAGCCTCCGTTTCTCTTCTTGCTTTTTCTTTCAGGCCTCTGAGCTTTCCTGCTGTGGGTTTTGTTAGTTGTGGTTTGGTTGTGTTGTGGTTTGTTAGTTTGTGACTAACATTCGTTCAGTCTGCAGAAAAATGAGACTCTGTGGTATAGATTCCTGTTTGAAATGTTTTTATATGGTTTAATGGAAGTTTTTTTTTTTTTTGCATGTTGTTCCATAAATGGTAAAAATGTTGCCTGGTAGACATCCATTACAGAGAAAGGCTAATAGTACGTTTAGTATATTTAAATTTGTAAATTTATCCTTTTATTTTGTCCGTTTGGTTCTCACACAAGATGTCAAACACTAAAGTAATTTAATGTATTGATTGGGTATAATTACTTTGAAATGTTTTAATGTTTTTTGTGTAATTTTATACATGTTGCTTTTATGTAATTATATATTAAATTATAATTTATTCCTGTGATTTAAAGCTGAATTTTCACCATCATTACTGCAATCTTCAGTATCACATGATCTTTCAGAAATCATGGTAATATGCTGATTTGTTGCACACAGAAATGTATTATTATTATTAAATTATTATTATTTATTCATTTTCATTTCGGCTTAGACCCTTATCAATCAGAGGTCCCCACAGCGGAATAAACCGCCAAATTATCCAGCATATGTTCTACACAGCAGATGCCCTTCCAGCAGCAGATCCACACTAGGAAACACCCATATGCTCTTGCATTCACACACATACACTACGGCCAATTTAGTTTATCTAAGTCCCCTATAGTGCATGTGTTTTGGACTTGTGGGGGAAACCGGAGTACCCGGAGGAAACCTGCGCCAACACGGGGAGAACATGCAAACTCCACACAGAAATGACAACTGACCCAGCCAGGATTCCAACCAGCGACCTTCTTGCTGTGAGGCGATCATGCTACCCACCTGCCCCATTATTATTATTATTATTATTATTAGTAGTAGTAGTAGTAGTATAGTAGTAGTAGTTAGTAGTAGTAAGTATTGGTATTAGTATTATTATTATTATTATTATTATTATTAGTAGTAGTAGTAGTAGTAGTAGTATTGGTATTAGTATTATTATTATTAGTAGTAGTAGTAGTAGTATTGGTATTAGTATTATTATTAGTATTAGTAGTACAAGTAGTAGTAGTAGTAGTATTATTAGTAGTAGTATTGGTATTAGTATTTGCAGTAGTAGTAGTAGTATTAATATTGGTATTAGTATTATTATTAGTATTATTATTATATTATTAGTAGTAGTAGTATTGGTATTAGTATTATTATTAGTATTATTATTATTATTATTATTATTATTATTAGTAGTAGTAGTAGTAGTAGTATTGGTATTAGTATTATTATTATTAGTAGTATATATTATTATTATTATTATTATTATTATTATTAGTAGTAGTAGTAGTAGTAGTAGTATGGTATTAGTATTATTAGTAGTATTGGTATTAGTATTATTATTAGTAGTAGTAGTAGTATTGGTATTAGTATTATTATTAGTATTATTATTATTAGTAGTAGTAGTAGTAGTATTGTAGTATTGATATTGGTATTAGTATTATTAGTAGTAGTAGTAGTATTGGTATTAGTATTATTATTATTATTATATATTAGTAGTAGTAGTAGTAGTAGTAGTAGTAAGAGTAGTAGTAGTAGTAGTAGTATTGGATTAGTATTATTATAGTATTATTATTATTATTAGTAGTAGTAGTATGGTATTAGTATTATTATTAGTATTATTATATTATTATTATTATTATTAGTAGTAGTAGTAGTAGTAGTAGTAGTAGTAGTAGTATTGGTATTAGATTATTATTATTAGTATTATTATATATTATTATTATTATTATTTAGTAGTAGTAGTAGTAGTAGTATTGTGTAGTATGTATTAGTATTATATTATATATTATATTATATTATTAGTAGTAGTAGTAGTATTGATATTAGTATTATTATTATTAGTATTAGTAGTAGTAGTAGTAGTATTGATATTGGTATTAGTATTATTAGTAGTATTATTATTATTATTAGTAGTAGTAGTAGTATTGGTATTAGTATATTATTAGTATTATTATATTATTATTAGTAGTAGTAGTATAGTAGAAGAGTAGTAGTAGTAGTAGTAGTAGTAGTAGTATTGGTAGTAGTATTATTATTAGTATTATTATTTTATTATTAGTAGTAGTATATATTATTAGTAGTAGTAGTAGTAGAAGTAGTAGTAGTAGTATTTTATTATTATTATTATTAGTATATTATTATTTTAGTAGTTTTAGTATCATTATGATTATTTTATTATTAGTATTATATTAGTAGTAGTTTTAGTATTATTATGATTATTATATTATTATTATTAGTAGTAGTAGTAATAGTATTCGTAGTAGTGGATTTTATTGTTATTATTTTATGATTTATTATATATTATTATTATGATATTATTAGTATTATTGTTGTTATTAGTATTATTAGTAGTAGTAGTATTAGTGTTATTAGTAATAGTGGTATTATTATTATTATGTTTATGATTATTATTAGTAGTAGTAGTTGTTAGTATTGTTAGTATTAGTAGTGGTATTATTAGTTATGTTTATTTTTTATGATTATTATTATTATTTGTAGTGTAGTAGTAGTAGTAGTAGTAGTAGTAGTATTCATATTATTAGTATTAGTGTTATTAGTAGTTGTGGTATTATTATTTTTATTATATTATATTATTATTATTATTATTGGTATTAGTAGTTGTATTATTAGGCAAGGCCAGTTAAAGCACATTTCATACGTAATGGTAATTCAAAGTGCTTTACATAAACAATTATTATTATCATCATCATCCTCATAATAAAGCAATTATGCAAAAATATTTATTGAAAATAATTTGAGGATTTTTATTTTGCTGAACAATAATAGAAAAAGAAAATGTATAACAACCTAATAAATTATTTGCTATCATTTTAAACCAATTTTAAAAAATTATTTCTGAATTAACATTGTTGTTGTTGTTTTATTTTTGCATAGAGAAAAAAAATACTGATCTTAAATCTTCATTTAATCTAAACAGATCACAAAAAAACCTTGCATAAGGGCATAAATACTCATTTCATTGTCATAGAAATCCATGCTTTCGTTTTTGTATTCTAATTATATATTACGGTGTCAAAAATGTAAATGAAACGCATTAAATTTGGTTCGCTATAGTAATTATCTAACAAAATCTGTCTGTGTTATTCTGTCTTTGAGATCTGAGAATTAAATATGCAAATGTGCATATTCTTTTCTTTTGTTTCTCTCTGTTTTTATCTCTCTCTGTCTCGCATCTCACTTACTTTCATCTTGTTTCTGTCATGTTTTCTCTCTCAGACCAACATATGCCACTCCAAAGGTGCTGGAGAAGAGCGGTCTGACCCTGGACGACATCGATGTGTTCGAGTTTCATGAGGCTTTTGCTGTGAGTTACACTTCCAGTTCTATGTTTAAGCACAAATCTTTAAATGTCCTGTTCTTTTATTTTGCCACATTTTATCACATTATACCATATTAAAATCTGTGCAGAACTGTAAAAAACACTGGAAGGGTAACAGTCAAATAAAAGACAGTTCGTTACATATGTTTTAAAGTCTTGGTCTGGTATATATTCAGTACAAAAAGGAGAGTAACTAAACCTAATATCACTTAATATGATCACTCTAACTTTAAATTAATTGGCATGTATTTTCAATTTCTTAAAGTTTTAAAAAACACTAAAATTGTAACTAAAACTCATATTGTTATCTATGCTATGCATATAATATGCTTTTTTAAAATAGTAGTTTGAAACAACATATTGTAAAAAGGTGTGTGTGTTATGTGTGTGTGTAATATATATATATATATATATTATATATATATATATATATATATATATATATATATATATATAATATATATATATATATATAATATATATATATAATATAGTGCTCAGCATATGAGTACACCCCTCACAAATCTCTCATTAAAATAATATTTTCTATTGGATGCTTTACATTATATTTGTGCATATACATTAATTTAGTCAGTGCTGAAGCCAAGAATTAGTAACCCAAATTTATGTAAGGGGAAAATATTAAATAACATTTTTGTTATTTGTTAATGGCAAAAATCAAGATATAAAAAAAATATATAAAGTTTTGTTGAAATGTTGTAGTTTGTAAAAAAGTTTTTTGCAATATTTTGCATAAATTTCAATGTATTATCTTTCCATTTCTAAAGATGTTCTTTGACTAAAATATTATATTAAATATATCTGTTTAATAAATCTGTTTTGCTCAAAGACCAATATATATTACCATATTCACTGAGAAATGATAAAATATTAATTTTCAAAATGGTGTGTCTCGT